>JASPKZ010010267.1:0-552500 GCA_030220185.1 Diploptera punctata
GTTCTGTTCCCTCTCTTCTCTCTCCTCTCTCTTTCCTCTCTATTTCTCATCTCTCGTTTCTTTCCTCTCCCTCCTCCCTTTCTCTCCTCTTTCTCTCTCTTCTCCCTCTCTATCTTCTTCCCTCTCTCTCTTCTCTCCCGTCTCTCTTCTCTCTCCCTCTCTCTCTCTTTCTCTCTCTAGTCTGTCGTCTTTCTCTCTCTCTCTCTCTCGCTCTCTCTCTCTCTCTTCTCTCTCATCATGTTAGAGACATTTATAACACCATGGAGCTACATGATCTCTGTAGCAAACCAGATAATATATAGTCCAGTTCTGGTAACTGTACCCGTCTGTAAATCCAAAAGCGCATGACAGGAGGGAACATTGCCGAGTGGGGGAGGGAATTAGTAGCCATGCAAAAAACACTTTCTTATTAATAATAATCGTAATAAAATAAGTTGTTACAAAAGCAAAGCTATTTTATAATGAACACTTCAAACTTATTAGACCATCAAAACTATGCACAACACAGAACTAGTAGATAAAACAATTCAACGTGTAGTAACTATAATGTTTTTAGAACTGAGTGTAGTTGCTGGCAGTACCTGCAACTCGGCCTCACCTCTTACCACACCATTCAACATAGACACCTCAAAAGTGGCTAAATAATTCAGAACTGCACTATAATAAGAACAGTTAAGTCTCGTAGACTAGGGTAGGCAGGGCATGTGGCAAGAAAGGGGATTGAAATGGGAGGGGCATGGAAGCTTCTTGTAGAAAAACCAGAGGGAGAACGGCCAGTAGGTAGGCCAAGAACAATGTGGGAGAATAACATTAATAATTATTTGCGGGAGGTGAGTTACACAGCCTTCTTTGGAAAATTTAAACCTGATATAGTTATCTAACATCAATAAAGTTTTGTTTGCATCGTCTTAATAGGCTGCCAGCTGTGAAGTGTCTGGTGTTGCACGTGCTGCGTCTGATTGGGACAGTAAACAAAAGAAGGTGTGAATATGGCAGACGGAAGAATTAGGACGACTTCCTGTGTCTGAGTCACTATCTTCCATGTCGGAAGCAAGTTGTAACTTTATTATACGACAGTACAGCCCATAGCGGGCCCGGGTGAGACCTCCAATCATCTCTATCCAATGCTCTATGTTGCCAGCTCCTACAGTTCAGGATTTCATGACAATCTTCCTTCACTGAGTCTTTTCTTAGAATTTACTACATGCTGCTTCCCAAACATTGGTTAAGGCACTGAGCGACAAGCCGGAGGGTCGAGGGTTCAAGTCCCGTTGGGGTCAGGATTTTTAAACTGACCCAAACCCTCTGGCGGCACTATGGCCCTGGGGTCGACTCAGCCTCTAACGGAAATGAGTACCAGACGCTTGTTCTGGGGTAAAGGCGGCCGTCACGCAGGGCTGACAACCCGGCTGACATCAAGTGCCGATTGTCTAGAAAAAGTGGGAGCCTTAACCTCCTACTTCCCCAAAGGCCTCCTGAGGTCTGTTGTGGGATCACTTTACCTTTGCTTCCCAAACATCTCCTCCTCCATCACTTTTTTAGGTATACATTCTTTATTCATTCTTTGAACGTGTCCGGCCCATTGCATTTTTTAAATTTCACGATGAGAGTTGATATATCAGATTCTTAAAAAGGTCATAGATTTCCTTATTACACCTCATTCTCATCTTTCATTTCTTTTACTTGTCCAAATTTCCTTCTCAAAATCTTTCTTTCAAAAGTGTTGATTAAATGTTCACGGCTCTTTCTCATAGTCCAAGTTTCACATCCATACAGGGTGTTTCAGAATAAGTATTACAAACTTCTGGGGGCTGTAGAGGGCACTTAGTAGATTAAGTTTTCATAAGGAACCCATGTCCGGAAACGTACCTTTTCGATGTAAAATAATTCTTAAGATCGGAACACAATGAGCTGATAGCGCGTGTCTAGCGGTTGTCCTGCACCTGTCGAGTTGGAGGAAGCTCTTGTTCCACGAATTCTGGCAGAAATTATTGAGCGCACACCAGGTCTTGTGTGGCGTGTGTATGAAAACATGCGTCGCAGGTACACTTTGTCAGGGTCGCCACGTGAAACACCCTTTAAATACAACCCCTAGAAGTGTGTAATACTTATTCTGAAACACAAGACACACGATATCAGTTCATTGTGTTTCGATCTTCAAATTTATTTTACATCGAAAATGTACGTTTCCGGACATGGGTTCCTTATCAAAACTTTATCTACTAAGTCCCCTCTATAACCCCCAGAAGTTTGTAATAGAAATTATGAATCACCCTGTTTTGGACGTACGCAGGCTGTGGCGTAGTCGATAGTCCCTACCTTCCACTCCGGCGACCCGGGTTCGATTCCCGACGGGGTAAGGGATTTTAAAAAATCTTAACCTAGGGACTGGGTGTCTGTAGTGTCCAAGTTGTACCCATTGCGTTTAACCCTTAAATTGTCAATACAATATTTTCTCGTGCCAGTTATGTAAATGTTCCGGACCGCAAGGAAAATAAATTCATGTTAAACTGTGTTATTATTATACATTATTGTGTAATTTGACATAAATTTAAGTAATTCTTACTCGTTTGTCTTTCTATTGATCTAAAAACAATATTAAATAAATGAAATCAATGTTTCCAATAAGATACCTTTGTAATTTAAAGGTTAACTCCTCAAAAGTCCACCGCTGTGGTCTCGAGGTAGCGTGCTGCCTTGTCGCACAGCGGGCCCGGGTTCGATCCCCGGTCGGGGCAGTTTTTCTGGGTGAGGTTTTTATCGGGGTTTTTCCTCACCTATAAGACAAATGTCAGGAAAACTTTAAGGCCCAAATGGTCCCCGAAATCATATGGCCATCATCATCATCCTTATTATTATCATCATCACCATCATCATCCTTCACCGGTGTGGAAAGCAAAGGGAAGCTACCACACCTACACAACTCCCTAGTAAAGCTGCTGCTATGATTGCAGTTAAGGACCTGCCTTCAGGCAGAATTACTATAGATGGATGGATTCCTCAAAAAATATCTTATTTTAACTTTCCTAAAGATAATTTTGGATTTTAGGATTGTAAGTAGTCCTTATTAAAATTGCATTTATATATCTATTAACACCCGCCTCTGAAACCAGAAAATTAATAAAAATATTGGAAAATCTATCTAACTTGCTGGCACTTTTGAACCCGTAGGTTCATGACCTCGATCTCTACTCTCAGCTAAAATTTTCCACTCCATCTACTTCCCTCAAATCATGTTTAATTTATTCTTTCATCTGATTATATAGCGTCCCTACAGGCGCGTCCCCTCTGGGTTTCCTATAACGAGTTTCCATGGTCTTCTTTCTCTTTCATTCTCTATTCGTATCACATGTCCTGCCCATCACAGCCTCCGAGACTAAAGTGTTCTTATTATAACTGGTTTCCCTTAAAGATCATGTAGCTAACTTATGTAGTCTTCTCCATTCACCTGTCTGTTCATCTCTCTTTGGTCCAAAAAGTTTTCTCAAAGACTCCTCCATGTTTCACATCCATATAATATAACTGGTAGAATAACAGTTTTATATATTTTCAGTTTAACGTTTTTTGAAAGGAGTTGGGACATCAAGAGTCTCTGCAATGCATAATAGCACGCATTTCCAGAATTGAGCCTATGTTTAATTTCCTTGTGCATCTCATTCCTATTTGTGATTATTGTTCCTAGGTATTTGAATTCAGCCACTTCTTCAAAATTTCCCTCATTTGTCATTAGCTGTCCATTTCCATTATATAATGTATTTCTATGTGTGACCATATATTTAGTTTTATTGATGTTTGCTATCTAACATACTAACTCACTGGCACGGTAGGTTCATGACCACGCGGACATAAGCTCTCCTGAGCTGTTTTCAAATCATCACCCGTACAATCTACTTCCCTCAAATCATGGTTAATGTTATTCTCCCATCTCATTCTTGGTCTACCAACTGGGTGTTTTTCCTCAGAATTTGCTACAAGAAGCTTCCATGCCCCTCTTTTATTCTCCATTCGTGCCACATGTCCTGCCCATCGCAGTCAACGAGAATTAATTGTTCTTATTTATGCTGATGATGTAGTACTATTGGTCGATAGCGAGGAGATACTAAAGGCCAACATGCACACACTATTAACAGTAAGAAATTGGGACTGGAAGTAAATATCAATAAAATTAAATATAAGTTATGATCACACATACAAATACATTATATAATGGAAATGGACAGCTAATGGCAAATGAGGGAAATTTTGAGGAAGTGGCTGAATTCAAATACCTAGGAACAATAATCACAAACAGGAATGAGATGCACAAAGAAATTAAACATAGGCTCAATTCTGGAAATGCGTGCTATTATGCATTACAGAGACTTTTGACGTCCCAACTCCTTTCAAAAAACTTAAACTGAAAATATATAAAACTGTTATTCTACCAGTTATATTATATGGGTGCGAAACATGGACTCTTACTTTAAGGGAGAAAAGGAGATTACAAGTATTTGAGAATAAAGTTCTTAGGAAAATTTTTGGACCAAAGAGAGATGAACAGACAGGTGAATTGAGAAGACTACACTACAGTGAGCTACATGATAGGAAGGCAGATATAATGAGAACAGTTAAGTCTCGTAGACTGCAATGGACAGGACATGTGGTGTTAATAGGGAGTGAAATATGTGCATGGAAGCTTCTTGTAGAAAAACCAGAGGGAAAACGCCCAATTGGTAGACCAAGAATGAGGTGGGAGAATAACATTAACCACAATTTGAGGGAAGTAGATTATACAGGAAATGATTGGAAAACATTAGGTAAGAATAGAGATGTATGGAGAGCTTATGTCCGCACGGTCATGAACCCACGGGGTCGATTAGTGCCAGTGAGTTAGTCATGTCTGGTTTCCCATAAAGATCAAGTAACAGTTTTATAATACTGTAGCACCCCTGTCTGTAGGCACTCCCGAGGTGGCGCAGGACGTGCGGATCGACTGCAACAGCAACGAGATCTGGGTGGCCGTGAAGACGCGGTCTGGAGCCTTCAACGGAATGATCTACCCCAAAGGGCTGAGCAAGAATTCCAGCTGCATGTCTGAGTTCATTCACCAGAGAAGTCCAATCCGGTACAGACTGCCACTCCGATCATGCAACACTATGAGCACCGATCTGGTGAGTATATGTCCCTGGGTAGCTCACTGGAGGAGTCGCCAGTGCAACAACTTGTGTTGCAATGCCTGTCCTTTGTCTTGACAAGTGTTGCCAACCAATTTTCCGTGAGTAGCTTTCACTTTCACCAAATGAAAGTTGCCTGACAACTCTTTCACGGTACATTACACAAAATGTTCCAACTCCATTACATTATTATTATTATTATTATTATTATTATTATTATTATTATTATCACCATTTTATTTATATTTATTTATATTAATAATATCATCATCATCATCATGGACAAATTGGTTTTAGGCCATGTGGCCTGTACGGTAAACCTAGAGAAGATGGTCTTGATCTTTCCACCGATGTTTTGGTCTTCCTTGGTCCCTATGTCCAGTTGGGGTATATTGGAATGCCAATTTTGGAAGTCTATTTCTTGCCATTCTCCTCAGATGATTTTTCCATTCTTGTTGGTATCTTTGGATATCTTCATTTAAACTTGTTACTCCAAGTTTTCCTCTGATAATAGTGTTCCTTTGGTGATCCAGTTTATTAACTCGTAACAATGATCGTAAGAAGCGCATTTGGCTTACTTGAAGTTTATGAGAGTTTCTTTTATTTAAAATCCAAATTTCACTTCCGTATTTTAGAGCAGCTTTTGATGTGATGTTATGTAATCTTAGTTTTGTCTCTGTCCTCATCTGTTTACCAAAATGTCTTCGTATTACCCCATTCATTTTATTATATTTTTGTAATTTTGAATCAATGTCACTCTTATACTCTGCAAATACACTTCCTAAGTAAGAGAAATCTGACACTTGTTCTATAATTTTTCCATCAATCTCAATTTTCACCCGTTGTATGTTTTTTCCACACATTGCCATTGTTTTGGATTTTGAAGTGGAAATTTTCATATTATATTTGTTGGCAATTTGAATAATTGATACGCTGCTATTTGTAAGCTATCTTCGGAATTCTGGTAATTATTTTATTATTAGTATTAAATTTATTTTATATTATTATTATTATTCGTATTATTATTTTATTATTATTATTATTATTATTATTATTATTATTTTTCCATTAGTAATTTATTATTGTTATTATTGTTTTATTATTATTATTACTCTTTCTTATTTTATTCATTTCATTAGTATTATTTGTTATGTTGTTATTATTATTTATGTTATGATTATTATTATTATTATTATTATTATTATTATTATTATTATTATTATTATTATTATTATTCTTATTATATTAAAATCAGCAATTAAAGGATGATATGGACATGGTCCAGCGAAATGGAAGAGGATCGACTACGAAAACTTGTTTTCGAATGGAAACCTGAGGGGAGACGAGGCAGAGGAAGACCTAAAACCTCCTGGAGTCAGGGAATATGTTTATACATGAAGGAGAAACATCTACAACCAGGAGATTGGATGGACCGACAAAATTGGCTATTAGGAATCGGACGATGTCAAAGACATTGATCAACCGATGATCTATCTATCTATCTATCTATCTATCTATCTATCTATCTATCTATCTATCTATCTATCTATCTATTATTATTATTATTATTATTATTATTATTACTATTATTATTATTATTATTATTATTATTATTATTATTATTATTATTATTATTATTATTATTATTATTATTATTATTAGGACAAAGATCTCTGGGCCGTCCTATGAAACGCTGGAGGGAAAATTTTCTATAGGATCGTAACAGGCCTTGGCCTAATACTTGGAAGGAAGAAGAAGAAGAAGTAGATTATTATTATTATTATTATCATCATCATCATCATCATCATTTTTTTAGTCAACGTCCCATGTTGTCATTTCGACATTCTGGTATTCTCTCATGGCATTGGCGTTATTGTAATCCACTTCTGAGGTTGGGGTGCCTGGAAGGTGGAGTTAAGCTGCATCGATGATATGAAAGGTAATGATAATGATGGTCAGATGATGTTCGAGGACCGCAGGGGCCTTAAAGTATCTTAACACTTGTCTTACAGGTGAGGAAACATCCCGAAAAAAAAAGTCTCCCAGGAAACTTGTTCCGACTTGTCGAACCCAGGCCCGCTGGGAGCACGCTATCAGTCATGGAAACATACAACTCCTTAAATCCACGGATCCAAATTTCAGAGGAATTTCATTTCAACATTTGAACGTTTAAAGTGTTTGTGCATTGTCATGAGCTAATGTTTTCGTCCAATTTTTAATCGCCAGATTGTGGGGTCAGGAGAGGCGCTGATATACAAACTGGGAATTGAACTCAAGGTTTCTGCTTCTCGTACTATAATTTGATTCAATTTCCAAAAATTCCCATCAAATTCTAGGTATTCCGGTTCGCGCATTTCCCTTGCATCTAATTGGACATTTTTGCTGTGAATTTGGCTGGCGTTACAACTGTGTGAAGGCGGTGGGCGACTCTACCGTCCCACGTAATTGCAACAATGACATCGGCCCGTTACACACAAGGCCGTGGGATGTGGTCTGGCTCCATATTTGTAACGCAGAGGCCAACACGATACCTGCCCCTCGTTCAGTCCGTTTTTGTTGCCAAATTATTTGATAAACGTGAGAAATAATTACGTGTGCATTACATCCCACTACATTATTCGTAATAAAAGTTTCGTACTAAGCGGATAGATGACGTTAAACTAGTCTGTTTTCAATTTACTCACCATTTCAGTAGATCACGTTACATAGAGTCCATCGCTGTGGTCTCGAGGTCATGCAACGGGCCTGGTTTCGATTCCCGGCCGGAACAGACTCCTGGGTGAGGTTTTTTTCCTTACCTGTAAAACAAATGTCAGGAAGCTTTAGGGCCCAACGGTCCCGAAAATCATCCGGCCAACATCATTTCACCGGTGTGGAAAGCAACAGAAAGCTGCAACACCTATAATTCCCTAGTAAAGCTGCAAAGCATAGCATGAAAATGTTATGATTGCAGTGCCCTCGGGCAGAACGCTATAGGAAAGACTTTATATAGTTTTGTTTTAGCGAATTTCGAAGAAATGAAGATGTTGTTGTTCTTCTTCTTCCGAATGCAGTATTGGGTGATGATGCCCGTTCTGCGACTACAAAAACTGATCTTTCCATCGGTTGAAGGGTCTTCTGAGGTCTCTTTTGCCATTAGGGTTGAGGTGATAAATCATCTTTGGTAAACGGGAATTTGACATTCTCTGGACGTGTTGGAACCATTTAATCTGATAATTTTGTATATGTTCAACCATTTCCCTACTATTCCACTGCATCCTTATCTCATCACTTTTCATTCTATCCCTTAATGTTACTCCAGTTAGTGATCGGAGGAATCTCATTTGTGAACTATTAATGCGGGATTTATCTTTTGCTCGAAGTGTCCAGCATTCACTTCCGTATAGTAGAGCAGGTTTGGCTATGGCATTATGAAATCTCAATTGGATTTCTTTCCTCATTTGTTTTCCAAAATTTCTCCTAATTATACCATTTAATCTGTTTATATTTTTCTAAATTTGTTTCCACATCTTTTTGATTATGAAACTGTGATATATTATTACCTAAATAATTAAAGTGTGTTACTTGTTCTATTGGTTTATTATTTATTATTATTTTTACTCTCGAAAGTCCCTTTCCAGTGATTGCCATGGATTTGGTTTTATTTTCAGATATTTTCATGTTGTATGTTGTTGTTATCATTCATTAAAAAAATTATAGATTTTCACTAGTGGACACCGAAATGATCGTGGCCAAAATTTATGTGTGATTTTTGTTTAATCGAAACCAAACTATCATCATCATCATCATCATCATCCGGTATCATGGCAGTTGTCGCCGTCTTCCGGAAACCAAACGCCATTCCTCTCTGTCCATCCATTGATCTTCCTCCATTCCTCTGATATTCATAGCTGATTGTACCCCTCCTATCCAAGTTTTCTTCGGTCTTCCTCTCTTCCTCCTTTCTATTGGGATCCATTCCATAACAATTTTTGGCAATCTTTGCTGTGGCATTCTTTTGACATGGCCATACCACTGTAATATTTTCTTTTCTATAATGTCTATGATGTCCGGCTCCTCTTGTGCACCCATAATTTCCCTTATTTCTTTATTTCGTATTCTATCCATTCTAGATTTTCCAGCTGATCTTCTTAAAACATCCATTTCTGTACTTAAAATTCTTTTCATTTCCCTCCTATCCAAGTTTTCTTCGGTCTTCCTCTCTTCCTCCTTTCTATTGGGATCCATTCCATAACAATTTTTGGCAATCTTTGCTCTGACATTCTTTTGACATGGCCATACCACTGTAATCTTTTTTTTTTCTATAATGTCTATGATGTCCGGCACCTCTTGTGCACCCATAATTTCCCTTATTTCTTTATTTCGTATTCTATCCATTCTAGATTTTCCAGCTGATCTTCTTAAAACATCCATTTCTGTACTTAAAATTCTTTTCATTTCCCTCCTACCCAAGTTTTCTTCGGTCTTCCTCTCTTCCATTGGGATCCATTCCATAACAATTTTTGGCAATCTTTGCTGTGGCATTCTTTTGACATGACCATACCACTGTAATATTTTCTTTTCTATAATGTCTATGATGTCCGGCTCCTCTTGTACACCCATAATTTCCCTTATTTCTTTATTTCGTATTCTATCCATTCTAGATAATCCAGCTGATCTTCTTAAAACATCCATTTCTGTACTTAAGATTCTTTTCATTTCCCTGGTAGGAATTTGTTAGACTTCAGCACCATATGTTAAAATACTCTGAATTATGGTTTGATATATTTGTAATTTTCTATTTTTTGTAATATTTTTGCTCCACCAAACAGAGTTTAAAGCATTTATTGCTTGTTTTGTTTGTGCGATTCTATTTTTAATTTCCACTGTGTTATTGCCTGAATGGTCTAATTTTGTTCCTAAATAAGTGCATTCAATACTAGGTTTTAGTTCTTCTCCATTGTTGAAATTTATATTTTCCATTTCTTCTCCTATACACAGGTATAGGATATATCAATTAATTAAAAAAATGAACTCCAGTTTTTCAACCAGCAAAATCGGTCACCAGATAATTCTCTGCTAACAATCCCTCTTCATAGCACTTCCTCTTATACTACTTCTTTCACAGTAGCCTCTGCCCGTTCCTGGAATTCCCTCCCTCAAGATATCAGCGGTTTGCCGTACACTTGACACGTTTAACTCACGTTTATACAATTATTTGTTGTTCAATAATTAATTTTTCTCCACAACTAAATTTATTCCGTCAGTAATAGTATTTTTTTCTGATTTTTCTATCTTGTACTTACTTACTCTTACTCACTGGCACTATCGAACCCGTAGGTTAATGGCCGCACGGACATAAGCTCTCCATACATCCCTATCCTGAGCCAATGCATTATTTATTTTTACTTTTTTTTTATCCAAATAGGGGACCCCATGTCTGCATTTTTTTTAGTTCATGTTAATTACTAAGATTGGTTGGAGAAAACCCTCAGTGATGAGGAAAATTCTCAAAATAATAAAAATTGTTGTTGTAAAGCTATTATTGCTATTATTGTTATTATTATTATTATTGTTATTATTATTATTATTATTCATGATAAAAAGGTTGAAAAACACATATGAATCATGGGGTCTCACAGTAAATTTACAAAAAAACAGAATATCTGGCAATAAATAGCAATGAAAGAGAAAATTTAATATTGGAGGAAGGAATCCAAATAAAGCAAGTGAAACAAACTAAATATTTGGGAATAATTATGGATAACATTGAAGGTATAGGCAAAGAGAACATAAAACATAGAATTGAATTGAGTAGCAAAATAATATCATCGTTAAATTCCATATGGTGGGATAAGCATATTTGGAAAGACACAAAAAATATATTGGTAAAACATTGGTGGAATCTGTTGCAATGTATGGAAGTGAGGTATGGACAATCAATAAGTACTACAGGAATAGATTAATAGCTCTAGACATGCATTATTTACGCAGAAGTGCCAGAAAGTCAAAATTAGAACATGTCACAAATAAGGAAATTAGAAACATAATGGAAGCAGAAGAAAGCATAATTGAAAGAATTGTGGAGAAGGAATTAAAGTGGTTAGGACATGTTTTAAGAATGGAAGATGAGCGATGGTCAAAGCAACTATATCAATGGCATCCGACCAGAGGTAGGAAGAGAGGGAGACCGAAGTTAACCATGGAAGGAAAACATGAAGACAGTAATGCAAGCAAGAGGGCTAAGCATTGAAGATGCCCAAGGTCGTAGGTTTTGGAGAATTGGTACGGGAAGACGACAGCAGCTGTAAAAACCCGAAGATAGATAGAGAGTGATTATTATTATTATTATTATTATTATTATTATTATTATTATTATTATTATTAAATTAGCTTATATAAGAAGCTCCCATGTCACCATACAGGACATATAGGGTGTTTACATGTTTTAATGAAAGATGTTGAAATTAAGTATTCTAGTTATGGTTGCTATTAGAAGAGGTGCTTGTGGCTTGTTTTGCAGTCTGACGGAGGTGTGGAGTACTTCAACACGATAGTCGTGCAACCACATCTGAAGCTGGTGACCAACCAGGGCCGTGGCTTCCACATCCGATGTCGGTACACGACCAAGGACAAGACCATCACCAACAACATCAATGTCAGGTGAATTCCTACTCCTGACAGTGTAACAGAAATATCCATTTAAAACATTTCTGATATCTAACTAACTGGGGCTTTTAACCCGGAGGTTCATGGCTGCATGACATCCCTAACCTGAGTTAATGTTTTCCTGTATATTTCACCTCCTCAAATGTTATCTTATAAGCTGATTCTGTTCAGCACTTTCCCTCTAAGCTTCCTACAGGGAGTTTCCATGTCCCTCTTTCAAACCAAATTTATGCCACTTTTCCTGCCTATTGCAGTCAACAAAAATTGATTTTCTTATTACATCTAGTTTCCCATAAAAGTATTCTATACCATAGCTGACTCTACTAAAATATTTTGCCTTGAACCAAAGCTACAAGACATGCACTGGTCCAAGACTCCATCGGAAAGAAATTTTCTCAGTGATCTTTATCATAAGTAATGGCACGAGTGATTTCCAAATTATCAATAAATTCACGACTCATGAAGTGAGGAGTGAATTTATCTACAGAATTTGGAAATCAAGAGTGTCATTTGTTAGGACTATTTAACGAATAAAATTAAGCTGTTTACTCACAAATCATTATTTAAATATAGTTATTTTAAAATATTTATATATTTAATGTAAACGGCAATGTTTCAAAACAAATGAGAAGCAATGTTTGAAAACAATTGAGAAACAATTGTTACGCTTGTTCATCACTGCAACCAGATCATATTATTTATTGCCAAAGGATCGCAATATTGTAAGAATGCACCCTAGTGGAGAAATTTATAACCAATGTTATAGGTATTAATTAATTTCTGGTGTCCTATGATGTAAATGTGTCAATTATATTTTTCTGCAATGTTATTTCCTGGGAAATAATTTGTTTAAGAAAGTGCAAACAGTGGTTTCTTCTTTTTGTGGTATAATCAATTGCTACAAATGTTTTTATATTATCTCCCACATGCGCTATGTGTTGACATTCATGCACTATATATACAATCTGGTAGCCATATTTCATAGAGAATCAGTCACTGCAAAATAATGCTATGACCTATTCAGAATGTTAAAAAGGAGGGGCTTTCTTTATTATGACTATTTAACTCATGCCCCAAATGGGAGTCAATGACCAATCACGTTTCAATGATTTCTGTTTTACAACCAATCAGAGTCGTGTTTCATGAAATATTTATCAGTGTTATAATTACCATATTAAAGAAAGCTCCTCCTTTTTAATATTCTAAACAGGTCTGACCATTATTTTGCAGTGACTGAGCCTGCGAGAAATACGGCTACCAGATTGTATATATAGTGCATGAATGTCAACATGTGCCACATGTGGGAGTTAATATAAAAGCATTTGTAGCAATTGATTATACCTCCAAAAAAAGAAACCACTGTTTGCACTTTCTTAAATGTATTTTTTCCCAGGTAACAATCCAGAAAAATATAATTGTCATATTTACATCATACGACATCAGAAATGAATTAATATACAGTTTGATGTGTTTCATTTTTTCTCCACTAGAGAGCATTCTTACAATATTGCGTTCCTTTGGCAATAAATAGTATGATCTGGTTGCAGTGAAAAACAAAAGAACCAGATGAAGCATACCTATCGTTTCTCATTTGTTTTCAAACATCACCGTTTACATTAAATATATAAATATTTTAAAATAACTATAGTTAAATAATGATTTGTGAGTAAACAGCTTAATTTTATTTGTTAAATAGTCCTAACAAATGCCACTCTTGATTTCCAAATTCTCTAGATAAATTGGAAATCACTCGTGGCGTTACTTATGAGAATTTGGAAATCAAGAGTGGCATTTGTTAGGACTATTTAATGAATAAAATTAAGCTGTTTACTCACAAATCATTATTTAAATATAGTTATTTTTAAATATTTATATATTTAATGTAAACGGCAATGTTTCAAAACAAATGAGAAGTGATATTTGAAAACAAGTGAGAAACGATTGTTACACTTGTTCATCACTGCAACCAGATCATATTATTTATTGCCAAAGGATCGCAATATTGTAAGAATGCACCCTAGTGGAGAAATTTATAACCAACGTTATAGGTATTAATTAATTTCTGATGTCCTATGATGTAAATGTGTCAATTATATTTTTCTGCAATGTTATTTCCTGGTAAATAATTTGTTTAAGAAAATGCAAACAGTGGTTTCTTCTTTTTGGTGGTTTAATCAATTGCTACAAATGTTTTTATATTATCTCCCATATGCAATATGTGTTGACATTCATGCACTATATATACAATCTGATGGCCGTATTTCTTAGAGAGTCAGTCACTGCAAAATAATGCTATGACCTATTCAGAATGTTAAAAAGGAGGGACTTTCTTTATTATGATAAACTTTAGTTGGTCAATTTTAGGCAAAACACAACTGTGATTGGTTGTAAATCAAAATCATTGTAACGTGATTGGTCATTGACTCCCATTTGGGGCATGAGTTAAATAGTCCTTAAAATTAAATTTAGCCTAAATTCCAGATCGTGGGTAACCACTGTGTTGTAAGTGGGACCTCATGAATTGTACTCAGGACCAGTGTTATGTGTACGCAGCATGATGGATGCCACGCCCCTGACAGCAACTGCTCCGATGCCAGGCTGCACGATGAAGATATTCTATGGAGACCCGTCTGAGCATGAAGTAGCTGAGAATGTGAAGATAGGAGATCCCCTCACCCTGGTGATTTCCATAGACGAGCAGGACGTGTATGGGCTGTGGATATCAGACTGTCTGGTGCGAGACGGACTCGGCTGGGGCGAGCAGAGACTCATCAACGATGACGGGTCAGTATTACATCATCTCAGCTATTAACAAGCAAGGAGATGCACTAAACTACCATTGTATTCAGGTTTATATTATACTAATTCCGAGCCAAGTTCCAGTTGTACTGTATACAAACTTGCATAAGGTGTTACTCCATCTATTGGAGGAACCGTGGTGCTACTTTTACCCGCCATTGTGTGCGGAACTGTTATTGATAGGAACATTGTTTGTAGGTAACATTGTATTTTTCAGGAAATAAGACTGAATACAAGGTAAGATGGTGCCAATAATTAGGAACTTCCTCCATTTCTTATTTATTTTTCACAAAAATTATATGGGGCTATCTAATTAGATATTTATGCTTTTTCCATGATGTCAGTACATATACTTTATTTCCAGTTTCATTATGAGCAGAATTTATGCTCCATGCTGACTCACCTGTAAATTCTGCTGTTAATTTCACCACATCCTCAATGGTTAATGTGGGAATATATTTCACTAAACTGTTTGAAAATGTTCAAAATAATTTGATTCTCTCTGCTTTTCAAATACTTTGCTATACAGTGTTTAAGAAATTCTACAGAAATTTTGTCATTTTGAAACATCTGAAATTCCAACGTATTCTGCTTTGCGCATGCATAGGAATAAAACAATGCTTATTTAATATACTAAAACTGTAATTGTATATTTTAAGGTCCTCCCACATAACTTATTTAGACATTTGTCAGATAATACACATTTTTATTATTTTTATTTCAGTCCACCGCTGTGGTCTCGACGTAGCATGCTGCCTTGTCACGCAGCAGGCCCGGGTTCGATCCTAGGTTGTGGGACAAGTTTCCTGTGTTATGGTTTTTTTTGGGATTTTTCCTCACCTGTAAGACAAATGTCAGGAAACTTTAAGGCCCAAACGGTCCCCAAACATCATCCGACCATCATTAACATATTCATTAAGTTTAGGAGTAAGGCCTCTCCTGGCGCATCATTACCATCATTGTCATCTATCATATATATCATTGGGGTAGGATAATTCCACCTTCCCAGGCGCCCCAACCTCAGAAGTGGGTTACAATAATGTCATGCCGGGAGAGAATACCAGAATGACAAAATGACAATGAATAAAAAAAAATATATATTTTTATTTTCTTTATTTTGAGTGTTAGAGAGGGAACTACTTTTCTTACATGCCTAGGGCCGCATGCAAATACATTAGTCTCTGGTGAGCTGAGTTTTCCATGAGAACGTGCAAAGGTTGAATTAGCGAGTCGCTGAGTGGTCATGCATGAAAGTAGTTTCTTTGTAATATTGGCAAGAAATTACCCAGAATTCTCAGCGATAAAACCAATTCTGTTATTTTCGTCTGCTAGAGGAATGCATTTACGCTTTTGTCCAACAAATAATACCGTATACGACGACGTCTGCATCGCGCGATGTTACGCCGATTCTCCTGTTCTTCCAGTTGAATTCTTTGGTAGACTCTATCAAATTTCTCTTCTCCGCGTATTCCAAAAACATGATCGAAGTCTTCAAGGTCCGACATCTTGGATAAAGCAGCAAGGTTTCAAAGTACATCGGTTACCATCGGTTGCTCACGATTCGTTCTCTGCAAAGTCACCTCGCCAGGTAGCTTACGGAATTTTGACAATTATTATTGCATAAACAGACTTTTGAGTACGCAATGCAACTTTCTCAGCAGAGAACGACTTTTACGATCTAATGCATTCATAGATATGACCCCTAAAGGTAAAACTGTTATTCAACCAATGAAAATGCAGTCATTCATCTGCTTTGTTTACAATACAGGTGGAACTTGCATAGAACACACACAGTCAATGTGTGTGCCTGGTGCTCATTGTGAGTAATTTGTGTAGCTACAATAAGTAGCAGCTGCAGCTGTAACCACTTGTCATCCTGCAGCCAGGTGGTAAGAATATGGACTTGAAGCCCTGTGACACAAACAGTGAGAGTTGTTTTGTCTGTTGCAGGTGTCCGATAGACGGTGAGATAATGGGTCAGTTCCAGTACAGTCCCAGCAAGACAACAGCATCAGTTCATTTCCAAGCGCACAAGTTCCCGTACACTGCATCTGTGTACTACCAGTGCAATGTGAGGCTGTGCATCAAGGCAGACGGAGGCTGTGATGATGTGGTGAGTGTCTTAAACTGACAGCAGGTCAATTGAATTGGTTATGTACACTTCACCTCAAATTTTGTTCTCTCACCTGGAACATGTTTCAGAGGACATTTCCTCCATTTTCAATCAAAAGTCAACTGTGGAGATGTCACACAAAACATGTCTCAGGTGAGACTCAGCAAAACATTAATTTATTAAGGATGACTTCTAAACATATCGCACCTTGGAAAGAAGAGGACCACAAGTGTAAAATGTCATAAATTGAGTTAACACAACCATCTGTTAGAAAAAATGTTTACAAATTTATTTATTTATGGCCACAAGTCATGTGCAAGAAAATGGAGACAGAATAAAATTGTGTTCAAATCAAAAATTGGTTGGTTGGTATCTAATGTCGAGCACTTGATAATGAAATCATTCGCTCTCTTACACTCCAATATTTAGCAGAAAGGCTGGTCTCTTCTACAAAAGCTGGACAACGGAGGAGATGGTTTCTTTCCATATCTTCATTTAAATTGCAAAAAGGGCATTTAGGTGAATCTGTTATGCCAAGTCTGTGTAGGTGTTTATTCAGGCAGTCATGTCCCGTTAGCAGTCTGAATGTTGCTACTGCAGATTTTCTTTGTAATGTAGTAATGTCATAAGCTTGTAGATTTTCCCATTCCTTCCCAGATGTTTTGGTGGTGTATTCTTCTCTAAGTTTATTGATGTATTTATTTGAGATATTCTTTTGATAGAGTGAAAGGAAACTGGAGTAAAAGTTGGGTTTGAAACAATTTTGCTACCCTTCTTGGCTAGAAAATCGGCTATTTCATTGCCTGTCACTCCACAATGGGCCGGAATCCATTGAAGTACAACTTTTTTATGTAGACGGGATAACTGTTTTATCATTTTGTGACATTCGATAATTTTGATGCTTTTGGGTGTTGTGTCTCGTGTTATAGCGAGATCAAATAAAAAATTTAATAACACAAAACTAAATGTTGTACACTTGTGGCCAAGGTGTGGTATATAAAATGGTTATTCTTCCAGTTATATGTATTTGAAACATGGTCTCTTCTTTTAGAGGGAAGAAAAACTAATGTGTGTTTCAGAATAAAGTTCTTAAGACAATTTTTTAACCAAAGAGATGAACAGACAGGTGAATGGACAGTCCTGGTACTTCGTTATCATTTATCACCCATCATATCGTTGAGGTTCCATCTTCCAAGGACCCCAACATCTGTTCTCGATTACTTCCATCGGAGCGTGACCTAGTTTGGAGGTTCTTTGGCCAACCACAGGATGGAGCTCACATCAACATCCAGGTTGTGCAACATAATACAACATAAATCAAACCAGTCTGGACAAGCTGACGATAAAACAGAATTGTTTTGAAACATGTTCAACGTTAATATTGAGTATTAATTAAATAAAAATAAAACGTAGTTTCATTCGATTTTCATATTTATTAAGATATAATTCAGTGAGAGCTGTTTCGGTACACTGTACCTTCTTCAGACATGTTAACAAATTATGAATTGTATTCCAACTGATCTAAGCAACAATACAACAATATTTATTTAAATTTTTAAATTTAACAAAGGGGATTCATTCAAATCAAGTTGAGAATTTAACGGTTTTTTCTCAACTTGATTTGAATGAATCCCCTTTGTTAAATATAAAAATTTAAATAAATATTGTTGTATTGTTGCTTAGATCAGTTGGAACACAATTCATAATTTGTTAACATGTCTGAAGAAGGTACAGTGTACCGAAACAGCTGTCACTGAATTATATAATAAATATGAAAATCAAATGAAACTACGTTTTATTTTTATTTAATTAATACTCAATATGGATTTTCATCAAGTAAACACCAACTCAATTGATTAATTAATATTGAGTTTTATTGATGTTTACCTCTAAATGTTGTAACTGTGTGCAGCCACCCAAGTGTACGGGGAATTCTGTGGGGCGCAGACGTCGTGATGCAGACTCTGACAAGGATGGAGGTACTCCAGCCACCATCGAGGTGTACAGCGGGCTCTACGTGAATGAAGCAAGTGACATCAAGGGAGACGTGAGCGACGATGTGGCCAGGGAGAAGGTGAGGTCCTGCTTGCTAACAATATTTCTATTTACTTCAGCTACAACTAGGTCTAGTTGTGTGGTGTGATAGCCCTCTGTGGTCTTCACTCTAGTCCTGAGAGTGACACGACCAGTCGGGGGTCACACAAGGTGAAGAGTCTGAGACAACACAACATTCATACTAAATATGGCAAATATGATAATGATGGCCAGATTATGTTTGGACCTTAAAGTTTCCTGACATTTGTCTTATAGGCGAGGAAAAACCCTGAAAGAAACCATCGCTTAGCAACACACACACTTTGAATGTATTAACAAACATTTTACCAATTGTGAAAGAATTAATTTATCTTTCCAGGCAGACAGATGTACACAATCTCTTCTTCTTCTTCTTAATTTGGTGAAAGGCCCTTAGATTTCACCACAGCCTCCTTAACAATCGATGCCCACACAACTCTTTCTACATCTTTTCACTCTTCATCTTCCAATGTCATCCTCTAAGGGTCGTATGCAAATACATTACTCTCTACTCAAATTACTTCCAATCACTGGTGAGCTGAGATCGAATTAAAGGCCGCCTTAATCGGTCATGCATGAATGTTGACGTTTTCGTAATATTGGCAACGAAATTACCCAGAATTCTCAGCGATTAAACCACTTCCGTTATTTTCGTCTGCTATAGAGGAATGCATTTATGCTTGCATCCCGCAAATAATACCGTATACAAACACGTCTGCGACGCGCAATATTACGCCGATTCTCCTGTTCTTCCAGTTGAATTCTTTGGTAGACTCTATCAAATTCCTCTTCTCCGCATATACCGAAAACATGATCGAAGTCTTCAAGGTCCGACATCTTGGATAAGTTTCAAACTACATCGGTTACCATCGGTTCCCTTCGGGATTTTCACATAAGTTTATATCTTGAGCTACGATCTTAAGGTACCTTGTCAGGTAGCTTACAATTATTACCGCGTGAATAGATTTCTGAGTAAGAAAAATGTGTTTGAATAAAACTTTATCAGCAGAGAATGCCTTTTACTGTCTAATGCGTTCAAACATTCGACCCTACATCATTCAGCTTTAATCTGGACCTTCCTCTTTGTCCTTCTTCCTTCTTGTTTTGTTTCTAAAATCTTTCTAACTGTTGTATTATTTGACATCCTCATCACATCCCCAGCTTTAATAATTAATAATTGTTAAAATTGACTTTTCAGGAATTTATGGTAGAGGTGTTATTTATTTAAGAAAAGTTGTCATTATGTTAAATTAATGTTGGGAAGTAAACATCATGAGGTATAATCATTAAAATTCATCGGAGAACATTTTTTAAACAACTCACCTCATAGATTACATGTTTTCCACGATACCACGATTTCAAACGCAATCGTGTTCATCCTCAGCCATAACTCCTACTGTTAAAATTCTTCGGCCGTCAACTGTTGTATTGTCACCATCTTCAGTGCTGCCATCTACGGTTTAATTTATAAACTTAGAAATCAAATTTATTTCATTAGGAATATCAAAATTCATTGAAGATGGTGGCAATAGAACAGTTGACGGCCGAAGAATTTCAACAATTGGAGTTATGGCTGACGATGAACATGATTGTGTTTGAAATTGCGGTACCGTGAAAAACATGAATTCTATGAGGTGAGTTGTTTAAAAAATGTTCTCCGATGAATTTAAAAAATTGTATTACCTGACCTCACATCCTTCTTCTTATTAGACCAGTTTCAGGATCTAATGAGGTTCCCTCCTCAGTATTTTCACGACTGTTGTTACGTCGTCTTGAAAAACTGTCTCCTGCTCCAAATCTCGAAATCAAGTCAATTTCCTCAGAAATTCATTAATTTCTCTTTTCCGTTTTTTTAAGTAGGTTTTTTCATAAACTGTGAGCTCTTTACGTTTTTTATTACTTATTCTTCTTCTTCCAAGTATTAGGCCAAGGCCTGTTACGATCCTATAGAAAATTTTCCCTCCAGCATTTCATAGGACGGCCCAGAGATCTTTGTCCTCTTGGTATATAATTATAAACAGCTATGGGGATCCGATTTGAACTCATTCTTTCAAGATAATGTTTCCAATTTAGTTGGTACTGTTTAATATATTCCAAAATTGGTGTAGTCTTCAATTCTTTTAAGATATCATCCTTCTGGGAAATTCTCGTATAAGACTTGAAAGCATAATAATAGTCCCTTCGATTGGTTGCTGACCTAAGGAAGGCAAGACCAGTGATGGGGTTGCCATCTTATAGTCTCTGGTCAGGCCTTTCTGGAGAAGAAAAGAAAATAAAGGAAAGAAGAAATGGAAGAAAGGAAAGACGCCCTAGCCCTCGGATGCCCTAATAGCGTCGGGATCGACAAAACAAGAGTTAACCAAGAGAGGTTAGATAGTAAAGTTAAAAGTGTGCAAAACACAAGTAAGTGGAATAAATGTTTTTCTATTTATTTTACTAATCTAGAAATTTAAAAATCAGAATGAAAGAACATCTCAGGAAGGTCAAGAATGGGGAAGTAGAAAAACCTATAGTAGCTGGCCATGCAAGCTCTGAAAAAGCATCAAATCAAAAGAAAGGCTAGATTAATAAAACAAAAAAAGAAAATCATAAGGGGCTCACAGTTTGGAAAAAATCTACATGTAAAAAAATGAAAAGGAGAAATAAAAGAATTTTGAAATTCCCGGGGAAAGTGTTTTGATTTGGAGGTTCTTCATTCTACCAACAGAGGAGCACGAGATAACATAATTTTTTTAATTCTTCATCTTCCATTCTTGCATATGGGTTCATATATTTTATGTAAATGATTTCTTTCCCATATCCTTAACAAATTTTCCATTTAAGCTGTCATAATCTCTAGTAATGATGATGTTTTTAGACACCTGACGACCCAAACAGTATCTGCATATCTCAACGCAACTTTGCAATTGGCATTGCAATCGCTGGTCTTGTGCTGATGCTAGCAGTAATAGCAGCCATCTTGATACTGTTGGCACGCAGACGCCGCAGGAAAGACGTCTCGACGACTGGAAGCTCCATCTACAGTGGACCCTACACTAACACTGCCTACAGTCACAGCAGCTGAACTAACAGTGGCTCTTACTCGACTCTCCGCCCAGCGGAGGGCTGTAGTGACGGCCCACGAACACCAGATGACTCTCCTAGGTAACAATCTCCCACGAGACAGTAGACTTTAGCAATTTAAAATTAAAAATTTAACATTGCATAGCAATAAAAAAGTTAGTCATGTAAATTAAGCAATAGCTAACATAAGTAAAGAGAAAGATTTCCTATGGTCTGACCAAGAATTGAACCTGGAACCCCATGAACTCTGACCACGGGTCATGAAGCTGGTTTCACAATTAGCTTATAGCACAGTGTAACGTCTTCTTGATTTACAAGCAACTCTATTGCATTGTCGATAAAGTTTTACTGCTACAGGAATTAGAGAGAGAGAGAGAGAGAAATTTGTGCTTGCTCAGGGAGTTGCCTAAGAAGTGCCAGCACATAAAGCTGGAAGTCTTGGGTTCAAATCCTGATTCAGGTAAAAAATAGTTCTCTTTAGTTGTGTTAAAAACTACTGTCTCTAACTTTTTTATACAAATGTCTTTAAACTTTTGAACAAAACGAGGTGATATAATTTACTGCACAAGACATACTCTGTCTTAAAATTAAGCTGTACAGCTTCACACACAAAATGTGGCTGCTGCCAGTCAGCATTCAAATAAACTAAATCCAATTAATGCAAAAAAAATCAATAAAATGATGAACTTATAATTGAGTTGGAGAAAATGTTTTTATAAACTTTGCGTTTTCACGATACCAGTTTCAAAAGTCATTTTATCTTCATCTGTTGCCATTAACACCATCTTCTGAGCTGCCATCTGGTGCCAATTTTATTAACTTGGAGATTAAATTTTGCTAGTCAGGAACTTCAAAATTCATGGATGCATATTTGTTCTTGTGAAACTTTATTTTGCTAGAGAATCACAAAATTGGAAGACAAATTGAAGTTTTAAAACATTTAGAGAAGCCTTTGGAATTAACAGTTTGGGAAAAGATATACATTTAGAAGAACAAATATAGAACCGTGGATTTTGAAGGTCCTGGCAAGCAAAACTTAATCTCCAAACTCATAAAATTGGCACCAGATGGCAGTTTGGAAGATGGTGATAATGGTAAAATTTCCACAGCTGGAGTTTTACTAAAGATAAGGTAAAATGGGCTTTGAAATCAGTATTGTGAAAACACAGAACTTTATGAGGTGAGATATAAAAAAAAAAACATTTTCTCCAACTCATTAATAAATTGAAAATATCTCATAGAGTTACTTCCCACTGTAATGTTGAATCAGCTGTACACTGATGAGTCCCTGGATACAGGAGAGGGGCCACATTTTATGTTTTAAGCAGTATTTATTAAAGAAAGGGATCCACTGGCCTCATTGATCGTGTGAACAAAACCCAAGAGACGGTAGATGACTAAAAATTTTATAATTGCTTGTATGACAGAAATATGTGATGCAGGCACTGCCGGTAAGGTAGAACTCTGCTAGAAAGGTTAGTAATATAACCAGTGGTTTAATCTATATTTTAAAAGTGATGTCATCTAGTATTCGTGTTTATGCAGTTGGTATTGTGCCATAATACACATTTCACTTAATAAATTGATGACATTTGTCAACATTAGGTTGGCGACTGTTATCGAGGGATGTGACGTCCCTGCTGTAACTTGGGATGGTGGTGGGTTAAGTTTCATTTCTTTCTTAGAATTCTAAAATTTGCATAACTTTAAACATTAGAATATTAACATGTAGTTATAGTCACTAGTATTACATCCACTGACTGAAACCATTAATAGCAGTTGTTAAAGTTGTTACATTTCATAACAACTAACTTCAAGCTGTTAAAATTGTTACATCTGACTTTAACAGTGAGTGGAGAACAACTCACCTCATATATATTGACTCAGGCTTTCACGGCCGGAGTTATTGTGATGATCTTGTAGAAGATTTCCGGGCTGTTGGCCGTGGTCTTGAGGCTTGTAGTTCCCCAACATTCCACCAGAGACTGTGTCCGGCATCCTCAATGGTTGTCTTCAGACTGGCAATTTTGTTGACTACCTGCCCTATTTATATTTATCTGCAACGTGTTCTCTTTGCAGTCCGCTACTTCGTAGCTAGGGACAGAGGGAGTCTCATTAATCCATTGATACTTCGTAGCAGACCGCACAGAGAACACATCGCGGATAAATGTATAAATAGGGCAGTTAGTCGAAAAAATTGCCAGTCTCAAGACAACGCTTGAGGATGCTGGACGCAGTCTCTGGCAAAATGTCGGGGAACCACAAGCCTCAAGACCACGGCCAACAGCCCGGAAATCTTCTGCAAGATCATCACCTCATATAATTTCAAATGTCTTTGATACCGGCGGTTTCAGACAATATCTTGTCCTTCTTCAGTCATGGCTTCCACTGATGAAATTCTCTGGTTGTTGATTTCTCTAAGGACATGACCTCTTGTGCTGCCATCTTTGGTTGGGATTATAAAATTTAATTTCAAAGTTTATAATCCCAACCAAAGATGGCAGTTAGATATTCCGGTGGATAAAAATTTAATTTCAAAGTTTATAATCCCAACCAAAGATGGCAGCTAGATATTCCGGTGGATAAAAATTTAATTTCAAAGTTTATAATCCCAACCAAAGATGGCAGTTAGATATTCCAGTGGATAAAAATTTAATTTCAAAGTTTATAATCCCAACCAAAGATGGCAGCTAGATATTCCGGTGGATAAAAATTTAATTTCAAAGTTTATAATCCCAACCAAAGATGGCGGTTAGATATTCCAGTGGATAAAAATTTAATTTCAAAGTTTATAATCCCAACCAAAGATGGCAGCTAGATATTCCGGTGGATAAAAATTTAATTTCAAAGTTTATAATCCTAAGCAAAGATGGCAGCAGAAAAGGTGATGTCCTTAAAGAAATCAACAACCAGAGAATTTCATTAGTGGAAGCCATGACTGAAGAAGGACAAGATATTGTCTGAAACTGCCGGTATCAAAGAAATTATATGTTGTGAGTTGTTAAAAATATGCTCTCCACTCACTATTAAAGAAAAATGTTTGCCTGAACCGGGAATCGAATCCCAAACCTTCAGCTTTCCGTGCTGATGCTCTAACCACTGAGCATCAGCACGAAAAGCTGAAGGTTCAGAGTTCAATTCCCGGTTCAGGCAAACGTTTTTCTCTTTACCATTGATTACAATAATTTAGTTGTGTACATTAATTTACTTATTTCAATCCTAGTAACAACTTTAGCTTCTTAATATTAATTTAATGTGTAAGTTCTTATTTGTTGGTTTCATAGACTGCTTAAAGCCATTAAATGTAAACAACTTTAACAACTGAACATATCTTGATTGCATCTCTACAATTCCACAATAAATAATTTGTTTAGGTTAATTTATACGTCAATGTATCCAAATTATTTTGGCACCTGTTGTTGGAAACAGATGTCAACTCAGGAGGGTAAACATGGAGCTTAGCTTTTCACTTGTTATTTCTGTACTTAGCAGCTCGCTCCAGACTGACTTTATGCCCCACTTTTACATGCTAAGTGATGCCACTACGTGTAAAAGTGAAGTAATGTTAACAGGAAAAACCGGCTTATATGTGGTCCAGATTTTATTGTCACCCAAAATAAGACCCATTCTTAACATATGTGTATTACTCTGTAAATTATTTGTTACTGTTGTTCTTCAATTTTTTTTTGTTGGCATTGCCAGAACAGGATAAATAAAGTAAGAAGAAATTTAATTATTGAGGTGGAGGAAAATTTGTAATTTCATAGTTGGCAGTGGTTCACTTACCATTATAATGGAGAATAGCGAGATTATAAATCAAGTAAAAACCAAGCCAGTTCTGGAATATATCCATCAGTAATGCCATCTTAGAGCAATACTAGAATTCCAAAGGTTGCCTAGAAATATACAGGCTACCACATGGGTATGGGTCATCATGTTGGGAAATTAAATGGAGATTGAAATAGAAAAAAACACACAAATTAATGTTGCAGGAAGTCAGTAATTACCTGAGGAATATATATATATATAATTAAGAAAGTTTTCTTAGGTTTTCCGCATCATGGATTCAAATTTGGCCTCTGGCCACTTGAATCCATGACACGGAAAATCCAAGAAAACTTTCTTAATCACACTTATATTCATGAAAATCTGCAATGTAATATATGTAATGTGTGTTAATTTTTTTTAAATACAAGAAATGCCTTAAAGTTGAATGAGAAGTTGAGGTACTTTTAACCTAAAATCGCCACATTTACATGAAAAACATGAATTAGTCATTGTTCAAACAGAATAACCAATTTAACTCAAACATTAACACCAACCCAACAAAATTAAGTTGATTTATTGAAATATGTATGAAATTAATTGCAATTGTTGGTAACACCGATTTTACTGACATGTTATGGACATTACATTAAGCATTCACACATCTCGTGCATGTGCAACTTTGAAGGAATAATTGCATATGTAAATAAATATTTAATATATTCACGTAGACTTTCACGGCCGGAGTTGCTATGATGATCTTGAAGAAGATTTCCAGGCCGTTGGCCGTGGTCTTGAGGCTTGTAGTTCCCCGACGTTTCGCCAGAGACTGCGTCTGGCATCCTCAAGGGTTGTCTTGAGACTGGCAATTCTGTCCGCTGTCTGTCTTATTTATACGTTCACCGCGATGTGTTCGTAAGTTGTATCTGCCTTCTGATTGGTCAGCGGTAGGGACTTCCATTGCTCCAATGAGATTGCTGTTTGATACAAGCACGGTCGACTAGACTATCAAACAGCAATCTCAGTGGAACAATTGAAGTCCCTACCGCTGACCAATCAGAAGGCAGATACAACTTACGAACACATTGCGGTGAACGTATAAATAAGACAGACAGCAGACAGAATTGCCAGTCTCAAGACAACCCTTGAGGATGCCGGATGCAGTCTCTGGCGAAACGTCGGGGAACTACAAGCCTCAAGACCACAGTCAACAGCCTGGAAATCTTCTTCAAGATCATCATAGCAACTCTAGCCGTGAAAGCGTAAGTCAATACATAATTGTAAAATGTTTAAAAATAGTATGGAAGTTAGTAAAGACAGAACAAGTACATAGAGTAATAGAATTACAAGAATACAGGATGGAAAATCAAGTGGAAATTATTCTGCAGTTGAGCCAAAATGTTTCTTCCTTGCCTAACAGCAATGAATGGTGAATGTTTGGTCTTATGTTGGATAGACAATAGTAAAATGTAGAAAAATAATATTGTTGCATTTTTAGGGCATAAAGCTTGCACAAGATAGGAAAAGGTGTTACTGTTCTTTGTAGTGTAACAATTCATTAGATTTGTGCTGATTATTGTAAAATTTAGTGTTTGTATGTCTTGTAAGAAATTTAATTGTTGAGGTGGAGGTAAATTTGTCATTTCATAGTTGGCAATGGTTCACTTGCCCATTGTTTTGTAATGTTGAATGGGGGTTTGGACCGTTATCATGGAGATGAAAAATAAACCAGACTTCTGCCTCTTACATGGAGAATAAAACATGTCTTCATTTGTTCTCATCCCATTCCATTGCCAACTTGATCATCCTCTTATCCATCACAATTATCCCTCTGATTTCACAGTTCTTCAACATTTTTATTTTCTTGTATTAGGTTTTTTTACTATTTTATTATCATTATTTTCAGATGTTTTAAGACTAAAAAAAATCATATTGTGTCTAAAATTTCAAGTTGAAACAGTTTGTAAGTTCTCTACTACGCTACAGCCACCGCATGTCCAGCTCTACTGCCAATAAGGAGATAGTTGAGTGGGAGTAGATGTCTGCCACAACCAATCACTGCTCTTGAAGCTGCTAAAGCGCACTAGTAAGGTTTGAAATTGCTGAGATGTTGTGAGCTGTATTTATGCTAACCGCATACATAAACTGGCCCCTCCCACTGAATATCCATATCGGCAACACTGTCATGAAAACGTCAGGGTTGGAGAATCAGTGGCTGGGGTATAGTGTCAGACACAAAGCTACCACTTTTCTAAACATTCAGCACAATTTGTCAGACCTGCATGATGGCCACCTTTATCATCAGAACAACTGTCTGGTACTCAATTCCATTAGAGGTTGAGTCGACCTCAGGGCCATGATGCCATCAGAAGTTTGGGACAGTTTAAAAGTCCTGATCCCATGGGGACACAAACCCTCAACCTTCCAGTTTGTAGCATATTAGTAATATTTTAGTTATATTATTTTCAGTCTGATCATCTTACCTCAATATTAATGTTGATTTGTTCTTGGACATGTTTCAAAACAATTCTGTTTTATCATCAGCTTGTCCAGACTGGTTTTAATTATGTTACACAACCTGGATGTTGATGTCAGCTCCATCTTATTTATTATTTGAAATACCGACGGAGCATGACCTTGTTTGGAGGTTCTTTGGCCAACCACAAGATGGAGCTGACATCGACATCCAGGATGTGCAACATAAATCAAACCAGTCTGGACAAGCTGACGATAAAACAGAATTGTTTTGAAACATGTTCAAGAACAAATCAACATTAATATTGAGGTAAGATGATCAGACTAAAAATAATATAATTAAAATAACCTCAAAATATCACTTACTAAAATTAAATATTTATATTTTAGTTACCTTATTCGGTCAGTATGTTAACCACATGTCATTCATGACATCTGTAGGGAAATAAGGATAACAAGTTGTAAGGTTAAGAAACTTTTCACTAGGGAAGCGTCCATGTCCTTGCAGTGAGAGCAATGAATCAATCTTTAGAGGACATTGCCTTAACCAGCTAGGCTACAGTATGCCTCATGCATGGCAAGAAATGAGAGAATAGAGCACAAACTTTTAATATAGTATTTATTACTACCAACAATAGGTATACAAATAAACTCTAAATGCAGGTGTGACAACTTAACAATACTACACCGAGCTGGACAAAATGCAGCCGTAGTTTGAAACAATAAGTAAGCCAGACTCGACAGGTCCCTGGAACATGTGGTGTGGTCACTGCTGTTACGGCTCAGGAGATCGCTCAAAATATTCTCTTTCTATGATCTTGACGAGCTCAATGAGGTTAGGATATCCACGTACTGTGCCTGCGAACCTGTTGTTGGGCAGCGGAGTTGTCAGCACTGTGAACAGGTGGCCGAACACCAGGGCATCCAGTTCTGTTGGTCTGAAACACACACATTATAATTAACACTAACTCACTGGCACTATCGAACCCGTAGGTTCATGGCCATGTTCTCCATACATCCCTATCCTCAGCTAATGTTTTCCAATCATTCCCTGTATAATTTACTTCCCTCAAATCATAGTTAATGTTATTCTCCCACCTCATTCTTGGTCTACCAACTAGACGTTTTCCCTCTGGTTTTCCTACAAGAAGCTTCCACACACGTCTTTCATTCCCCATTCATACCAGATGTCCTGTCCATCACAGTCTACTAGACTTAACTGTTCTTATTATATCTGGCTTCCTATGAAGACCATGTCGTTGATTGTTATGTAGTCTTCTCCATCCACCTGTCTGCTCATCTCTCTTTGGTCCAAAAATGTTTTCTAAAAACTTTATTCTCAAATATTCGTAATCTTCTTTCCTCCCTTAAAGTAAGAGTCCATGTTTCGCATCCATAAAATTTAACTGGTAGAATAATAGTTTTATATATTTTCAGTTTAACGTTTTTTGAAAGGAGTTGGGACGTTAAGACTCGCTGTAATGCATAATAGCACGCATTTCCAGAATTGAGCCTATGTTTAATTTCTTTGTGCATCTCATTCCTATTTGTGATTATTGTTCCTAGGTATTTGAATTCAGCCACTTCCTCAAAATTTCCCTCATTTGTCATTAGCTGTCCATTTCCATTATATAATGTATTTCTACATGTGACATATTTAGTTTTATTGGCGTTTACTTCCAGTCCCAATTTCTTAGTATTACTTAGTAGTGTGTGTGTGTGTGTGTGTGTTGTCCTTTAGTATCTCCTCGCTATCGACCAATAGTACTACATCATCAGCATAAACTAACGGCTTATTAATACCATTGAGTTGTAAGCCTTCTATCCTCTAGAGATTTAATGACATGCTCTAGTACAACATTAAATAGTAGAGGAGATAGTGCATCTCCTTGCTTCAACCCATTGTGAATTTCAAAGCATCCAAAAGCTGTTTGCCTACACGCACCCTAGTCTTTGTGCCATTTGAACTAACTTTTTCGGAATTCCGAACTCCAGCAGGACTCTATATATAGCAATTAAAACTGCAAAGCATAGCATAAAAATACTTTTGACTGCAGTGAATATTTCTGTATTAGGGCAGAACACTATAGATAGATAGATATAAAGGCTGCAGCTCAGTCGTGAATTACTGACAAGTATAATCCTCAACTCATTAGACTTCTATCGTTCATAGAACCAGAGACTTTGATTCAAACCCCAGTCTAAGTGTAAAATTTTTCTCTTCAAATATAATTTGTTATTCAGTGAGAAATGTTAAACTTAAAATACAATCATCAAAAAAGCTTTAAAACTCCAAGCAGCAGGCTGCTGGCCTCACATCCACATGTGTTAATCATAGAGGTAGACGATCATCTAGTCAGTGTAGGGGTGACATATGGTCAGCATGTCAGATTCCCAAGCCGTTACAGCTGGTTTTCTCAACCTGGAGTCACTATTTATTGTAGCTACCCAAATGCCTCACTGCTAAGTGGGCACCGGTCCTATACTGGCCAAAATTCCATGAGAAATTTTCTTCCTCCATGGGGACTCAAAGTTGTGCAAGTCCCATAGCTCTGTGCGAATGCTTCTTGACTTAACCACTCGGCTATGGCGCAGGACCAAAAGAAAATATCTATCTATCTATAGTGTTCTACCCTAGGGCAGGTCCTTCACTGCAATCATAGCATTTTCATGCTATGCTTTGCAGCTTTACTAGGGAATTATAGGTGTGGTAGCTTCCCGTTGCTTTCCGCACCGTGGGATGATAATGATGATGTTCGGGGACCATTTGGGCCTTAAAAATACCTGACATTTGTCTTACAGGTGACGTTATCTTCTTCTTCCTTCCAAGTATTAGGCCAAGGCCTGTTACGATCTTATAGAAAATTTTGCCTCCAGCATTTCATAGGGGATATGTGGATGGCGACCACAAGGTGCCCAAGCTGAGCAAAACATTTCTTCCACTTACTTGTGTTTTGCACTCTTTTAACTCTACTATCTAACCTCTCTAGGTTAACTCTTGTTTAAGGTAGAATATTTTTATCACTCACCTCATATTGATAAAAATATTCTACCTTAATGAATATACCTCATAGTGAGAATTCCTAAAATAAGTAACTCTTGTTTTTTCGACCCCGATGCTATTAGGGCATCTGAGGGCTGGGGAGTCCTTCCTTTCTTTTCTTTTCTTCTCCAGAAAAGTCTGACCAGAGGCTATAAGATGGCAGCCTCATCATTGGTCTTGCCTTCCTTTGGCCAGCAACCAATCGAAGGGACTATTATTATGCTTTCAAGTCTTATACGAGAATTTCCCAGGAAGGTTATCACGACTGGGAATCAAACCCGGGCCTGCTGTATGACAAGGCAGCGCACTACCTCAGTGGACTGCCTCTATATTGTAATGTTAAGATGCCATTAGAAGTCCTCTAAATAAGAAGCTGCCAGATGGTTCATAGCCTTTGGCACTCACGAACTGTATAAATAAGAGAAAAATTTGCATTTAGATTGGAGGCCTAGGTAGCTCAGTTGGAAAGAGCACTAGTATATAGAACTAGAGACCTTTGGTTCATACTCCAGTCTAGTCATAAATTTTATTTTTATAATGTCACCATGTTGTCATTTCGACATGCTGGTATTCTCTCCTGGCACGGTGTTATTGTATCCACTTCTGAGGTTGGGGCACCTGGAAGACGGAGTTACACTGCCCCGAGGATATATGATCTGGTGATGATGTGTCAAGACAGGCCTTAATCCTAAATTTAATGAATATGTTAATGATGGCCAGATGATGTTCAGGGACCATTTGGGCCTTAAAGTTCCCTGACATTTGTCTTACAGGTGAGAAAAAACCCCGAAAAACATCTTGCAGGAAACTTGTCCCGAACCGGGGATCAGGCCCAGGCATGCTGCATGAAAAGGCAGCACGCTACCTCGAGACGACAGCGGTGGACTTTTTCTTCAAATATGATTGTATCATCTGTTTATTCAAAAATAAAAATGCCAAAAATTGTAATAATCCAATAGAATTTTATAAAATCAAACCATAACTCCGCATAACAATTTATTTTTTTTAATAGTTCTTCTTCAAACAGTTCTTCATCAACCCTTCCGTCCAGTAGTTCTCTCATAGTTCTAGTACAACAGTTCCAGGTCATTTGGTTTGTTCAAGTGTTGATTGGTTTGATTCTGTACTTGCATCAACTGAATTAGGTTTTTCTTCAACAGACTGGAGAAGTAGTTCAATGGCAATTTCTTCAGCAGAAGCTGAAAGTAGTTCTTCCATTTCTTCATTTTCAGGAGCAGCTTGTTCACCTGTTTCATCAGCAGGAACGCCTTCACCAGTCACTGGTGTACTTCCATCAGGGGCAGATTCTTCACCATCCACTGGTCCATTTTCTTCATTAGCCACTTCTTCAGGTTCTTCATCATAATATGCTCCAGGCACATCTTCTTCTTCTTCTTCAGGTGGAGGTTCTGCAGGTGGGGCTTGAATTTCAACAAGAGGCTCTTCCTGTTCCCGAGATTCAAGTAGGGCCCAACGCAGGTCGCTGTTGCCAAAATACTGGTCACAAACTTGTTTCACAAAATTGAAGAGGTCGGAACGCTGTCGTATTATTCTGTCCATTTCAAGAGGCACTGGCTGTATTAGAATAGAGCACAGGTGTCCAAATATCATTGCATCAAACTCAGTGGGCTACAACAAAACAAACGATAAAGTTGACTTTCTTAGGAATTAACACTGTGAGACATTTAAGTAAAATTGTAACACCTCATCCTTATTAGACCAATTTTGGGACTTCTAAGAGAAAAAGAAGAAAACATAATATTTATATTTGAAGAGAAAAATTTTCGCCTATATTGAGACTCAAACCCTGGACCTTTGTCTTGCCAGGCCAAATGCTCTACCAACTGAGCTAGCGAAGTGAGTTGCGATCTAGGTGCAAATTTTTCTCTTCAAATATAATTTATCCTTCAGTGAGAAGTGTTAAATTAATAATAAAAAACATCAAGAAAATGTAAAATTCAATAAATTCACATTGAAGCACCGTTAAGTTTCAAAACATTTTTAAAAATTTCAACAAATGATTGACACAAAAAAATGACTTTAGCATCATCAGATTAATTGGATCCAACAAAAATGAGAAAATAGAAGAAGAAAACAAATCGCAGATTTATCAGATTAAATGCAGGGAATCTGAAAAAGTTTACATGGAGAAATTTAAAAACCAGACTGAAAGAACATCTCAGGAATGTCAAGAATGGGGAAGTACAAAAATCTGCAGTGGCCAGAAATTAATGAAGTTTGAAATTCCCGGGGAAAATTATTTGATTTCGAGCTTCTTGAGACTACCAATAGAGAGAGCAGGAGGCAGTTCTTCAAGATGACGTAATAACTGAGAGTGGAACTGAATTAGGTCTAAGAAGAAGAATAATATGAGCTAAGGTGATGCAAATTTACTTAAATAAATGATAAAGCTATTTATATTTGAAAAGAAAAATGTACGCCTGAATTGGGATTTGAACCCAAGACCTCTGGTTTTACATCCCAGTACACTATCATTGTGCTATCCAGGCATCTCAATCAAATGGACATTGTTTTCGCCCAAGATAGAGAATATTTATTCTTAACACCACACACAATTGAGGATTATATAAGAGAAAAATTTCCGTTTGAATTGAGATACCTGGATAGCACAAAGATAGTGTTCTGGTGCATAAAACCAGAGGTCTTGGATTCAAATCCCAGTTTAGGCATAAATTTTTCTCTTCAAATATTAATTTGACCTTCAATGTGACTGAGCATTGTGAAGGAAGCCAAAATGCACAATAAGTACATAATGTGGTCTGCCGAAGTGGTGCACAATTTTCAAATAAATCATATTAATACGTTTTATCCATCTAGAGCAAAGAAAGTGCAGTGGGTAATTTTAGAACACACACACACTTTGCAGCAATGCATTACAAAAAACAGTACTGGGCAGACAGGAATGGTTGCTTCAAAGAACCTAATTTTAATTTTTTAGATTCTGAAAAGCCAGATGGTGCTACTGGCACTATGGAACCCATAGATTCATGTCTGTGCAGACATAAACCCTCCATACATCTCTATCCTGACCTAATGTTTTCCAATCATTCCCTGTATAATCCACTTCCCTCAAATCATGGTTTGTTATTCTCCCACCTCATTGTTGGTCTATAAACTGGGTGTTTTCCCTCTGGTTTTTTTTACAAGAAGCTTCCATGCACATCTTGTCGCATGTCCTGCCCATCGCAGAGTACCTCACTTAACTATTGTTATTATATCTGGCTTCCTATGTTATGTGATGGAGATCTGTGACTCTCACCTGTCTCCGAAAAAGAAAGATCTGTTGCCAAGTCGTTCAGAGAGGGCACTGCAGCAGTTCTCCACCTCTTGGTAAACCTGTAACACATGTCAGCAGGTGACACCTATGTTTTAGCAAGTTTTATTTAACAATCATTAAATGAAGCAAGATTTTTAAGAAACTCTGTTGAGGTCACCGTGTTAAAGTTTTAAGAATTGTAAAACAGTACCTGATATCTCACGTCATCCTCAATAATTTGCAGTGTTTTACAGCAGGCCTTTCGATAACTTATGTATCATCTTCTGCTTTCATTGAAGTTTTCGAAAGGTCTCCTATAAAACAACACTGCAAATTATTGAGGATGACTGAGATATCAGGTACTGTTTTACATTTCTTAAAACTTTAATCATTAAATGATAATTAATATTTTAGCAAGTAACACTATGAGGAGAATCAGAATTTACTCCTCACCTCATATTTTGTGTTTTATGCTGTCAATAGGCACCTGACTCGGCACTGAGGTGCAAAATAAATTAATTTAATGGTTGTTAGTTTCATTGCTTGTCTCTGGTTCAAACACAGCCACAATTGATGATTTGGCTATTCTATGTGAATATTCAAACAGAGAAAAGTGACTGCTAGTGTGATAACTACGGCTAGGATTTTTATGTACTAAAAGTTAAAATTGCAACATAGTATAGTGACAAGTTAGACTTATGACTGTCTTTTGTTTTTGTTTCACACACAAACAGTTGAATAATATACAGGGCAAGTCAAAATGTTGTGCAGGTTTTCAGAAATTTATTATGTGAAATGTAATGAACATATAATATTGTGAGACATATTGTATGAAAGGTAAACTCTCAAAGTTTTTTTTTAAATATTCACAGATGTTCTATGTGAGCGCCTTTTGTTACACGACAGATGTCAAGCCGATATTCAATCTCCTGCCAAACTTTCTGTAGCAGTCCGCGGTCGATATCAGCAATGGCTGCTGTGATGCGGGCACGCAGTTCATGCAGTGTTGTTGGAAGTGGTGGTACGTAAACATGATCCTTTACAAGACCCCACATGAAGAAATCACACGGGGTTAGATCTGGTGAACGAGGTGGCCAATGAATGAGTTGTTGATCACCCTGAGATGCACGGCCTATCCAGCGTTGTGGTAAAGCCGTATTCAAATGGTCTCGAACACTGCCATGGTAATGTGGAGGGGCACCATCCAACTGCAGAATGAAATCTGGACTATCCGCTTCAAGCTGCGGAAGGAGCCATTGTTGTAGCATATCAAGGAAAACATGTCCGTTCACAGTACGTTCATGAAAGAAAAAGGGCCCATAAACCTTTGCATGGGAAATGGTACAAAAGACATTCACTTTCGGAGAATCGCGTTGATGTTCCAGAGTTGCATGGGGGTTACCAGTTCCCCAAATCCTTACATTGTGTCTATTCACTTTTCCTGAAAGGTGGAAAGTCGCTTCATTACTGTAAACTACCCTCTCATGGAACTCATTCTCTTCCATTAATGCGAGAAAATCAACACAGAAGGACACTCGCAAAGCATAATTGGCGGGTTTTAAGGCTTGAACCAGTTGCAAGTGGTAGGGTTTCATCTGTAAACGTTTCCGGAGAATCTGCCATACAGTTTTTTGTGGTAGTTGAAGTTCTGTCGCTCCCCGGTAGGTGGATTTCTGTGGACTCCGCACGAAGCATGTGCGAACGCGTTCGACTGTCTCTTCACTCGTCGACGGACGGCCAGTCGATTTTCGTTTACAGATACAGCCTGAATCCCTAAATTGTGTGTACCACTTACGAATGGATCTCCCATCCGGCGGGTCTTTATCGTATCTGGTACGGAAATGTCGTTGAACACTAGTCACAGAGTTGTTTACATGGTAATCAAGCACACAGAAAGACTTCTGATCCCCAGTCAACGCCATTTTCCTTTACTGCTCTGCTGTTGACATCTTGCGGGTGAACGCGGAACTTTAGAAGTGGACAACTAAACTTCGAGTGTTTACCTTTCATACAATATGTCTCACGATATTATATGTTCATTACATTTCACATAATAAATTTCTGAAAACCTGCACAACATTTTGACTTGCCCTGTATACTAACTGCATTGCAATCTTATCTTTTATTAAATAAAAATCCTAGCCCTAGTGATAACTATACCCTGTCCTCATCAAAACAAAACCATGTGACCTGCTCGCTTTTCATTGGTTATGGACACCGACATACATTGTAGAAGCAATAAGTACGTGAAAAAGTAGTTCCCTTCATTAAAAATATGTCCTCTGAATATACTTGTTATTCTTCATGAGTTCAAAACATACAAAATATTCTAAAATGTACCTAAATTAATAATTACAACTTAAAATAGTTTATTACATATGGATGATGCATTTGAGTCAGGCTTCAGTCGATTCTCATAAAACAAAATGGCTGAAAGTATTGAGTCTTCTGTTGCTGTGTCATCATCTCCCTGTCAAAAGTGACAGTAATTGTGGCGCAAATGACAGTAGGATATTGCTTCTACAACGTATGTCGGTGTCCATAACCAATGAAAAGAGAGCAGGTCACGTGGTTTTGTTTTGACGTGGATCACTTTAAGGTAGAGGGAATGGATTTTTAGGTTCTAAAAGTTAAGATTGCAACATAGCAACATAGTATAGTGATAAAATTAATTTGATAAGTCTTTATATCCAATCAACTAATTTTTTTATAATATAACTTAAAAAAACATTTCTCAATACGTTGTGTGGGATCTAGCAATATTACATTTATGTTATACATCCATCCATCCATAGTAATTCTGCCCAAAGGCAGATCCTCACTACAATCATAGCATTTTCATGCTATGCTTGCAGCTTTACTAGGGAATTGTAGTTGTGGTAGCTTCCCGTTGCTTTCCACATCGGTGAAGGATGATGATGATGATGGCCATATGATTTCGGGGACCGTTTGGGCCTTAAAGTTTTCCTGACATTTGTCTTACAGGTGAGGAAAAACCCCAATAAAACCTCACCCAGAAAAACTGCCCTGACTGGGGATCAAACCCGGGCCCGCTGCACGCTACCTCGAGACCACAGCGGTGGGTTATGTTATACATCGTACTTTTAAATTAAAAATAAATAATGTAAGAGAACGTTAGGTAGAGCGTGAAATCTGCTCCAGGTTTTAATTATAAAATTTAATGCCTTCTCTAACCGAATGTATTATTGGTGACACAGCTCATTGGACATGAAGCTCGGAGAAATAAAGGTGTGGTTCTTCAGTGGGGAAGAGGGTAAAAAATATATATATTGGAAAAACATTCAGAATTGTATAAGAGGAAAGAAACATTGGCGTTCTTACCATGGCTACGATGGTGTAATTGGTATCATACGGATGCATAGAATCAGAGATCCAAGGCTCAAGTCCCAGTTTGGGCATTAATATTTCTTTCTTAAATAAAATATACTTGGAATTCTATTATTTTATTTAATATATGTGGAGGTTGCATCCAAAGCCAGAACCATGAGAATGAGTTAACGGCACAACTTTAAAGTGAATACATTTATGGGCACAATAACATATACTGTACCTCATCTAAAGTCTTGTTGGCCCAGCCGAGAACACCTAGTTTCTTAACAACTTGGTTGCACTTCTGCCAAGCGATGATATGGTTGAGCGGCCACGGCAGAACTGAACCAAACCTCGGTTTGGTGACTTCCTGCAGAGTTGTTTTATCACACCAAGTTATGTACAACTGAAATCACCACACTTAACTTAATAACCACGGATAGAATTACAGACAGGAAAACACATATGAATGATATTAAAGATACAGCAGGAGAGAGGTTGGAGAATTGAAGAGACAGAGTGGACGAAATGGACTGAGGCAGTCACAAGCTGAAATGGCTGAAAGGAACTGAAGAACAAGTAATTAGCAATAAATTCTATTTAATAAACAGAGTTAGATTTAAAACCTCGCCTGATAATTGTACATTTCTTGAAGACCAGTTTCGATACATCTTTGTATCATTTTCAGTTGCATCTAACTGTTAAATTGGTGGGTGGCAGTTCTGAAGCTTACTTCCTGTTCTCTCTGTTAGCTGACTGATGACCTTCCAAATTAAATCTTTTTCCCCAGGAATTACAAAATTCATGATTTTCTCTTTATTTTTATGGATGTGAATTTTCCCCCAAACTGTGAGTCCATTAGATTTATCTGATTCAATAATTTGGCCTTTGTTTTGATTCTGTGTTTTTCTGACCATATATCGTCGGCTTGGAAGAAGACTGTCATAACCGAAAATTAACAAATTTTCAAGGGAAGCATTTTCTGACTCTCTTGCTCAGAATAAAGTTGTCGACTTGCCAAAAAATATATACCGTCACTTGTGCCATGTAGCAGGCACAGTAAGAATTACAACTTGTAACTCTCTTCCACATAAAAATATAGACAAATTGCAGTTGTTTCACTGTGAAAACATAAAATTAATTATTTTGAATTGTGACAGTCTTCTTCCAAACGGACGATATCTATTGCAGATTTATCCATTTCTCCATTTTTAACATTTCTAAGGTGTTCCCGCTCCATAGCCAAGTGGTTAAGGTAAGAAGCCTTGGTGCAAAGCTACGGGACTTGCACTGGTTCGAGTTTCCATGGGGGGAAGAAATTTTTCTCATGGAATTTTGGCCAGTATGGGACCGGTGCTCACCCAGCATCGTGAGACACTTGGGTAGCTACAATAAGTAGCGACTCCAGGTTGGAAAACCAGCTATAATGGCTGGGGGACCCGACATGCTGACCACATGACACCCCTACACTGGCTAGATGATCATCTACCTCTGTGATTAACACATGTAGATGATGCCGTCAGCCAAGAACCTTCTAGGCCTGTCGCGCTTGGAGTTTTTTAAAAAAAAGGTGTTCTTTCAATCTTGTATTCAAGTTCATTTTTGTTTTTCCTCAGCAACAGCCACCTGGACTAGTGGTTATGTTCCATGCCTCTAGTTCCGAGGGTTGCAGGTTCAAACCTGACTGTGGTCGATGGATTTTTTAGGATGGAAAAATCAAAGTAACAAGTTCTCTGGGGTCCTGAGTCTCAAGATTTTCAGGCTCATAAAAGAACAACAAGCCTGAAAAAAAGGTCTCTTATATTGACTTAGGCTTTCACGGCCGGAGTTATTATGATGATCTTGTAGAAGATTTCCGGGCTGTAGGCCATGGTCTTGAGGCCTGACATTTCGCCAGAGTGCGTCCGGCATAGGGTTGTCATGAGACTGGCAATTTTGTCGATTACCTGTCTTATTTATACAGAGAACACATTGCGGATAAATGTATAAATAGGGCAGGTAATTGACAAAATTGCCAGTCTCAAGACAACCCTTGAGGATGCTGGACACAGTCTCTGGCGAAACGTTGAGGAACTACAAGCCTCAAGACCATGGCCAACAGCCCGGAAATCTTCTACAAGATCATCATAAAAAGGTCTCTGTTCCCGTCCTAGTACTACCTCGGTTTCACAGATGAAGCTATGAGATGGAATGCTGACTCCGGGCTACTCAACGACATCTATCCGAAAGCAAGTGTAACTAAATTAGTATGGTTGAATTTCTCCCCTGTAGGGGAAGAATGCGTAAGTCCCATTGAGAGACACAAAGGCTTATTACTACATTTTTTCACAATCTTTGTAATCAATTTCGTAAATTCCTGATTTATTGCCTTCATTAAATGTTAATGAATAAATTCTATACATACAAAGTGATTCTGTAAGAGAACAGGACATAGGGGATGCTCCATTCAACAACTTCTTCTTCTTCCTTCCAAGTATTAGGTCAAGGCCTGTTACGATCCTACAGAAAATTTTCCCTCCAGTGTTTCATAGGACGGCCCAGAGATCTTTGTCCTCTTGGTATATAATTATAAACAGCTTTGGGGATCCGATTTGAACCCATTCTTTCAAGATGGTGTTTCCAATTTAGTTGGTACTAATATTTAATTTTAGGAAGTTATATTTTGGCCCTCAGGGGTCCTCATCTAGGGGATATGTGGATGGCGACCACAAGGTGCCCAAGCTGTGCAAAACATTTCTTCCACTTACTTGTGTTTTACACTCTTTTAACTTTACTATCTAACCTCTCTTGGTTAACTCTTGTTTTTTCGACCCCGACGCTATTAGGGCATCCGAGGGCTAGGGAGTCCTTCCTTTCTTCCATTTCTTCTTTCCTTTATTTTCTTTTCTTCTCCAGAAAGCCTGACCAGAGGCTATAAGATGGCAGCCCCATCACTGGTCTTGCCTTCCTTTGGCCAGCAACCAATCGAAGGGACTATTATTATGCTTTCAAGTCTTATATGAGAATTTCCCATAAGGGAAAATTTTCTATAGGATCGTAACAGGCCTTGGCCTAATACTTGAAAGGAAGAAGAAGAAGAAGTTATATTTTGAGGTTATTTTAATTATATTATTTTTAGTCTGGACATCTTACCTCAATATTAATGTTGATTTGTTCTTGGACATGTTTCAAAACAATTCTGTTTTATCATCAGAAAGCTGGCGATAAAACAGAATTGTTTTGAAACATGTTCAAGAACAAATCAACATTAATATTGAGGTAAGATGTCCAGACTAAAAATAATATAATTAGTTGATACTGTTTAATATATTCCAAAATTGGCGTAGTCTCAGTGAACAATTTGAGATCGGAAACCTAGACTCCAAGAAGTATTAATGTAATAAATTTGGGAATTTTTACATTATGAGTTTTCTTAATAAGAATCAAATGAATCATGAATTCTTCTTACCTCATACATCTATGTTTTTTTAATATAGAACTGCACTATTGGAAACATATCATTCCCATCATCAGCTGTTTTCACAACTGTCAATTTTTTATTATGTCGGTAATTTTCTAATCTGCCATCTGGTGTAATCAGCTATAGCAGCACATAGTTTATTAGAGAATCATAGAGTTGAAAGGGAAACAAAACTTTTGAAACATCTATCTAAATCTTTGGAATTAAAGTTTAATTACAAAGTTCTTCAAAATTCCACCAGATGGCAGTTTAGAAAATTAGCGGCATAATAAAAAATTGACAGTCGTGAAAACAGCTGAAGATGGCAATGATGTTTCCCGATACTGCAGTTGTGTTAAAAAAATATAGATGTATGAGGTAAAAAGAATTCATGATTCATTTGATTCTTATCCAAGAAGTATGGCTTGAGTAAGAATTGTGTCCACAGAACTGTAATGTGCTTACCTCTGCGTTAGCAAGAACGGTATTAACAAGTGACATGTAGGCCCTCATGTCAGCCTTCTGACTGCTGTCCAGACGTTCAGACAAGTTGATGCCCTGAAACACAAAACAAGGTTACACTCATGCACATGATCTGGACTCGAGTCTGTGTTCTTATAGCAACTCATTCAACCTTGACAATAGCCAATCATTGCATAACCACAACTTACTCTCCTGCCGACAAACTCCTGTAAAATATTTTGAAATGTAACAAGTTCTCTACAATACAACCACTTAGTTTCCATCATCATAGATGGCACTGCAGGCCATTTTTAGCCCTGGCCACTTACAAGATCTTCCTCCATTCATCCCTGTCCAATGACTTCCTTATCCATTCTCTTAGACCAATATTCTTAACATCTTTTTATTCCATCTCTATAGGCTTAATGATGACTAAAGAACAGATTTTGAAAGCACCCAGATGGCTCAGTTGATAGAGCATTGGCCTAAAAAGCCAAAGACCCTGGGTTCGAGCCCCAGTCTGAACGTATAATTTTTCTCTTCAAATATGATTTATCCATCATTGAGATTAATGAAATGAATAATAATAATAACATTGAAAGAAGCCATATTGGCTTTATAATGTAATGTAAAATTCCCAAATAAATGTCTTCTTAAAAAAGAAGATGCCATGTGCAAAGATAGAAGCAAAGGTTTGATAGTATTTGGTGCATGGGAATTGACAAGAGAAAGATTTGCATTTACATTGGAACTCGCCCAGATGGTTCAGTTGGTAGAGCATTGGCCTAGAAAGTCTGGTTCGAGTCCCAGTCTGAGCATATAATTTTTCTCTTCAAATATGAGGAGAAATATTACTTAAAAAAAGGGATATATTTCCCTAAAAAAAGGACTTTAAAAAGGGACATGGGGAAATAAAAAATTGCATATCACTGCTAGTTTACATTTACTGTGTTAAGAAAGAATTGTACTTTATTGCATTTAACATTTCAATATGTTTGAATGTATGAGGCAGAGGTGGACTCTTCCTTCCAAAGGGAAGTAAAACTGTGATTCTTATATTGTAGTTTTACATCAGATAAAAGAAATTCAAGCCTGAAATAAGAGGCCTCTGAACAAAATTTGTGGTCATTTCAAACCCAGATTTGAAATATGCCATGATAAATTGAGGCATTAAATGAAATACTAGGCAGCTTCGTGGTGCAAGCAGTTAGATGCTCGTCTCTCACCACTGGAGTCGCGGGATCAAGTTTTGGTCACTCCATGTGGGTTTTGTCCTGTTTCCCCTGCTATCATTTCATTCCATAATTTTTCCAAACTCATCTCATCTATTTTGTTTCATTTGATTCATCTGCCCCTGTGACGGTGCGTCAGGCGTGGCCGGCCAGCACACAGGCCTCTAATAGGGGCTCATCTCATCTCTTGAGCCAACCCTTACTTGACTATATTTATTTACTAATAAAATCTGTTATACTTACCTTGTTATTGACAAACGATATGATTGGATCCAATTCTGCCACCACAAATGCACCACACTTTATAAATGGAACTTTACCTGTAACACACCAAGACCCTGCTATAGTTCCTTGTCTCTATGCCATGACAGTCCTTCACCTAACATCCCACTGCTGGTCTCACATCCACATCTGTTAAACACAGAGGTAGACATTCGTCCAGCCAGTATAGGAGTGACATATTCAGTCCCCGGCCTTTATATCTGGAGTTGCTACATGTTGTAGCTACCCAAATTCCTCATGATGTATCGAAAGCTTATTTTTGTGGGGCCATGAACCTCCAGGTTCAATTGTGCCAGTGAGTTAATTAGCTATCTCAGTGGTTATAGATTGAGAGGAATACATTTATTCTGGTGAATTACCAATAGGATTTTATTTAACTTTTATAGGAATTAATCACTATGAAGTTTAATTTCACCATATACCAATAGGATTTCTGAGAAAAAAAAGTACAGTGGCATGTTCCAAGGCTAATCAAGTCTACAACAGTAGTCCTGTTTTTACTGTCTTTCTTTCATTACAATAACTGGACTCAAATGATTATAATTTTAAACCTCAAAAGTAATGATTGTGCTTTTTAAAAAATACTGATTATTTGTGAAATTCTGGCAAGAAAAGATTGGGCTCAACTGCACTTCTACTAGCGCTTGATTTTTCAGTTATATTGTTGTAAACTATAGCTCTTCTTCTGTATTTATTAACATTATTTAATATTTTAAACTTTTTCAAACAATTTTTATAACATTATTAGACAATTTTGAAGTATTTATTTAAATATGCAAATCACAATATTATGACACTGTTAGATAATATTGTGATGCTAACTGCTATTTTCTCCACAGAGTATATTGCTTAGTCTATGATTTTTCTATCGCTGTTTTGGGTTACCGCTGGTTGGATCAGTGTTAGAGAGGGATAAGTAAGTGTACACCCATTTTTAATACACGATTGGTAATTTTAATATTATTGATATCTTTTTTTAACATACATTTGGGGATTTATTGCAAATATTGGTCATTTAAATTTCATACCGACGGATAGTAATCGAGGATGATAATCAATATGTGGTTCGATTGTGGGTTATCACTGGCTCTACAAACTCTTGTGCATGCGCACTGTTGTTCTATAGGACACGCTAGTTTAAGTGCAGTTTTTCCTACATATTGTAATCATAGCTGAAATCCTTTTTTGGATTTCAATTGGTTTGTGCGCCATTAGATGCTGGGGACTGTTAACTAAACAATTATCTAATTATAGGTTAGGATATTATACCTGAAGGTGACATGTATTCTGCATTGCTTCTAGGCTCAACTTGGAAATCTAGGCCACACATTTTGAGGAATGCCTGCACAGCCAAACAATGTGCATTGTCGGGCAATAAAATCTGTTCCACCTCGTATGGCTGAAATAATTTCACGTCCTGGGGCCATGGTTCTTGTGCTGTAAAATATAATTTACATTAATTTAATATGTAAACATCAAATTGTAACAAAGTTTAATATTTAAAAGTAAACATCAAATTGTAACAAAGTTTAATATTTAAAATTAATACCTCCAAGTTCAACAGCTAATGATTCTGTTAATAGCACTGACGGCATTTTCCAAGAATTTTATTTTGTAAACAATAACAAAAAAAATCGGTACAACAATTGTTGGCATTACTGTTCAACAATGAAAAAAAAAAGTATATTACGTTTGTACAACTGTAAGTGTATTCAGAAATCAAACAGAAGGAATCAACATTAAATGCTATTTGTTTCGCAATAATCGCTCAAACGTTTTCAATACATATGGCAATAAATAGTTTTGTGTATATTGCTGGTAGTAGTCTTCTTCTTCTACTTCATGAAATTAGGCCTTTTGGCCTGTTTTCACATTAAGTGGGATTTAATGAATCTTCCCATCTAGTAAATGGGCGTCCAACACTTCTATGTCCTATTGGTTTGTACTTTAATAACAACTGGGGGATTCTATTTGTAGGCATCCCTTCAACATGTTCATACCAGTTGTTTATCATACGGATAATCCGACATATTTTGTGTCCTATATCACGCCTAAGGTTCTTTACCTGATGCAAATCTACGATGCCGAACACTTTACTTTCCCCTCTGAAAAACCGTGCGATATTCCACGGCGCGACAGGCTTAAAATGTCCTTGACCTAGTAGCCGACTGCTGGACTCACATCCACATGCGCCATTTACAGAGGTGAGCGGTCATCCAGGCCATATAGGGGATACAAATGATAGCCATTAGCTGGTTTTCTCAACATGGAGCCACTAATTTATTGTAGCTATCAAATTCTTCACAGATATGGGTAGGCACCGGTCCTATATTGGTCGAAATTACATTAAATAATTGCCTAACCCATGTGAATTCTGCATTTTTATTCCATAAAGAAATTCATTATCATTGCTGGACTTTAGCCGGCGAACCTTGGAACGGAGGGGAATATGTTAATTGGTAGTACAGCTAGATCAACAATACTGGTGATTTTTAATAACAATAATAATAATAATAATAATAATAATAATAATAATAATAATAATAATAATAATAATAATAATAATAATAATAATAATAATAATAATAATAATACCGTGAACATCTGCTACACAACGGCTTCCGGACACGGCCATGAAAGAGCACATTTTTGGACATTCTTCTTCATCTTCCTAAAAAAGAAAAAAAAAATCATTCACAGTCCGGTGTAATGAGGCGTCAAGATAAGAGGTTCATTTGAAGAACAATCAACAGTCCACTGGTTAATGCAAATAACAATCAAAGTTCAGTCTAGTACAAAAATGTGTTTTCTTTTTCTTAAAACACAAGTGTGCCATAACAAAGACTTTTTTTGTTAATAAAACTGATTGTATTGTGTAGCGATGGTGTTGGTTATACCGGTTACACAAACATTTGTAATATTCTTTATTTTATTCACACAATCTGTAGCCAGATTCTAGCCTATGCAGATGATCTTGTCATTTTGGGAAGAAGAAAAAAATAAACACTTAATGCCCTAGCTTCAGTAACGTAGAGTTTGTTAATCGCCATAAAGATGCGGGTTAACTTAAAAACTGATATTTTAGTGGTAAAATTCCACTGCTCTATCTGGTGCATTTTTTATTTCTCAATAAAACTTGGTATACACGATTTGATTATCAAAATATGTTATGTAAACCAATAAAAACGGAAAATAAATTTGACTTGCTAGAAACCCAGCTTCATTTACAGTTGCTGCGTGACGGACTTTTTCTAGTTCTTGTCTAGCCTTGCCCTAAAACATATTCAGGTTATTTGTATTGGATAGGTAAGACTTTAATGGGGGTAAAGCCGGTCAGAACTACATACATTCCCCGTGCAACTTATCACTTTTTTAACTTGTACATTTATCGAACTGTCTTTCTGCTTAGCGTACAAACTCACATCTGTAGCAGGTTTTCCCGAAACTTGTTGTTGTTCAGGTGATTGTTCCGTTTCGGGAGATCCATCGGAACCCTGCCCTTCATCTTCGTCTACTACATCGACGTCAGTTTCTGGATCTGTGTCCTCTACGCTTGTCGTGGGATAATTTCCAGGTGAGTCTTCTATTTCATTTGCTTCTACTCCTGAATGAATTTCCAGATCATTCGCTTCAATTCCTAAAGGGATATCTGGATCATTATTTTCCGCCCCTACAGGAATATCTGGATCATATGTTCCTGTTCCTGGATCAGTTGTCGTCCCTGCAGGCAGTTCAGGGTCAGTTCCTTGACCTCCAGATTCTCTATCAGGATCGTCAGAAAATTCGTCATTGGTTCGAATTAAGTTTACAGCAGTGTTATCCGGATCATCGGGGTCGTGAGGGATTTCGTCAAATATATTTTCACTGAAATCGTTTTCAAAATTTGCCCATGTCACTGGCATTTCCAAAAATGACAAAAATTCTTGTAAATTTTACACAGCAAAGATTTTGAATTTATTGCATTATTGTTTATACGTTCATTAGCAACGCCATATTTTATTGTTTCATCCACACTGGAGAAAAGTTCGAATGATTATATTATCTAGCAAATGCACAATTAATAGTATTGTAAAATTTGACAAATGTCAATTCTTATATTAATATATTAAAGAATGTATTAATTGCTAAATAGATAGTTAGAAATTTTAAAAAAAGTTGAGCAATTTGAATATTTGAAAACCATTTTAAATGAAGAAAATTACCCGAAAACGAAATTGCATAATAAATTAAAATATTTAAAACATCGAGTGACAATAATGGTCTGAATAAAGTTTTTTTCTTCTTCTTCTTCCTTCCAAGTATTAGGCCAAGGCCTGTTACGATCCTATAGAAAATTTTCCCTCCAGCGTTTTGATCCTTCTGGGAAATTCTCGTATAAGACTTGAAAGCATAATAATAGTCCCTTCGATTGGTTGCTGGCCAAATGAAGGCAAGACCAGTGATGGGGCTGCCATCTTATAGCCTCTGGTCAGGCTTATCTGGAGAAGAAAAGAAAATAAAGGAAAGAAGAAATGGAAGAAAGGAAAGACTCCCTAGCCCTCGGATGCCCTAATAGCGTCGGAGTCGAAAAAAAACAAGAGTTAACCAAGAGAGGTTAGATAGTAAAGTTAAAAGAGTGCAAAACACAAGTAAGTGGAAGAAATGTTTTGCTCAGCTTGGGCACCTTGTGGTCGCCATCCACATATCCCCTAAATGAGGACCCCTGATAAACTCTTAAATATAGCAACGAAAAAAAAAAGGCAGAAATATATTTTATTACTTTTGAAAATAAAATTTTACGAAACATTTTTGATGCTGTTGAAGAAAACGAGAAATGGAGAAAAAGAAGGGACAGGGGTGTAACAGGAGCCGGAGCTGGATAGCAATAGTGAAGACTAGAAGATTATGATGGCTTTTCCACAAGGAAATACAAGTCTAACAAAAATAGCTATGGACAACGAGGTAAAAGACAATTAGGTAGAGCAAAACCACGTTGGAAAAACCGGGAGCATCAAGATCTCACACTTGGATGAAGCGGATAAGAGGAAATGAGACGAAGAACCAACTTCGGTTTGAAGAATCCCAAAATGTATTGATTGATCAGGTGTTAATTGGTTCGTTTTAAAGCGTAAATGAACTAAAAAAATATAATAATATTTTAAACTGTAATTTTCGACACTCTGATGTGTTAGATATATTAAAATGTAGATCGAATTGAATGTTTTTTTACTTTTGAAGTATTTTATATGTTCATTCTAATTAAATAAAACTCTTTATTATTTGTTTTTATATAAACGAAAAGCGCACAAGTTGTGCATGAATCTAACTAAAGTTAATGTCTTCTACACTACTTTTCACAGTGTCGTTAGTCTGTGCAGGTCGCAATTATTGATTTGGGTAGTCTTTTACATGCTGTAATGTGGTAACGGTCACACGGTAGTTCACAAAGTTCACATACACATGTTGAGTTAGGGTCGTGGTAGGTCTTCAAATTACATACTTTGTGGTGGTATCCATGCGTTGCCAGGGAATTTACAAAGTGGCGTAGGTCTTGGTTGGTTTCCATCCATGTTCTATTTACCATTGCTTCTGTGGAATAAAATTCGGGCCAGATCTCTACTGATTTCTGTCTTCTTATATCCATTAGCTTTCCCCAGTTCTCCGTAAATGGTAAGTTAAATTTGGTCCTGAGATCTTCTATTAGGAACGTCTCTCTGGCAAGTTCGTGTACGAGTCGTGATCGGGTGTGTTTGGACAATCCCAGTGCTGACTTGTTTTTGTACGATAAATATTTGTCATTCAAATTTCCCGAACATTGTGACGTCATAACAAAACGGCATTATATGCTTAGCAGCAGTGAAGCGCTCTGAACTAACTGTCGAGTGTGGTCGAGCATTAGTGAACAAGCTTTCTTTCCACATACATCCAACATGTCGAAGAGAGGTGAGATTATTTTATATTTTAAATCTAAAAGAATCTAAAATATTGAAACATGAATATACTATTAATTAACTTTAAGTTATTCTATTGTGCATGATGTTGTAATAAATTACCTATATATCTTGCTTTTAATTATAATAGTTATTTTATAGTTAACTTTAAAAGCATGTGTACATTGTTGATATTTGTTAAATTTTAGGACGTGGTGGCTCCGCGGGAGCAAAATTTAGAATTTCATTGGGTTTACCGGTTGGAGCAGTTATAAATTGTGCAGATAATACAGGTAATACTTTTATTTTAAATATTTCACTTAATTCTCTAGTTATGTTATTTGATCATGTGGCTCACAAGCTTCAACTTTTACTTCATTTAAAGACCCATAATTATAAGAACTGACAATTTTTATAACAATTTAATGTGTTGGTATAATTTTACAAAATTATGTTGAAAAATCGCCCAAAGAGTTTAAAAATAGTCTTAGAATTGGTGGGTTATGTACTCTATGACCACCAGATGTAGCTCAGTGAAAGAAACAGTGTGGGTTATAAATGAACGTGAACTATGCACTCGGCATTTGGTAAAATTGGCCGTGATATTAAAAACAGCATTGAAAACAATATATTTGCTAAATTTGTTTTGTAATGTTTTGGACTTTAATTTCAGGTGCAAAGAATTTGTATGTGATCGCAGTTCAGGGAGTAAAAGGTCGTCTGAACCGTCTCCCAGCCGCAGGTTCAGGTGACATGATTGTCGCAACTGTGAAGAAAGGGAAACCAGAACTTAGGAAGAAGGGTGAGTTGGAAAAACTAGTTTCAGCCTCTCAATAAATTTGGAAAAAACTCTAGTAATTGACGTTTACTTAACTTTCTAAGTTCTTCAGAATATCAGTGCATATGTGCAAACATTAATGGAATTTTTGCCAGATGGAACCACATGTCTGTGAAATTTCTTTACAATTTCCATACATGTTTATAAGAAGTAAGAGGCTCAACATTACATTACCTTTCCCTTCATTTTCCATAGTATATTATTGGGATATGCTACACTTCGGGTCGCACGAAAATTTTTCTAAGTTCTATAGAATCGCAGTGCGCATGCGCTAGTGCTCCAATTATCCCAGGTAGATAAATGCAACCTCCAGCAGTTGGCGGTAAATGTATGAGAAATCAGTATGACCAACATTGATACAAAATTCCCAGAACTTGTCTAAAAATGTATAATTAACACGAAATGAACTAGTGGAAATATGATTTTACATGGTAACTGTCTGATATTTTGAATTTTTCATAGAATAACAGATATGAAGAGGTAATTTATTTTACATATCAAATCACATTTGAAAAGCAAGGAACCTAAAAGCTAACCAAACCTAAATCAATTACTGTAACACAAATCAATTACTCTAACGTAGGCGAAATCCAGGGAACGTAGAAATGGTTGGCAACATCTGGAGTATTTTGGGTTGTTGATGGTGGTAATGCTGGAACAACATAGGAAGAGGCGGGAAAATAGCAGTAAGCAATGTAGTACGACCATGTTTTACGTAAATATATAAGTATAAAAAAAAGATCGTTGCAACATTGGAAGATGTTTAAAAGTGTTGCAAAGTGTTTTAAACGTGTTTAAAAGTGTTGCAAAGTGTTTTAAACGTGTTTAAAAGTGTTTAGTGCATCAGTGGAATAAGATATTAAATTGAAAACTATTTGCGACATGAAGTGTACAACAGCCAAATTAGTTTATAGTTTGTTAAATAATATGTGTGTAAATTGGGCTGATGTTTCTATTAAGCGCAGTGAGAATTTTTTCTAAGTCTGAGGCAGACACCATGTGCATGCACCAACAGGGTTTTATTTTCAAATTATTTCGCACCATTTACAATAAATTTTACATTTTTTCCAACGATTATTTGAACATATTTATCTATGATATTTAACTATGTGCGTAACATGAAGGCTGTTGTAGGGTTCAGGTCGCAAAAAATTTTCAATTTAATATCTTATTCCACTGATGCACTAAACACTTAAACACGTTTAAAACATTTTGCAACACTTTTAAACACATTTAAAACTTTTGCAACACTTTTAAACACATTTTAAACATCTTCCAATGTTGCAACGATCTTTTTTTTATATTTATATATTTACGTAAAACATGGTCGTGCTACATTGCTTACTTGCTACTCTCTGCTATTTTCCCTCCTCTTCCTATGTTGTTCCAGCGTTGCCACCATCAACAACCCAAAATACTCCAGATGTTGTCAACCATTTCCACGTTCCCTGGATTTCACCTACGTTAGAGTAATTGATTTGTGTTACAGTAATTGATTTAGGTTTGGTTCGCTTTTAGGTTCCTTGCTTTTTAAATGTGATTTGATACGTAAAATAAATTACCTCTTTATATCTGTTATTCTATGAAAAATTCAAAATGTCGGACGGTTACCACGTAAAATCATATTTCCACTAGTTCATTTCGTGTTAATTATACATTTTTAGACAAGTTCTGGGAATTTTGTGTCAATGTTGGTCATAGTGATTTCTCATACGTATACCGCCAACTGCTGGAGGTTGCATTTATCTACGTGGGATAATTGGAGCACTAGCGCATGCGCACTGCGATTCTATAGAACTTAGAAGAATTTTCTTGCGACCCGAAGTGTAGCATATCCGAATATTCTATACAACAGTGCAGCTAACATAGATTGTATACTTCAGAATTTGAGAACTTACTATATATTTTTGGGCATTGCATTATTTCACAGGTTAGAGTGCTTAAATTGTGTTAGGTTGGTCTTTCACAGGTTAGAGTACTTAAATTGCATTAGGTTAGCTTTTAGGTTTGTTAAGTAGCATGTATAATGTTGGCTGCATTGCGATATTCCATAGAGTAAACCGCTTCGTGTTTATTGGCGCATGCGTGTGGTGTCTGCTGGGACTTAGAAAAAATTCTCACTGCGTTTAATGGAAAGATTATCCGTAAATTGTTTTGTTAGGTTAGGAAATGGGAAGTTAGTTTACATCCATTTTTTTTAGCATTTGGGAATTTGTTTGCAAAGTTGGTAGTGCCGACTCAGAGCCATCTTCCGGAAGCTACATTAACCATTACAGCAACTCGTGCATGCACACTGTGGTTCTGTAGAACTTAGAAGAATTCATATGAGACAGTTTCTCCACCTTATCCGAGAAATGTTTATAAAATGGTTGCAAAATGTTTAAAATAGTACCAGACGTTATTATAAATGGTTGAAAAGTGTTTAGTGCATCGGTGGCATAAGAATTACACTATTTTTATTAGGTTTGTACTATTTTTATTTTTTGCACATGTCTTTGTAGAGCTGTCGCTAGTGGAACCACTTATATTTGAAGTCCGATAAAAAGTCTAGAGCTGTCGCTAGATGGCAGCACATGTGGTATGACAAACATTCAAAATAAATTCCCAAACATTTATTAGAAATAGATGTACACTAACTTCTCCCTTCCTAACCTAACAAAATAAATTACATGCATATTATTTACTGAAGTATACACTAAGTCACTAACCTAATAAAAATATGTGTATTTGAGTTGTTGATATTGGCAACATTGGAAGATAAGAGAAAATAGCTACTGAGTTTCACAATATTGTGCCGTGATAGCCTCTATTTTTCTTCTATGCTATTTAGGCGTATTAAGCACAGTGGATTTATTAAAAAATTTCGGATATACTTTCCTTTAAGACCGGAGAAAATTTTTCTAAGTTCTATAGAATCGCAGTGCGCATGCACTAGTGCTCCAATTATCCCAGGTAGATAAATGCAGCCTCCAGCAGTTGGCGGTGTATATATGTGAAATCAGTATGACCAACATTGACACAAAATTCCCAGAACTTGTCTAAAAATGTATAATTTATTTTACGTATCAAATCACTTTTAAAAAGCAAGGAACCTAAAAGCTAACCAAACCTAAATCAATTACTGTAATACAAATCAATTACTCTAACGTAGGTGAAATCCAAGGGAACGTGGAATCACATTTAAAAAGCAAGTTCGGGTTGTTGATGGTGGCAACGCTGGAACAACATAGGAAGTGGAGGGAAAAAGACAAAGAGCAGGAAGTAGGAAATGTAGCATGACCATGTTTTACGCAAATTTATAAATATGGAAAAAAACTCGTTGGAACATTGGAATATGTTTAAAATGTGTTAAAAAGTATTGCAAAATGTTTTGAAAGTGTTTAAGAGTGTTTAGTGCATCAGTGGAATAAGATGTAAAATTGGAAAATTTTTCTGTCCTAAAGGAAAGTACAGCCAAAATTTCACTAACCACTTCATTCAATTATCAACAAACTTGTAACACAATTATCTTCCTTTAATTGTTTCTCAAGCCTTGGCACAGAGCTACGGGACATGTGCTGGTTCGAGTCTCCATGGGGGAAGAAATTTTCTCATGGTATTTCGGCCAGTATGGGACCGGTGCCCACCCAGCATCGTGATGCATTTGGGTAGCTACAATAAGTAGCGGCTCCAGGTTGAGAAAACCAGCTATAACGGCTGGGGGACTCGACATGCTGACCACATGTCACCCCTACACTGGCTGATTATCATCTACCTGTGTGATTGACACATGTGGATGTGAGACCAGCAGCCGGCTGGTAGGCTAAGGGCCTTGTAGGCCTGTCGCGCCAGGAGTTTTTTTTTTAATTGTTTCTCACTCACTGATAAATTTGGCACAACTTATCATCACACTGTTCACCACACGATTGAATATCGCAGACTGACTGCTATCGCCGGCGTAAAACACAAAACTGATTCCAGTCTTATATAAGCACGAGGAAAGCTGTAGAAACAGCTTCGAGTAACTTCGACGCCCAGAATCTCTAGACATGGATCCTTCTCCAAATGGGAGAGAAACACGAGTAGAACCATCTGGCAACACACTCCAGACAATTCTGCCAGTTTGTGGGTAATCTAACTCGCCAACGGCAATTCAAATTTCGCTATATGTGACACATAACATTATTTAAAAATGTCGTAATGTTACAGTGTAAATACAGTGTAAATAAATAAATGCCTGAACATTGTAAAAGAATTTATAATTAATATTTAATTTTAGGAAGTGATATTTTGAGGTTATTTTAATTATATTATTTTTAGTCTGAATATCTTACCTCAATATTAATGTTGATTTGTTTTTGAACATGTTTCAAAACAATTCTGTTTTATCGTCAGCTTGTCCAGACTGGTTTAATTTATGTTGCACACCCTGGATGTCGAGGTCAGCTCCATCCTGTGGTTGGCCAAAGAACCTCCAAACAAGGTCACACATGTATTCCCATCTGTATGTATGTTTGATGACTGCAGTTTGTAGCATAAAGTTAGGTTGAATTTGCTTAACGTTAATTCCTTGAAATCACCAGCACTTTACAGAACTTTGTATTGTAGAAAATATACATTTTATGGTGATGACACACTGAATGTGTTTAGGTAAAGTCATGTTTGTTGAGTTGGAGAGAAAAAGCTCATAAAGTTGAGTGTCTTGACGGTACCGGTTTCAAAAATACAATTTTACTTCCATCTTCATTCAAACTCCTACTCATTCATTAATGTAAATACGATAGTCACCTCCTAATTTGAATTTAATTGTGTTTGTTATTTCAGTTATGCCTGCAGTTGTGATCCGGCAACGGAAACCATTCCGTAGGAAGGATGGTACGTTCATATACTTCGAGGACAATGCTGGAGTTATAGTAAATAACAAAGGAGAAATGAAAGGTGTGTAAGAGTTGACAGTTTTCTTTTGTTAAAACATAAACTTGGTTCATCATTGGGGGGAGGAATTATACACTACTATTACATAACCTTTTATATAACAAATTGCAGTTATGGAATGTATTTAGCGATCTGCAAGGTGTGTATATATACACATAAGTAAAGTGATCCCACAACAGGCCCAGAGGCCCTTGGGGTAGTAGGAAGTTAATGCTCCCACTTTTTCTAGACAATCGGCACTTTACGTCGGCCGGGTTGTCAGCCCTGCCCCAGAACAAGCGTCTGGTACTCATTTCCGTTAGAGGCTGAGTCAATCCCAGGGCCATAGTGCCGCCAGAGAGTTTGGGTCAGTTTAAAAATCCTGACCCCAATGGGACTTGAACCCTCGACCCTCCGGCTTGTAGCTCAGTGCCTTAACCAACACACTACGGCGTGCCCCGTGTATATATATATATGGAGCTTGCATCCAAAACCAATGTGTTTTTGAAGTGATGAGTGTGGTACAGTTTTAATGGGTATTCTATGCGTGAAACCCAAAGGACATCATCGACCAGGAAGACCTCTTAAGAACTTATGCAGGTAGGAAATAACACTATGAGGTTTATTTTAATTTATGTTGAGTTGTTTCTTGATTCACCTCATACTTCTTAACTCCCAAGCAGACTCGAGTTTCGTCACTGCATTTGTGACATTCTCAATGCTGTATTACGTTTACAAATGCAGCGAAGGAGTTAAGAATTATGACGTGAGTCAAAAACAACTCAACATAAAAAAAAGACTACTAGATGGGGCTGAAACAGGTCTACCAAGGCCTAATTTATGATCGATGATTCTATGCCAAGTGTTGGCCAACATCAACAGGACACATTCCTTCTAGAGCCAATTGTCAACAAGTTTACTCACACGTAAGGAGATTCTATCCCAGGAGTCCACCTACATTAGTGGGCAAGTTAGTCATCATCTTAAGGGACGACAACTTCAAAAGTGAAAGTTTTTGCCTTCTGAACATCCTCGTCCATGCCAATCTGTCTCTTGTCATATTCAAGTTAATCGCTTTCATTTTCTTTAGATCGTTCATTGTGTCATCTTCCCATCTGATCTTCGGTCTTCCAACAGCTCTGCCTCCTATAGGTTTCCATTTGTAGAGTTTCTTGACCATTGTTTTGTTGCCTTGAATGGCCACCTACTGCTCCCTCTGTTGGCAGGCTATAGAACCTCGAAATCAAATCACTTTCCTCAGGAATTTCAAAGTTCATTAACTACTTCTTTAACTTTCCCCAAACAGTGAGTTCTCTCGAAAACTAGTTCTTATTATTTAATTTTAGGAAGTATAACTAGTTCTTCTGTTTAAAGAAACATAAAATATGAGGTAAGATGTTAAATGACTCATTAATTTACAAATTAAGAACCTCATAATGTTATTTCCCATATTTAACTATGCATTTAATTATTTTTCCCAAACAAAATTTAGGCCTGTTGTGAGGCTAATTGACCTGACCACTTCATGTTCTATGTTGCTGTTTCTTCGTCCAATATATTTGAATTGTGTCTTCATCCAATCAACTGTCTTCTTCATGGTTTAGGTTTATTTACTAGCCTGTTCCGGCTCCAAATTGCTGCTCTTTCCATCTTTTCCTTGGTCTTCCCAAGCTTCTTCTTCCTCGTGGTGAATAGTTGTATGCTGCTCTTGGTATTCTATTCTGAGTCATCCTTGCCAAGTGTTGTTTCCAGTTTGTTCTGTATTTCTCTATTGTTGAGTTTAATTCCTCTACTTTTAGTTGTCTTATTTTTGTGTTATGTTCTTTGTCTGTTCTTTGATATCCTGCTATAGTCTGAGGAATCTCATTTCAGCAGCTTGTATTCTGGCAGATTGTTGTGTTGTCACTGTCCATGTTTCGGACCCATAAGTAATAATAGGCACTGCCATTGTCTTGTATAATTTCATTATAGAGTCTTTCCTGGCTTTATTTTTCAAAGTTATTTTTAGTGTTCCTGTTATATAATTAAACTTATTTATTTTGTTACAAGCTCTAATCAACTGTGCTCTTATATATGTTAATTTATAAAAATTGAAAGCAATAGTTACCAAAAAATGACCTGTACATAGAAATGGTGGGAATTAGACAGAAAAATACAAAATCTTTAGAATAAATAAGGCGAGTCTGTTACAGCTTACCTCATAAAAAGTTGAGTTGTTTTGCAACATTTTAATATGCCTGCATATCATCTTCAGCTTGTCCAGATGTTGTAGGTCCTGGATCTCAACTCTGTGGTCCAAATAACTTGGTAATTACATTCTTCTTCCTGGGAATTTCATCTCCATGTTCTTCTACATATATATAGATTTTTGCCATATGGTGAGTTTGTTTGTGTTTTCTGTTTTAATAATTATGTGTTTACGTCTATTTTGGTCAGAAAACACAAACGAACTCGCTATGGGAAAAATCTATGTACAGAAGAACAAGGAGATATTTATGAATTTTGAAGTTCCTGGAGAGAGGAACTTAATTAATAAGTTCTTTGGACCATAGAAAGAGGGAGCAGGAGTTGAGATCCAGAGCCGACAACTTGGGCCTGAAGATGGAGCAAACATATGTCTAATGGAAACAACTATATGAGGTAAGATCCACCTTATTTATTGAGAAGCTCGTAATGTTACTTGCTGTTGTGTAAATAATGAATATGTTGTGGTTTCAGGTAGCGCAATCACGGGTCCAGTAGCGAAGGAGTGTGCAGACTTGTGGCCGAGAATTGCATCCAACGCAAGCAGCATTGCTTGATTGTCCTCATTGTAAACGTTTTCTGTATAAAGAGTTGACCTCTTACATTGTTGTCTTATTTCATAACAAGTCCCCATATTTATCAAAAGGCAAGAACTTGACAATTTTATGCCTTGAGAAAACATTCAATTTTAATCCCAAGATTGTTAGGGTGGAATTCATGAAACCATCCTTACGCAAAGAGCGACTTTTTCCCCCTCTCTATGACTTAGAGAGAATTCATAAAACTGATTTTATGAATACTCTCTTCTTCCAATGTTAATATTATTCGTTTTTAAACATCTTAATGGTGGACAAATTATATTTGAAAAGAAAAATATACGCCTAGACTGGGGTTTGAACCCAGGACCTTTGACACTATGTCAATGCTCTTCCAAGTGAGCTACCTAGGTCTCCAATCTAAACGTGTATTTTTCTCTTCTACATAGTTGACTCCCTAACGCCAAATGCTACGAGCCGTTGCTACAATTTTTGCAAATGGTGGCTTCTTTATTAAGAAGACATTTTATTGGGAATTTAAACATTACTTATAAAGCCAGTAGTGCTTCTTTCAATGTTAATATTATTCGTTTTTAAACATCTTAATGGTGGACAAATTATATTTGAAAAGAAAAATATATGCCTCTACTTCATAGAGAGGGGGAAAGAGTCACTCTTTGCATAAAGATGGTTTCATGAATTCCGCCCTAAGTAGGCGTGGTGACTGAACATTGTAAAAACAGAAATTTGCCATTATGATTTATATACACAATCTCAAGATCAGTTGTATTGTACCTCACTATGATGGTTGTCCATTTATATAAAAGCAGGTGCTACGTGACAATGGTTAACATGCAGAATTATTATAGTGGTGGTAGTCAGCATCTTTATATTTAATTATGTATAACAACTGCGGGAAAACAAAGTGAGGCACTGGACAACCATCGTAGTGAGACAACAGCAGATATTTAGCATGTAAGTTGTCATCATCATCGTCCTTTCAAGTGTTAGGCCCAGTGGCCCGTTACGGTCTCCCGCCATCTCAGAAAAGGTCGACCCACAGATCTTCTGCCTCGAATGTAGTGAAGAATTTGTTTTGGTAAGTTATGTAGGTAGGAAATACACTATGAGGTTTATTTTAATTTTGAGTTGTTTCTTGACTCACTCATACTTCTTAACTCCCTCGCAGATCTAGATTACATCACTGTATTTGTGACATTCTCAATGCTGTTTACGTTCACAACTGACGCCCAATGGTCTCCTCTGCAAAGATAGTAACTCATTTTTCTTTAAGAAAAATTGTATCACCTCACATCATATCCTTATTAAACTGGCTTCAGGACCTAGTTAGATTCCATCCTCAGTATTTTCACGACCTTTGTTGTGTTGTCTTGAAGAATCGCCTCTTTCTCCCACAAAACATCTTTATTTTTAATTTCTGCAGTTAATCTTTTTTCCTCAGCACAAAGAGAAGTTGGAAATTAAATCTGAAATGTACACATTGCCTGATGTAATGAAATTTCTCACCTCAAAATGTTCTGGGTCATCCTTCCTAAATTCTTAACTAGTAATGTGTAATTTTAATTATTTTATAAACCCCCATACTTCACTGTGTGTATTAGGGAATTCCCTTGTGAGAGTGTTCTAACCAAACTAATTTATTTACATATTTGAAGAGAAAAATTATACGCTCAGACCAGGACTTGAACCTGGGATCCTTGGTTCTCTAGAGCAAGTGCTCTACCATCTGAGCTACCTGAGCAAGTACTGATCTGAGCGTATATTTTTTTCTCTTCTAATATGATTTATCCATCATTGAGATGTATGAAATTAATAATAAAAACATTGAAAAAGCCGTACTGGCATTTATAATGTAATGTATAATTCCCAAATATGTCTTAATAAAGGAGCTGCCATTTGCAAAGATAGAAGCAAAGGCTTCATAGCATTTGGTGGGAGGGAATTACAACATATATAGAGAAAAATTTGCGTTTAGATTAGTACTTGCTCAGGTAGCTCAGTTGGTAGAGCACTTGGTCTAGAGAACCAAGGGTCCTGGGTTCAAGTCCTGGTCTGAGCGTATAATTTTACTCTTCAAATATCATTTATCCATCATTGAGATGTATGAAATTAATAATTTATTTACGTTTATTTGCCTGCAGATGTTGAGTGAACATATTGCCTCGGTGAGACACCTAGCAGGCAACTAACGCATTATTTGGATAATGGTTAGTAAATTTTGCACAGAGGCCTCTTTATTTAGGCTTGTGATTCTCCAATGAGCCGACTCAGGAGTCCCTCCCGGAGGACCTGTCTCTTGGATTTTTCCATTCTAAAAATTCATCGACCCTGGCCAGGTTTGAATCCACACCCTCAGAACTGGAGGCAAGGAACATAACCATCATTAAACCTGTTAAATAAAATAGAAATTCAGTTGTGAAATTATAAATTTTGGGGCTAGAAGAGATGGTGTGTACAAGTTTTAATCAGATTAGGTACTAAATCCCTCATCAGTACATTGAGATAGCATGTGGTACTGTTGGCATTAAACCTTACAGTCCCTTTGTATTAGAAAGTCTTGTATTGTAGGATTAGATTGAGACGGGCAGGACATATCCAGAGGATGGATAATAGTGAACCGTTCAGATGGAAGGGGCATGCTGTAGCGTAGTGGTTAAGGATTTTTAAATTGACCCAAACCTGGTGGCCCTGAGGTCGATTCAGCCTCTAACGGAAATGAGCACCAGATGCTTGTCCTGGGGATAAAAGCAGACATCAAGTGCCGATTGTCCAGAAAAGATGGGAGCCTTAACCTCCTACTACCCCAAGGGCCTCCTGAGGCCTGTAGTGGGATCACTTTACTTTTTTATCTAGATGGAAGAAGAAACTTTGGAAGATCTAAAGCTAGGTGGATGGATGGAGCTTTGGAAAATGTCCAAAGACTTAAAATTCAAAATTGACGGACAGTCTCCAGGAATAGAGACGTCTTGAGGAGGCCGTGACTCGACCTGGGTTGTTATGACAAATATAAGGATTTTAAAATCATATCATCATGGGTTACATGTGTTGGTCCAATTTGGCTCTGAAGATGATCTCTGGGCCGTTCTATGAAACGCTGGAGGGAAAATTTTCTATAGGATCGTAACAGGTCTTGGCCTAATACTTGGAAGGAAGAAGAAATCTATTTGGAACAACTTCCTTATGAATGATTACGTTTACGCTAAGGGAATACAATTCACAGTGATGTTAATTAAAAGTGCTGATGTCATAAGAAATAAAATAAAATTTGTATAACTTTTTTTTCTGTTATTACAAGATTTTATTAACAAGAGAAGTTGCAGCTGAGGCGATGTGAAATAGTTACGCTCCTGGCCTCTGGTCTTGAGGGTCGTGGTTTTCGGAATTTTTTAGGATGGAAAAAATCCAAGCAAATCCTCCAGGAGGGACTTTAAGCCGTGGGTCCCAAATCTGAGATTTTCAGGCTCGTAAAAGATCCTTAAGCCTGAATAAAGAGGCCTCTAAGCAAAATTTACCGACCTCATTGTCCTAGCAATACCTTAGTTGCTGCTAGATGTCTAATTGGGTTGGTATGTTGACTGCATACCATTCATGACATCTATAGGAAAATAATGGCAACTAAATTAACTTGGTCTAGTTACTCCTTACGAAGGAGTGCCATTATAGTATTTATAAACAAACAACTCCAAAAATATTGACATTGTTCTCTTTCCCCTAGATGAAATAAGAATAGTTAAATATAATGACGTTTTTCGTATTCTCTCCTGGTATGGCGTAATTGTAACTCACTTCTGATTTTGGGACGCTTGGAAGACCCCTCCAATGTTTTTGAGACGGTGTTTAGGGACCATTTGGGCATTAAAGTTTCCTGACATTTGTCTTACAGGTGAGGAAAACCTCACTAAGCAAATTTGTCCTGACCAAGGATCAAACTCGGGTCTGCTGTGTGGCAAGACAAAACAAGAATCTCAAAATTCACATCTCATATGTTGAGAACATTGTGAAATTACTATTGAAAACTTTTCGTGAAACATGTTCTTAAAAAACTACAAATTATGAGGCGAGGTGTGAATTTTCCAATTCTTAATATTTTATATCCAATTCAGTTAAACAGCTATGGTGTTGTGTACTGGTACCAGCGCCATCACCACCTCATTTTTAAAAATATTATCAATTGTTAACTTTTTTTTTTTTTTCCTAATGCTATCAGGTTGGCTTTTTGCCCTGGCATTGGCAGAATTGTAATCCATTTCTTAGGTTGGGGCACCTGGAAGGCGGAGTTACGTTACCCCGATGATATGATGGATGATAAATGATAATGAAGCGCCAGGAGAGTTCTTAACCTAAATTCCAGACCATGAGCAACCACAGGAATAATTCCCTTTAAGGAAAAATTCCTATTGTTTGACCGGGAATTGAACCTGGAACCTCATGAATAGTAGTCAGGCACACTGACCACTAGCCCATGAGGCTGGTCTTGTAGACTAGCAATAAATACCTGGGTTCTCTAATTACCTCAAAAAATGAATTAAGTAAAGAGGTTTGAGCCGGGATGTAGATGCTTCAATGCATTAAAACAAGTTACAGTAAGTCAAGAACAATAAAAATAGCAAAAATTAAAACATGAAATAATATTGAAACCAACAGTTATGTTTGGAAGTGAAACATGAACATTATCAGAAAAAGATAAGTACATGGGAAAGTAAAATATTAAGATATGGAGCAGTACAGGAACAAGATACATAGAGAATTAGAAGGAACGAGGAATCGAAAGAATTAGAATAGGGATTTAGATCTGGTAGGAGATATTAGAAGAAAGAGACTGGAATGTGTGGGACATGTGTTGTGGATGGAGCAAGAAAGATTGGAAGACAGATAAGGTTGAAAAAGACTTAAGATAGCTGAAGGTTAAAAGATGGAGACAAAATGCTAGAAATAGGGAAGAATGGGCACATGTTACGAAGGAGGCCAATGTTCTTATAGGACCATAGAGTCAAAGGAAGAAGAAGAAGACTAATGATTAGGATATGTTTCACAAATGGAAAAGGAACACAATGTAAGAAAGTCAATAGATGAAGTAATAAGAACGGGCAGGACATGGGATGTGAAGAAGAGCGTAAGAAACCCGTCAGGCCAGGAATAAAATTAACCATGATTTGAGGGAGGTTAAAAAATGTAGAATTTAACTTACATTAAAAAAATCACAAATGGGGAATGATAGAGGTATGTGGAAGCTTCTTGTAGGGAAAACGCCCAGTAGGTAGACCAAGAATGAGGTGGAAGAATAACATCCATGATTTGAGGGAAGTAGATTATACAGTGGATGATTGAAACACAGGACAGGGATGTATGGAGAGCTTATCTCTGTGTGCCATGAATCTATGGGTTCGTTAGGAAAATAAAAGTAATTGGTTTCAACACAACCAAAGAATGGATGTCAATCCCGTTTCTAAAAATGATGTACTACAGAAGACCTCGGGGTTAAAAAATATGGGGAGACCAAGATGATGATAGGACATGTTATAGTAGGGAATGGAACGGGCCAATAGATCCATACCCTGATGATGATGATGATAAATCATACAGAAAATAACTGGAAAACAGCTCAGGTTAGGGATTATGGAGAGCTTACATCCGGGCGGCCATGAATCTCTGGGTTCGATAGAGTCATAATCCCTGGGCAAGCTCTAGAGGTAGGAACTTCGTTCTCTTTTGGTAGGAATGTTTAATTTTCTCGATGCTAGATGTCACCAGAAGTTCTGTCGATAGTGCATATTATCGATACAACTTTTTAATCGATAGGGAGAAGAGATGCGTTCAATATCGTGACATGAACGATACCATAGAGCTGGTTTATTAAAGTTCATGTATTAAGTGAACGAAACGAATGTGACGTAACCAAACATAGAGAACCAATCATGAAGTTTCTCTATGACCAATCATGATAACGATTCATTAGAATCGGTCATGTGAACATTGATGTTTGTTTTTGATCCGTTTCTATTAGTTCATTGCATCGGTTCTCTATGTTTTCCATGTTCATCGCAGTTCGTTGTATGTAATCGTTTGTCAAATTTTATAGATGAAATATTGTAAATAGTGTTTTAAATATATTCGTAATTTAGATTACCAAAGATTTTTCTTGAAATTAAGGTCGTGTGAAGCATTTAAAAATGAATTTACCACCAATGCAACAGCCTGGACCTGGGGTTATGCCCCAGGTTCCACAACAACCAGGTCCCGGGACCCCACAGCAACAACAAATGCAGCAACCAATGCCGCAACAGGCACAAGAAAAGCTTGACAATATTTCTAAAGTGAAATCTTTAATCACACCGTTGAGAGAATCTTTAGCAGTAAGTAACATTTACATTTAATATTTGACTATTTAACTTCACCCGACCTTTTCCCACCATTTGATGGCAGTAAGAAATTTCATGGGGATTTATTCCATACTGAAATGAATGTTCCGAGAAAACTTTTTGTTTAAAATTGGTTTGAAACAGAAAAAGTTTCTGTTTGGTCACTCAAAAATATTTTTGGAAAAAGTCGGTTATTTAGCGGACACGAATTCTTCGAAGTTCCACAGAATCGCAGTGCGCTTGCGCGAGTTGCTGTAATGGTTGATGTAGCCTCCGGTAGGTGGCTCTGCAGTCAGTGTTACCAACTTTGGGAATAACTTCCCAAATGCTAAAAAAAAATGGACGTAAACTAACTTGCCATTTCCTAACCAAAGATAACAATTTACATGCGTATTATTTATTCCCAAATGCTAAAAAAATGGACGTAAACCAACTTCCCATTTCCTAACCTAACAAAATAATTTACATGCGTATTATTTAATAAACTAATTTTATGTACACTAACACTAAATATGGTTTGAAATTATTTTCAAATGTTGGTCACTTTGATTTGAGAGCCACCTAGCGGATGTTACATGAAGCATTTTCGTGTCTCTAGAACCAAAATGTTTAAAATAGTACGAAACGTGTTTTCAAGTGTTTAGTGGGCTATCCGTTTAGTGCATCAGTGGCATAAGGATGTAAGTGTAGAATTGTGTCTGCCAAAAAACATACCTCATCCATATTTTTAAGTTCTGCGGTATAGTAGTGCGCGTTCGTGCAGGCTTATGAAATTTGCACTTGATGGCAATACGTTATCAGTGACGTAAAGAAAATCGATATGTCCAACCTTTGCAGAAAAATCCCAGGAATTCTATGCCACTGTGCTACTTATATAAATTCAAATAATCTTTCGGGTGTGGTATACTTAACATCGCAAAAAATTTTCAATCTAATTGCCTATGCCACTGATGCACTAAACACGTTTTAAACATCTTCCAATGTTGCAACGATCTTTTTTTATATTTATATATTTACGTAAAACATGATCGTCCTACATTGCTTACTTGTTACTTTCTGCTATTTTCCCTCCTCTTCCTATGTTGTTCCAACGTTGCCACCATCGACAACCCAAAATACTCCAGATGTTGCCAACATCACTTCCACGTTCCCTGGATTTCACCTACGTTAGAGTAATTGATTTGTGTTACAGTAATTGATTTAGGTTTGGTTAGCTTTTAGGTTCCTTGCTTTTTAAATGTGATTTGATACGTAAAATATATTACCTCTTCATATCTGTTATTTTATGAAAAATTCAAAATGTCGGGACAGTTAACACGTAATATCATATATCCACTAGTTCATTTCGTGTTAATGATACATATTTAGACAAGTTCTGGGAATTTTGTGTCAATGATGGTCATACTGATTTCACATACATATACCGCCAACTGCTGGAGGTTGCATTTATCTTTCTGGGATTACATGGAGCACTAGCGCATGCGCATTGTGGTTTTATAGAACTTAGAAGAATTTTTTTTGCGACGTTAAGTACACCTTATCCAATCTTTCCATTAAGCGCAGCGAGAATATTTTCTAAGTCCCAGGCAGACACCATGCACATGCGTTAACAAATGCAAAGTGGTTTAGTCTGTGGACTATCGCGATGCAGCCAACATTATACATGCTATTTAATGAACCTAAAAGCTATCCTAATGCAATTTAAGTACTCTAATCTGTGAAAGAATTCAATGCCGAAAAATAAATAGTAAGTTCTCAAATTCTGAAGTACATATCCCATGTTGGCTGCAATGTTGTTGTATAGAATATTCTTAAAAATCAATATGGCTGCCACGTCTTCATGTTATGCATATAGTTATAAATCATCGAAAAATATGTTCAAATAATCATTAGAAAAAAATTTAAAATTTGTTGTAAATGGTGAGAAATAATTTGAAAATAAAACCCTGTTGGTGCATGCACGTGGTGTCTAAGATGAATGTGAATGATGATGATTGCGATGACCATATGATTTCGGGGACCGTTTGGGCTTTAAAGTTTTCCTGACATTTGTCTTACAGGTGAGGAAAAACCCCGATAAAAACCTCACCCAGAAAAACTGTCCCAACCGGGGATCAAACCCGGGCCCACTGTGTGACAAGGCAGCTTGCTACCTCGAGACCACAGCGGTGGACTTATACATGCATGCTTGGGAATTTAATATGAAGTTTGGTTGTACCAGTTGCACAGCTTCCGTATATCCAGCCGTACACATGCACACTTTGATTGTGCAAAACTGAAAAGTTCATTGTGAGGCATTTTTTTTCATTTTTATATATTAACAGTGATCCTAGTGATTTTTATGTTTTCACTTTTCATAAGGATTGTTGCGCCGTAACAGTTATTTTTATATTTGTGTATTATTTTTTTTCAGTTGACGTTAAAAACAGCAGCACAAACTCTGCATCAGAACAACCTGGTGGACGTTGGATCTTTGTAAGTTGTCATTAATTTATTATTATTATTGTCTCTGCGCCATCTGATGGCTGACCGACGAACTTCCAAATCAATCCCCTCTCCTTATCACCGGGTATTTCAAAATTCATAGTTGTGTTTTTATTCTTGCATATGTAAACTTTTTCCTAAATTGTGAGTTCCTTCGGTTTTACCAATTGTTTAAGTAATTTTGTTTTGGTTTCTATTCTATGTTTTTCTGACCAGGCATGTGCAGCTATTCCTTCCTACATAACTTAATAATTATCAGAATTGCCAACTGAGTGATACTATAAAACAATCAGAACATGGCAACTTTTTTGTGTGAGTGAGAGACATGAAGCCATGATTTTATTGTTTTGAAAGGAGTAGATGTTCCGATGCCTCGGTTTGACAAGAACATGGAGGAGTTTTACTCAATCTGCGATCAAATTGAATTGCACCTGGTGAGTATTTTCCTTATTACAGACACAACCTCTCATTTGATTCCTTTCCCACGTAGCTAGAGGTGGAGGTTCACCCATCCAACTTGTGACCAGGCTCAGAACCACATAGCTATCAAGTGGACATTGCTTGTTACAGAAAACGTCGATAGAATGTCTGTCACAGGGCAGTGCTAGTCAGAGATACTTACCGTTGCAAGTGGCGCTGACTAGGACTGATCCGATCCCGGGACAGGAGATGTTGACGTATCCGCAGTATCTCGCGACGGTGAGGGCACAAGTCAGCTTTGCAAAGGAAGTTCATGACATGCTGGTGGGCGCCGCCCAGAACGTTGCTCCGGGGGAATAGTGTGTGATTCTGAATGTTGTAACAAGTTTCCGTTAATAAATTGTGTGTTTTCCTTTAGAGTGTTGTTCTCCTACCTCCTTGTCCCTTGTGCATCCACATCTGGATCTGAGGCTCCCATTTCTAATCCAGTCAAGATCAGTTTTTCAAGAAGTAAATATTGCTAACTGAAACTGTGGCTTCTTTCTAGTCATCATCACTGTGCAGGATGTAAAACTATCTTCTTCTTCTTTAGTTGTAGGATTTTCATCCTGTTTATTTCCCAAATCACTCCTTGGAGGAAGATATATTGGATGTGCAGCCACTGTCTATCCATCTCTTGTCTGGTCTTCCTCTTGCTCTTCTCCCATCCATTAGTCAAGATATCTAACTAACCTAAAGGTTCATGGCCATGTGGACAAGTCTCCTACATCCCTATCCTGGGCTAATGCTTTCCAATCATTCCCTGTATAATCTACTTCCCTCAAATCATAGTTAATGTTGTTCTCCCACCTCATTCTTGGTCTACCAACTGGGCGTTTTCCCTCCAGCTTTCCTACAAGAAGCTTCCATGTACGTCTTTTATTCCCCATACGCGCAAGATGTCCTGCCCATCGCAGTCTACGGGACTTAACTGTTCTTATTATATCTGGCTTCCTATAAAGACCATGTATTTCATTGTTATGTAGTCTTCTCCATTCACCTGTCTGTTCATCTCTCTTTGGTCCAAAAATTTTCCTAAGAACTTTATTCTCAAAAACTCGCAATCTCCTTTCCTCCCTTAAAGTAAGAGTCCATGTTTCACATCCATATAATATAACTGGTAGAATAATAGTTTTATATATTTTCAGTTTAACATTTTTTTAAAGGAGTTGGGACATCAAGAGTCACTGCAATGCATAATAGCACACATTTCCAGAATTGAGCTTATGTTTAATTTCATATGATTTACCTTACCTCCTTCAAAACATGGTTAATGTTATTCTCCCACCTCATTCTTGGTCTACCTATGGGCCACTTTTCCACTGGTTTTCTTACAAGAAATTTCCCATGGCCCTCTTTGATTCCACAATCTTGGCACATGTCCTGCCCAATGCAGTCTACCAGACTTAATTGTTTTTTACATCTGGTTTCCTATAAAGATCAAGAAGCTAATTGTTATGTAGTCTTCTCCATTTGCCTGTCTGTTCGACTCTCTTTGGTCCAAAAATGTTCATAGAACTTTATTCTCAAATACTCGTAATCTTTTCTCTTCCTTTTAATGGAAGAGTCCTTGTTTTACAGTCTTTTAATATAAATGGATGAATAATAGTTTTATATATTTTTAGTTTAACATAATTTCCGAAAGGAGTTGGGACAATAAGAGTCCCTGCAATGCATAATTCAACAGACAAGGAAAGTTAACAGCTTTTTCAATCGTCATGTCACATGATAATCAAATGAATCATGGATACATCTATATTTTAAACACAGATCTGCAGTATCGGAAAGCATATCATTCCCATCTTCAGCTGTTTTCACGACTGTCAATTCAATTTTTCATTATGCCAGTAATTTTCTAAACTGCCATCTGGTGTACTTTTGAAGAAGTTTGTAATCAAATTTAATTAACAGTTTGGGAAAAGTTATACAATCTGAAAAACCATACTAGAACCATAAACTTTAAATTTCCAGACGAACCAAATTTGATTACAAACTTCTTCAAAAGTACACCAGATGGCAGTTTAGAAAATTACCGGCATAATGAAAAATTGACAGTCGTGAAAACAGCTGAAGGGGAATGATATGTTTTCCAATACTGCAGTTCTGTGTTAAAAAAGATAGATGTGTGAGGTAGGAACAATTCATGATTCAATTCTTATTAAGAAAACCTCATGATGTAAAAATTCTCAACTTTATTGTATTAAATCCTGTCACCAGCGACCATAACTAGACTTGTAATGAATCAAACTCAAGTCTTGTTTCATGTAGAAGTGTCTAAGTCATCACAAGACTAAATTTTTACTTAAATTAATAATACCTCATACTGTCTCGCGCTGTAGCCGAGTGCTTAAGGCAAGAAGCCTTGGCACAGAGCTACGGGACATGCACTGGTTTGAGTCTCCATTGGTTAAGAAATGTTATCATAAAATTTCTGCCAGTATGGGACCAGTGCTCACCCAGCATCGTGACGAATTTGGGTAGCTACAATAAGTAGCAGCTCCAGGTTGAGAAAACCAGCTATAATGGCTGGGGACCCAACATGCTGACCACATGTCATCCCTACACTGGCAGGATGATTGTTTTCCTCTGTAATTAACCCGTGGATGTGAGGCCAGCAGCCGGGTGATAGGCCAAGGACTTTCTAGGCCTGTTGCGACATGGTTAATTAATTAATTCCTAAAAAAAATGAAATCTTGTGCTTTATTATATTGCTGTCCACCGCTGTGGTCTCGAGGTAGCGTGCTGCCTAGTCACGCAGCAGGCCTGGGTTCAAGTCCCCAGTCCTCGGGGCAGTTTTTCTCGGAGTTCTTCCTCACCTGTAAGACAAATGTCAGGAAAACTTTAAGGCCCAAACAGTCCCCAAAATCATATGGCCATCATTATCATCATCATCATCCTTCACAAGTGTAGAAAGCAACGGGAAGCTACCACACCTAGAATTCCCTAGTAAAGCTGCAAGCATAGCATGAAAATGTGAAGGACCTGCCTTCAGACAGAATTACTATGGATGGATGGATTGTATTGTTTGCACTTTGGGAGAGGAATTGTTTAGGTCAAACCTAGGATTGTTAGGTTTGTTGATCATGAAATGGACTGGGTAGTTCCAGAGGTTGCACAAGAAATAAAATTACCAATTAAATTTATTTTATGAGAGTTTATTGTAAAAAATCAGTCTTACAAAATAAAAACAGTAGAGTTTCATTTTATGAAACTCACTTTGGTACTGTATAGATGGCAGCACTTATTTACATTTTATTCCAAAACATTACGTACAGTTTCCATCTTTTATAAATAATTCTGTCTCGATGGTATTACAAATTTTGTTTTATCCTCAACGCAACTCAGATTGTCTGAAATAGCCATTAACCACCTATTGGGGGTTTAACAAACTTCAAGATCAAATCTTGCTCGTCGAGAACTTAAAAATTGATGGTTCTGTTGTGGAACAAGCGGAGTTTAGTTGAGAATGGAGATGAAACATGTCTAAGTGAGAGGATCATGTTTACCTCCATGTGGTTGTTTGTACAAAGGAGCTAAAATTGAAACTCGTAAAATAATACAGAAGCCAATAGTTACCATAATCAGTTGCATAATTCACATATTGGAATTTCTTGCATCGAATTAAAAAAATTATATATATGTTTTTTCATAAATTAAGTTTGGGAAATAACATTATGGGGTTCTTAATTTAAAGAATGAATGAATCAATTCTTATATTTGAAGAGAAAAAAAATTTTCGTTCAGACTGAGACTCGAACCTGGGAACTTTGGCTTGCCGGGCCAAATGCTCTACCAACTGAGCTACCGGGGCGAGTTCTGATCTAGATGCAAATTTCTCTCTTATATACGTTGTAATGCTATGAAGCCTTTGCTTCTATCTTTGCAAATGGTGGCTTCTTACTTAATTAAGAAGACATTTATTGGGAATTTAACCCTTTAGGTGCCGTGAGCTGATTACATCGGCTCTGGTGCTCCTGCCCATTACCTGCCAGACAATATACTTAAACTACTTGCAAACCTGAACACATTGGCAGATGTGATTTAAATCTCGTGATACAAAAGATTTTACCAGTGGCATGCAAAGGGTTAGACAGTACTTTATAAAGCCAGTAGGGTTTCTGTTGATGTTTTTATTTTTAATTTAACACTTCTCACTGAAGGATAAATTATATTTGAAGAGAAAATTTTCGCCCAGACCGAGACTTGAATGAATTCTTACCTTAACTCATATTTCATGTTTTTTAACCCTTAAATTAGCAATGTGTCCTACATGATCAAGTAAAGTGATCCCACAACAGGCCCGGAGGCCCTTGGGGTAGTAGGAGGTTAAGGCTCCCACTTTTTCTAGACAGTCGGCACTTTATGTCAGGCAGGTTGTCAGCCCTGCGTGACGGCCGCCTTTACCCCAGAACATGCGTCTGGTACTCATTTCCGTTAAAGGCTGAGTCGACCCCAGGGCCATAGTGCCTCCAGAGGGTTTGGGTCACTTTAAAAATCCTGACCCCAACAGGACTTGAACCCTCGACCCTCCGGCTTGTAGCTCAGTGCCTTAACCACTACGCTACGGCGTGCCCCGCAATGTGTCCTACAGGATACATCAATTGGTTTGGCTTATTTAATATTTTTAATGAAACTAAAGAAAATGCACTAAAAGAAATTACTTAAATGTATGTAAGAACAGTTATCTACGATTTTGTAGAAGACATTTATTGGGATTCATAGGAAAGAAACGCATACGGAAAATTTTATTAAATCAACAGGGTTCAATCCAATTGGACTTAAATTGGCAGCCTTCAATAGTTTAACTCACAGATTGGTAAACTTACCCTTAAACGAAGAAGATATCAAACAGGAGAAAAAACACATAATCAAAGTAGCAAGAAAAAATGGGTTTGATGAAAAAATGGTACACAAAAGGATAGAAACAAAAAATGATCAACAAAAGCACTCTTGAAAAAGAAAAACCACCTATAAAAATTACAGGAATTTCACATATCACCCTTGGGCACACAATAAATTCCAAATTTGACAAATTTAATATTAAATTGGCACTGAAAAATGACCACAGTTTAAATAAACTAATAAAAACCAACAAAAATGGACAAACTGATCAAAGTAAAAAATCAGGAATATATCAAATTGAATGTACTGGTTGGTGAAGAGATTTATATAGGGAAAACAAAAAGAAATTTGAAAATTATAACCAAGGAACACATAAAAAATATTAAAAATGGGGAAATAGAAAAATCTGCAATTGCTGCTAATGTTTGGGCCGAAAAACGCAATGTAAATTCAAACACTAAATTATTAAAACAGAAAATGCAAAGGAACTCATCCATTTGGAAAAAAAATTACATTCAGAAGAACAAAAATAGAATTATGAATTTTGAAACTCCTGCTGAACATGACCTAGTTTGGAGGTTCTTCGGCCAACTGCAGGAGGGAGCTGATATCGACATCCAGGGTTCACAACATAAAACTCATCAATCTGGGCAACCTGAAAATTATATCAAAACATGTTCGAGAACAAATCAACATTAAATTGTGGTAAGATATTTGCAGACAAAAAAAAAAAAATTACTAATGAGTAATTAATTATTTTAAGAAATTATATTTGAAATGGCATTGCTCGTTATTTATCATTTCTTCTCTATTGGCTTATTTAATTTCTTGAGGTGATAAGTGCTGCCATCTATTGCTTAGTATACACACACACATGTACATGAAACAGTTTGATTTAAAAAGAGATTTTATCCAAAACCTCGCTTTAAAGAAATAACACACACTGAGCTCAAAAGAAATATTGCACATTAAGCCCAAAATAAGTGTTTTGAAAAATAGCAATATTCAATTTTGTTACACAAATGTCACTGTTAATATGTTGATTAAAGAAATTTCAAAATATCGTATCTTTAACACACTTGAATGTAAAGTGACCTCAGTGGGGTAGGAGGTTAAGGCTACCATCTTTCTGGAGAATTGGCAGTTGATGTCAGCCCAGAACAAGCATCCGGTACTCATTTAATCAGAGGCTGAGTCGATCCCAGGGCCATCATGCTGCCAGACTGTTTAGGCCAGTTTAAAAATCGTGATTCCATTGGGATTTTGATCATCTCAGCTGATACACATGACTGAAGATAGGAATAATCTTTCCTGAAACCGATCCTGTACTTCTGAAGAATGCAGAGTGCTTGAGGTGAGATAATCGTGACTAATTTTATTTTGAAAAGAAAATCAACGCCTGAACCAGGACTTGTACCCTGACCTCATGTTCTCCGTATGAGGATGCTACAATACAAACGTTAATATCTCTTTCCACATGTAGAATTTGTGCGAAGGCAGATGGACAGTGCTGCCTGTAGCAAATGGCCGGCTTCTATTAAACAAGTAATTTTAATGAGACTACCTTTTTAAGCAGTGAAGCATAATATTTTTATGTTTGTATCGTAGCTTGAATGGTGTAATGGATAGCATCCTTGTATGGAGAACAATAGGTCCAGGGTTCAAGTTCCAGTTCATGCATTGATTTTTCTTTTCAAAATAATATTGTCCAGTATTGGAAAGTGTTAAATTAAAAATATTGCATAAAGAAATGACAAATTTTATTTATTAATGTAAATGTTTGTTTGTTCAAAATCTTACATCTCCGAAAGTTCTTCACCAAATGCTTTGAGATTTTGACACAGCGTTGCATTCGAATACGCACATGTTTTTATATATTATATAGATATCAATAAACAAAAGTGACAGAAGGATTAGTAAATGAGACAATTTTTCAAAAACCTCAGAGTCATGCGTGTGTTCCTAATATTTAAATAAATGATTTTGATGTCACAAAATGTTTTGAGCTTAATGTTGTTATTTAGGCAAAGAACAAACTTTCCAAACTTGAAAAGATAACAAATGCACAGTCATTAATATATATGACTGCCTCAGAGAGGTCGAGTACCAGACAGTGAAATTATCATAAGTAACGCCACGAGTGATTTCCAAATTATCGATAAATTCACGACTCACGATGCTTGGGATGCAGAGACCATACATGTTAATGACTGTGCATACACTCAAAGCTAAAAAACATTCCAGGCTTTTCTTCACCATCAAAAATCTTTATTTTTCTTGCATGATATTTAACGGCCACAACACATTATAATTATGTTAGTGATTCGAGGTAGAACTACCGTCATGGCTACCCACAGGTCATGGCTTTTAAATCAGTTAAATTATTTTAATGTGGAAAGACCAGTCTGGCAAATTGTTTGCAGACAATGTTAAGCCCTGAGTTAGCTCGACATTAGTGCACCAGCACATAAAGCTGGAGATCTTGGGTTCAAATCCTGGCTGAGGTGCATATATTTGTGCCACAGTTCACGAGATCCTGGGTTTGATTCCCAGTTAGAACTACAATAATTTTTTGTCAAAGATAATATTAATGTGGTCACCAATTGTCTATAGTTTAAGGGTCCCACACCTAACCGAATGGTTAAGGCAAGATGCCTTGGTGCAGAGCTATGGGACTTGCGCTGGTTCAAGTCCCCACGGGGGAAGGAATTTTCTCAGGGAAATTCGGCCAGTATGGGACTGGTGCCCACCCAGCATTGTGAGGAATTTGGGTAGCTACAATAAGTAGGTTGAGAAGACCAGCTGTAATGGCTGGGGAGCATATTTCACCCCGAGACTGGCTGCTGATCATGTATATCTGTGATCAACACATGTGGATGTGAGGCCAGCAGCCGGCAATAGGGCAAGGGCCTTCTAGGGCTGTTGCACCTTGGTGTTTAAGGACTCTCCTGGTGCTTCATTATAATTTATCACCTATCATATCATCACCTTCCAAGCTCCCCTACCTCAGAAGTGGGATACATTCCTGCCAGTAGAGGAGAATGTCAACATGGTGGCACTGGATAGAAAAGTGATATGATATTTTTCTTGAACTAACCAATCTCTTACTGGATAACATAAAATATGCCTTTTTTTGCAGAAGGACTTTCTCTAATTAAATTAAAAATCTTGGGAACAATAGCAGCACCTAAAAACGATACTTTCAACTGTTTCTCTACAATAGTACATACAATTTCCAGGTGCAAGAAAATAAACATAAACTGGAGGCATGTTGAAGGGCAGTGTCCTACCTTATTCACCGTAACATAATCCATTCATTTCAACTTTCAATTCTTTTTTTTTTTGTGCTATAATTAATATTTTATGTAACAACTCATTGCAATTCAAACCTCGTCATGAACAAACACAGGCCTTTTATTTCAGACTTGAGGTTCATTTACAGCTAGGAGCTGACAAGAAGGCAAGAGCGGCATGAAGAGAGGGAGACTGTTGCTGTGAATCCCCGGTGCACGTGGTTCTGTATTAACCATTCACAAACGTTGTGCTCTTTTCTTGCACAGTCCATGTGTTGTGGTTACTAAAATTGTTTCTTCTTCTTGTAAACCTTTTTTTTTTCTATGTTTTTATTGTTAATTTAATAATTCTCACTGAAGGACAAATTATATTTGAAGAGACAATTATATACTCAGACCGGGAATTGAACCCAGGACCTTTGGCTTTCTATGCCAATGCTCTACCATCTGAGCTAAATAAAGAAACAATGTTATTAAGTTATGTATATAGGAAATAACACTATGAGGTTTTTTAGTATTGTTTATTTTTTATTATTTCGCTCACCTCATACTTCATAACTTCTTGCAGACCCAGGGTTTCATCACAACATTTCTGACATTCTCAATGCTGTGTCACGTTCACAACTGACGTCCAACGGCCTTCTATCCTACAGACTGACCTCCGCGCCATCTGATGGCTGACCGACGAATTTCCTAATCAGTCCTCTCTCCTTATCACCGGGTATTTCAAAATTCATAGTTGTATTTTCATTCTTGCATATGTAAATTTTTTCCCAAATTGTGAGTTCCTTCGGTTTTTCCAAATTAATTGGAATTGGAAGAATGAAAATACAACTATCAATTTTGAAATACCTGGTTATAAGGAGAGAGGACTGATTAGGAAATTCGTCGGTCAGCCATCAGATGGCGCGGAGGTCAGTCTGCAGGATAGAAGGCTGTTGGACGTCAGTTGTGAACGTGACACAGCATTGAGAATGTCACAAATGTTGTGATGAAACCTAGGTCTGCAAGAAGTTATGAAGTATGAGGTGAGCGAAATAATAAAAAATAAACAACAATAAACATAATATTATTTATCTAATATATTCCTATGAAAAAGTTTGTATTTACAAGATAAATAACACTATTCATTAATAAATTAATGAACCATTATGGCAGTTGAAAATGAATGACAAGATCATTTGAAAACTATAGTTACCATGTTTAATAAAACATGATATATGAGGTAAGATGTAAAAATGACTCATTAATTTATTAATTAAGAACCTCATAATGTGTTTCCCATTTTTAACTTTGAACACTATTCATTATTAAGTTGTAAGAAGCTTAGCCTCAATTTTATAAAAAAAATAGTTGAACCTCTCAACGAGACTTAGGCATTCTTCCCCTACAGGGGAGAAATTCAACCATATTAATTTAGTTACACTTGTTTTCTGATAGATGTCTTTGAGTGGCCTGGGTCGTGTTCCACCTCTCACTGACATCTAAGAAATCAAGGTAGCACTAGATGGGAAAATTTGGTAAATCATATTAGGAGACCGGGACTTGAACCCGGGACCAAGTGCTCTACCATCTGAGCTACCTGAGCAAGTACCGATCTAAACGCAAATTTTTCTCTATATACGTTGTAATTCCCGCTTTTGCATAGAGGACCTTTAATTTCATTTTCATTAAATTAGAAATGTTATGACTCTAGTATTATGTCACGCATACCTTACACTTCCCTTCTTGTCAGCTCTTAACTGTGTGTGCCATTGGTAGAATTTTTTTAATGACCCTCTTTAACAACTTAGGTCATTAGAATTAGAATTCAAATCTGGGCCATGAGCACAGAGGCCACTTATTTCAGGCTTGAGGTCTTTTCACATGCTGTAGGTATATAAATGTTTATATAATGATCCTCTTTGACAACGCAGGTCAAGTCGGTTCTTGTCCTGGGGACAACTCTGGGAAGTGACCACTCTTTCACTTCATCTGATGCTATGGACTTCCGTTCTGGAGATTTCTCTAGGCTTCTACCCTCCCTGTCTGGAAGGTTCAATCCCAGAAGCTTCCATACTGGAAGGATCTCAATTGGAAGCTTCATTTCTTCTAACTGAATGATAGCAATCATACTATTATGCCCCTCTTCCATAAAAAACTTGATAATTTAAAAACTTGTGACACATTTTAGAAATTTAATAAAAACTAAAAATTTATTTAATATTTTAGCTGGTAAATATATTACCCACACAATGTCCTTAATAATCCATACTTGTCATAGTATTTTAATGTTGGACCGTGTAGAATTTAGGAAGCTCAGTTTGGCAGCACTGCTAGCAATCACACGCACACACACGCACACACTTTAGGCTCTCTCCTGCTTGACTCTTGTTCACTGTTGGACAATCAACAATCAGTCCTGCACACACTTTCCCGAGACTGAGGAACTGGTACACCTCTTGGCAACATTGTGGCTGAAAACACACACAATATAGTCATTAGATTGATGATAGAGGCAGACAGGTGAATGGAGAAAACTACATAACAGTGATCTTTAAGGGAAATGAGATGTAATAAGAACAGTCAATGTAGACTTGAAGAAACTGATGAATTCAAATACCTAGGAACAATAATCACAAATAGGAATGAGATGCACAAAGAAATTAAACATAGGCTCAATTCTTGAAATGCTTGCTATTATGCATTACAGAGACTCTTGTCGTCCCAACTTCTCTCAAAAAACATTAAACTGAAAATATATAAAACTGTTATTGTTCCAGTTATATTATATGGATGTGAAACATGGGCTCGTACTTTAAGGGAGGAGAATAGATTACAAATATTTGAGAATAAAGTTCTTAGGAAAATTTTTGGCCCAAAAAGAGATGAACAGACAGGTGAATGGAGAAGACTACATAACAGTGAGCTAGATGATATGTATAGGAAGCCAGATTTAATAAAGATGGTTAAGTCTCGTAGACTGTGATAGGCAGGACATGTGGCACAAGTGGGGGCATGGAAGCTTCTTGTAGGAAAACCAGAGGGAAAACACCCAATTGTAGACCAAGAATGAGGTGGGAGAATAACATTAACTATGATTTGAAGGAAGTAGATTATACAGGGGTTGATTGAGGTGTTAAAGGTCGAGAAGACCCATAGAGTCACATTCTCTAAAATAGAGGGAAAAAGAAAAGATGGATGACCTCTTACCAGATGGCTAGACAGCATGGAACAGGATCTGAAGGTTATGGGAGTCCAGGGATGGAGAGGATAGAAATGGATAGAGGCGCATAGTTGAGGCGGTCAAGGTCTGCAATGGGCTGTAGCACCAAACACAAAGATGGAAAAAATGGGTCAGAAACTAAACAATAATATGATTATCTTGAAGATTTTCAGGCTGTTGGCCGTGGTCGTGAGGCTTGTAGTTCCCCGACGTTTTGCCAGAGACTGCATCTGGCATTCTAAAGGGTTGTCTTGAGACTGGCAATTCTGTCCACTGTCTGTCCTATTTATACGTTCACCGTGATGTGTTCATAAGTTGTATCTGCCTTCTGATTGGTCCGCGTTAGGGACTTCCATTGCTCCAATGAGATTTCTGTTTGATAGTCTAGTTGACTGTACTTGTAGAGGTTTACATTCTGCGTTTTTTAGAACCGGTATCCATACTTTGTTGACTTTTAGATAATATTATCCATTAATTAAATAAAAATAAAACGTAGTTTTATTTGATTTTCATATTTATTATATAATTATAATTTGTTAACATGTCTGAAGAAGGTACAGTGTACCGAAACAGCTGTCACTGAATTATATAATAAATATGAAAATCAAATAAAACTACGTTTTATTTTTATTTAATTAATAAATATGGATTTTCATCAAGTAAACACCAACTCAATTGATTATTTAATATTATCTAACTGCACACACTATTTTACCCGTCTACAACGAGAAGCCATCAAAATGTTCAAACATAAAAACAGTTTCAATAGAAAAGAAGAATCATTAAAAGTCAACAAAGTATGGATACTGGTTCTAAAAGACGCAAAATGTAAACTTCTACAAGTACAGTTCGACTAGACTATCAAACAGCAATATCATTGGAACAATGGAAGTCCCTAACGTGAACCAATCAGAAGGCGGATGCAACTTACGAACACATCGCGGTGAACATACAAATAGGACAGATAGTGGACAGAATTGCCAGTCTCACGACAACCCTTGAGGATGCCAGACGCAGTCTCTGGCGAAACATTGGGGAACTACAAGCCTCATGACCACGGCCTACAGCCCGAAAATATTCTTCAAGATCTTCATAGCAAGTCTACATGAATACATTAAACAATAATAATTAAATAACCTGTGGCAAAATGTTACGGCAGTGAGGCCTGGACAATTCACAGTGTAGATAAACAAAGACTAACTGCGGCAGAAATGAAATATTATGAGACGTACTGCAGGTTACTCAAGAACAGACCATAAAAGGAATTCTGAGATTCTCAAAGAATTACAAACAAAATCAGTCATGGAATATGTGCAAAAATATAGAAACAACTGGAAATCTCACGTAAGAAGAATGAGCAGAACAAGAATACCACGTCAAATCTTAAATTACCAGCCACCAGGCAAGAGATCTTTGGGCAGACCCTTCAAACATAGGATTGAGACCGTAATAGACCACTAGGTCTATCACATGAAAGGAAGAAGAAGAAGAAATAATCTGTGTGAATTAATGGAAATCATTTATTTTTATTGACAAAATGCTGTGTTAGAAGCAAAAGAAAATATGAATATCTTTGAAATGGTCATGACTTACACAAGCCCAGTAAAGCAGGTCACAACACATCTCACTGATATCATGTCACCAGATAGCAAGTGCATAAGTTTATGTCAAGCTCTATTTGTTTCATTCAGCGACCTTCGTTTCCTCTTAAGGAAAATATATATTTCACAACGACTAAAAATTCAACTTTATAAGACGGTAATAAAACCTATAGTCTTGTGTGGATCTGAATCATGGAGTTTGACCTGTAAAATAGAAAGACTTCTCCAGAATTTGCAGCGGAAGATTTTAAGAAAGATCTATGGACCAACATGTGAAAATGGTCTTCGGAGAATTAAAATGAACCACAAATTAGATTCAATTAATTGTTAATGAGTTGGTTATTTGTTTCATGTCATATTTCTTGATTTGTCCACCCCTGTGGTCTCGAGGTAGCATGTTGCCTTGTCATGCAGTGAGCCCGGGTTCCATCCCCAGTCAGGATAGTTTTTCTGGGTGAGGTTTTTATCGGGGTTTTTCCTCACCTGTAAGACAAATGTCAGGAAAACTTTAAGGCCCAAACGGTCCTCGCAATCATCATCATTCATATTCACCTTAGATTAAGCTTAGGATTAAGGACTCTCCTGGCGCATCATCATCATCATCCCACCTTCCAGGCGCCCCAACCTCAGAAGTGGGTTACAAGTATGCCATGTCAGGATAGAAACCAGGAATGTCGAAAGACAACCTGGGGCATTTGGAAAAAAAAATATATATATTTCTTGATTTCTTTGCAGACCATGTTTCATCGCCTCTGTGTGACATTGTCGATGCTTTCCAATTGTTGTTTTGTGGTTGTCCATCCTGTAACTTAATTTCTGTGCCCTGTGCTGGCTGACCAATAAACTTCCAAATCAATTTCTTTTTTCTCTGGGAATTTCAAAATTCATGGTTTTCTTTTTATTCTTGCAGATGTAAATTTTCTCCCAAATTGTGAGTTCCTTAGGTGAAATTACTAAGGGCCGCATGCAAATACATTAGTCTCTGGTGAGTTGAGTTTTCTGTGAGAACGTGCAAAGTTCGAATTAGCGAGTTGCCAACTGGTCATGCATGAAAGTAGTTTTTTCATAATATTGGCAAGAAATTACCCAGAATTCTCTGCGATAAAACCACTTCCGTTATTTTCGTCTGCTAGAGGAACGCACTTACGCTTGTGTCCTGCAAATAATACCGTATATGACGTCTGCATCATGCGATATTATGCCGATTCTCCTGTTCTTCCAGATGAATTCTTTGGTAGACTCTATCAAATTCCTCTTCTCTGCGTATACTGAAAACATGATCGAAGTCTTCAAGGTCCGACATCTTGGATAAAGCAGCAAGGTTTCAAAGTACATCGGTTACCATCAGTTCTCATCGGGTTGCTCACGATTCGTTCTCTGCAAAGTCACCTCACCAGGTAGCTTAGGAATTTCGCAATTATCGCATAAACAGATTTTTGAGTATGCAAAAACGTCTTTGGATGCAACTTTCTCAGCACAGAACGACTTTTACGGTCTAATGCGTTCATAGATATGACTCTAAAACAGTTAGAAAAAATCTAAGGAACTCGCAATTTGGAAGAAAATTTCCATCTGCAATAATACAAAAAAAAACATAAATTTTTGAATGGTTTATTTTAGGAAGTTATAATTTGAGGTTCTTTTAATCAAGTTTTTTTAACCTGGAATCATCTTACCTCAATTTAATGTTGATTTGTTCTCGAACATGTTTCAATATATATAGAAGATATATCAAAACATGTTCGAGAACAAATCAACATTAAATTGAGGTAAGATTAAAAAAAACTTCATGAATTTGAAATTTCGATTCCGATTAAGGGTCTTTCCACTTTTCAGCGGTTGCCCTTTTACCAGCCGGCTGCTGGCCCTTCACATCCACATGTGTCAATCACAGAGGTAGATGATCAACAGCCAGTGTAGGGGTGACATGTGGTTAGCATGTCGAGTCCCCCAGCCATTATAGCTGGTTCCTCAACCTGGAGCCGCTACTTATTGTAGCTACCCAATTGCCTCACGATGCTGGGTGGGCACCGGTCCCATACTGGCCGAAATACCATGAGAAAATTTCTTCCCCCATGGAGACTCGAACCAGCGCATGTCCCGTAGCTCTGCGCCAAGGCTTCCTACCTTAACCACTCGGCTACGGCGCGGGACGAATTTGAAATTCACAGAGGAAAAAAAAATTTTGATTTGGAAATTAAGGTAGAATTTTTTTATCACTCACCCCATATTGTTCTTCTTATTTGACTAGTTTCGGAACATAGTTTCTGTTCCATCCTCAGTATCGTCATGACCGTTGTTCTGTCGTCTTGAAGAGCTGTCCTTTGCTCCTTCCATTGGCTGACTGAAAAACCTCGAAACCAGGTCATTCTCATCGGGAATTTCAAAGTTCATTAATTTCTTCTTTTTGCTCTTTTGAATGTAGAACTTTTCCCAAACAGTAAGTTCTTTTGGTTTTTCTATTTGTTTTAATAATTTAGCTTCTTTCTCAATAAGATGTTTTTCAGACCATGCATGGGCAGCCACTGCAGATTTTTCTACTTGCCCTTTCTTGACATTCCTGAGATGTTCTTTCACTCTAGTTTTCAAATTCCTCTTAGTTTTTCCTATGTAGAATTTCTCACATTCTTCACATTTAATTTGACAAATCCCTGATTTGTTTTCTTCTTCAGTGATTTATCAAACATAAAATATGAGGTAAGATGTTAAAAATGACTCATTAATTTACGTAATAATTTTTCATGTTATTGAAACTACATGAATATGTAGTAGCCATATTAATTTTAACAAATATTGTGTGTTCCAGTGCAGCCAACATAGAGTCTGTACTAATTAACTTACACTAAATAAAATCAGCGTGCATTCTTTCACAGATTAGAGTACTTAAATTGTGTTAGATTAGCTTTTAGATTCGTTGGCAACGCGAGTTCAAATATCCTGTAATTCCATATTGTAAATCGCTTCACATCTGTTGGCACATGCACATGGTATAAAGTATTTCCAAATAACAGTTTTGTGCATTTCATTATATTAAATTAATGTTGGGAAGTAAACATTATGAGGTATAATCATTAAAATTCATCGGAGAACATATTGTTTAAACAACTCACCTCATAGGATTCATGCTTCCATGATATCGCGATTTCAAACACAGTCATGTTCATCTTCAGCCATAACTCCGACTGACGAAATTCTTCGGCCGTCAACTATTCTATTGTCGCCATCTTCAGTGCTGCCATCTATGGTTGAATTTATGAACTTCAAAATCAATGTAATTTCGTTGGGGATATCAAAATTCATTGATCTATTTTTGTTTTTCTGAATTTGGAAATTCGGACAAAAGAACATTTCAGAAATATTAAAAATTGTGAAATTGAAAAATCTGCAATTGCTGCACATAGTTTATTAGAACATCATAAAATTGGAAGAGAAGCTAAACTTTTAAAACAAGTAGAGAAACCTTTGGAATTGACAGTTTGGGAAAAAATATACATTCAGAAAAACAAAAATAGATCAATGAATTTTGATATCCCCAACGAAATTACATTGATTTCGAAGTTCATAAATTCAACCATAGATGGCAGCACTGAAGATGGCGACAATAGAATAGTTGACGGCCGAAGAATTTCGTCAGTCGGAGTTATGGCTGAAGATGAACACGACTGTGTTTGAAATCGCGATATCATGGAAGCATGAATCCTATGAGGTGAGTTGTTTAAACAATATGTTCTCCGATGAATTTTATTGTACATTTCAGTTTGATGTTTTTTTCTTGAGAGAAGTTGAGACAACAAGAGTCTTTGTAATGCATAATAGCATGTGTTTCCAGAATTGAGTCTATGTTTAATTTCTTTGTGTAACTCATTCCTGTTTGTAATTATTGTTCCTGGGTCCACTTGTTCAAACTTGCCTAACGTTGTATGTAAACAAGTAGCTTGATAACATTATATAATAAATGGTGATAGTGATGTGGGGCGTGCACTCTTATCAAGCAAATAGCAGAGGTTAAACATGTTTGTGAGATCTAAGTGGCAGTGATCCTTAACAGCAAAACAGATAACAGCAAATCTCTTGTTTTCACCATAGATAATGAACGTTTGAAGGTCAGGAGGGCATTGACAGAACCCCCAGTGTGTGGTCTCTCAATTTGCCTGCAATTTCTCAGGCCATACAAGCTGTTTATAGGGTTTGTCTAATGTATGATAGGGCTACAAAGCTAGCTGCTGGCCTCACTTCCACATGTGTTGGGCACAAAGTTGGACATATAGTCTCATGGCTGTTATTGTCCAAATTTCTCATAATGTTTGATATACAACAGTCCCATACTGACCGAAATTGCATGAGGAAATGTATTCTCCCATGAAGACTCTAAGGGTCGTATGCAAATACATTAGTCTCTACTCAAATTACTTCCAATCACTGGTGAGCTGACTCACCGTGAGCAATTGTTGAGATCGAATTAACGGCCGACTTACCAGTCATGCATGAAAGTTGACATTTTCGTAATATTGGCAACGAATTACCCAGAATTCTCAGCGATAAAACCACTTCCGTTATTTTCGTCTGCTATAGAGGAATGCATTTATGCTTGCATCCCGCAAATAATACTGTATACAACGACGTCTGCATCGCGCAATGTTACGCCGATTATCCTGTTCTTCCAGTTGAATTCTTTGGTAGACTCTATCAAATTCCTCTTCTCCGCATATACCGAAAACATGATCAAAGTCTTCAAGGTCCGACATCTTGGATAAAGCTGCAAAGGTTTCAAAGTACATCGGTTCCCTTCGGGATTTTCACGATAAGTTTCTATCTTGAGCTATGATCTTAAGTTACCTCGTCAGGTAGCTTACAATTATTATCGCATGAATAGATTTTTGAGTAAGCAAAATGTATTTGGATAAAACCTTCTCAGCAGAGAACGCCTTTTACTGTCTAATGCGTCGACACTAAGTCAAGACACACCATTCATTCAATTAAGAATTCAATTAATCATGAATTGTTCTTACCTCACACATCTATGTTTTTTTAATATAGAACTGCACTATTGGAAACATATCATTCCCATCATCAGCTGTTTTCACAACTGTCAGTTTTTAATTGTGTCAGTAATTTTCTAAACTGCCATCTAAAGTGCTTTTGAAGAATTTTGTAATCAAATTAGGTTCCTCTGGAAACTCAAACTTCATGGTTCTGGTATGTTTTTTTTTTAATGTATATCTTTTCCCAAACTGTTAATTCCAAAGGTTTATATAGACATTTCAAAAGTTTTGCTTCTTTTTCAATTTCACCATTTCTTTTGTTTCTAAAATTGTGAAATTCAAAAATCAACAATTGCTGCACATAGTTTACTAGAACACCATACAAATGGAAGAGATGCAAAACTTTTGAAACAATTGGATAAACCATTAGAATTAACAGTTTGGGAGAAGATATTTAATTTTAGGAAGTTATATTTTGAGGTTATTTTAATTATATTATTTTTGGTCTGGACCTCTTACCTCAATATTAATGTTAATCCATCAGGATGGAGCTGACATCGACATCCAGGTGGTGCAACATAATGCAACATAAATAAAACCAGTCTGGGAAAGCTGACGATAAAACAGAATTGTTTTGAAACATGTCCAAGAACAAATCAACATTAATATTGAGGTAAGATGTCCAGACCAAAAATAATATAATTGGGAGAAGATGTTTATTCAGAAGAATACATATAGATCAATGAACTTCGATATTCCCGTAGAAAAAAATTTAATTTCTAAATGTATAAACCCAACCAAAGATGGCAGCACTAGAGGTGACCATAGAGAAATCAACAATCACAGAATTTCAACAGATGGAGTCATTACTGAAGAGGGACAAGAAGTCGTCTGAAACCAATGGTCTCAAAGAAATTTGAAATTATATGAGGTGAGTCGTTAAAAATATGTTCTCCACTCACTATTAATGATATAACCTCATAATGTTTACTTCCAAACATTAATTTAAATATAATGATTTATTTACATAAATATTGTTAGATCCCACACAACAATTATTGAGAAATGTTTTTGTAAGTTACATTATAAAAAAAATTCAGTTGATTGGATATAAAACTTATTAAATTAATTTTATCACTATACTGTGTTGCAATCTTAAATTTTAGAAGCTAAAAATACACTCGCTTCTTTATATCCTTATAGCATTTTATAGCCTCTCATTTGGAGTTTCTAGACTAAGCATAATTTAGTTATCCTTATTTCCCTACAGATGTCATGTGTGGTATGTTATTGGCATACCAATCCAATGAGACATCTAGTAGGCAACTGAGGTATCATTTGGATCTTGAAGGTCAGTAATTTTACTTAGACAATAGAAGCCCTACTGGCTTTATGTTAAATTCCCAATTAATGTCTCCTTAACTAAGAGGCCACCATATATAAAGATAGAAGCAACGGTTTCAAAGCATTTGGCACAAGGGAATTACAACGTATAAAGAGGAAAAATTTGCATCTAGATCACAATTTGCCTCGGTAGTTCAGTTGTTGGAGAATTTGGCCCGGAAAGCCAAAGGTCCCGGGTTCGAGTCTCGGTCTAGGCAAAAATTTTTCTCTTCAAATTTAATTTACTTAGAGACCTCTTTTTATTCAGACTTCAGGATTTTTCACACACCTGAAAATCTTCAGATCAAATGGCGTTGAGGATTTCTTGTTTCACCCAGGGAACTCATCCTGATATACTCACTTGTTGTTAATGCAGTAGCTCCTAGGGGCCAGCACTGTCACACCCAAACACTTCCTGTGATGCGTACGTGACGTGTAGAAACCCATCCTCGTCCTTGTACTCGTGGTAAACTTCTGCTATTGTCTTGGACAGGCTAACAATTGAACGGTTGTCAACAAGAAGATAAAATGCCTGCGTCGAGCCCAGGTGCATTCTGTTCCTGCACACACACATACAACTTATCATAAGTAATGCGATGAGCGATTTCCAAATCATTGATAAATTCAAAAAGTGATGAGTGTATTTGTCTAGAGAATTTGGAAATCAAGAGTGGCATTTGTTAGGATTATTTAATGAATAAAATTAAGCTGTTTACTCACAAATCATTATTTAAATATAGATATTTTAAAATATTTATATATTTAATGTAAATAGCATTAATCAATTGAGTTGGTATTTACTTGATGAAAATCCATATTTCTTAATTAAATAAAAATAAAACTTAGTTTTATTTGATTTTCATATTTATTAAGATATAATTCAGTGACAGCTGTTTCGGTACACTGAATTATGTCTTAATAAATATGAAAATCAAATAAAACTAAGTTTTATTTTTATTTAATTAATAACTAGCAATGTTTGAAAACAAATCAGAATTGTGTGCTTATGTTTCATTTGTTTATCCAGTGCTACTTGATTATATAATATTACTTACTGATCATGTGACATGGGAAACTTCAAATAGGATCACAATAATGTAACAATGCATCCTTGTAGAGAAAAAATGAAACACATCAAACTATATATTATAACCGACATTGTAGGTTATTAATTTATTTTTTTAGTAAACAACTTGGTAAAATCATTATTTAAAAACACAATTATTGAACACACAATTATCATAAGTAACGCAACGAGTGATTTCCAATTTATCTAGAGAATTTGGAAATCAAGAGTGGCATTTGTTAGGACTATTTAACGAATAAAATTAAACTGTTTACTCACAAATCATTATTTAACTATAGTTATTTTAAAATATTTATATATTTAATGTAAACGGCGATGTTTGAAAACAAATGAGAAACGATTGGTACGCTTCAATTGCTTCTTTTGTTTATCACTGCAACCAGATGATACTATTTATTGCCAAAGGAACGCAATATTGTAAGAATGCTCTCTAGTGGAGAAAAAATGAAACACATCAAACTGTATATTAATTCATTTCTGATGTCGTATGATGTAAATATGACAATTATATTTTTCTGGATTGTTACCTGGGAAAAAATACATTTAAGAAAGTGCAAACAGTGGTTTCTTTTTTTGGTGGTATAATCAATTGCTACAAATGTTTTTATATTAACTCCCGCATGCGGCATGTGTTGACATTCATGCACTATATATACAATCTTGTAGCCGTATTTCTCACAGGCTCAGTCACTGCAAAATAATGGTCAGACCTGTTCAGAATATTAAAAAGGAGGAGCTTTCTTTAATATGGTAATTATAACACTGATAAATATTTCGTGAAACACGACTCTGATTGGTTGTAAGACAGAAATCATTGAAACGTGATTGGCCATTGAGTCCCGTTTGGGGCATGAGTTAAATAGTCAAATATATTTCCTCTTACTTTGAGTGTTTTGAGGCTTAGATTGTTGGATTATTTAATCTGTATCTCCATTTGAGGGTTGTAAGGGATAGTGACGTGCATTTCAACACCTCAACCTGCTCGTGGTGCAACCTGCTATTACAAATGAGGCTCTGGTGGTATAACCACATCACCTTAATGTAGAGGAAATGCTACATTAGTGGGACCCCTCTGGGCCAGCAACACATTGGGCGAAAAAATTTACATTTGCTTTCAAGTCTTAAACCAAGCCTCGGATGATTCATGCAGATCAGCATATTGACGACTTTTGTGAGAATAAGACAACGGGGATAATGAAACCATCTTTAGTACAGAAGAACACAAGATTACGGCTTTATAAGGTTCTCGCAAGACCAGTATTAAGATATGGTAGTGAAGCATGGACAATACGAAGAAGAGATGAAAGCTGAATAACAGCAAATGAGATGCAATTTATGTGTCGAACAGCAGGCTATACAAAGTGGGACCATAAAAGAGTAGAACCCATTCTTCACCATATACATGGTGCTGACATGGGAAATATTGTGCCATAATTTATGATGCAGACAAGCACTTGAACAATGACTGAAGATGGAAAATTTTCCTGAAAAGCCTTCAGCAAAGTAATTTAACACTAATATTAGTTGAGGATAATTGAGTATGATTTATTCTTAAGCTGGTGAAAGTTGTTACAATACATGGTACTGAAATGTAACATAGTATGTTAGCTGATGATTTACCTGATGATAGTAACAAACTGCGACATGGTGATTTCTTGAGGCACAAGAAACTTCGTTTTGTCGAGTCTCGGCAGATTCAACTCCTTGTAGAACCTGTCCACAATCACCTGAAATCAAACAACACTTCATTTCAGTTACTGAAACAAACCCTCGACAATCACAACCAAACATTTTATTAATATTAAGTTATGTAGGTAGGAAATAACACTATGAGGTTTATTTTAATATTGTTTAGTTGTTTCTTGACTCACCTCATACTTCTTAACTCCCAAGCAGACTCGAGTTTCTTCACTTCATTTGTGACATTCTCAATGCTGTATTATGTTCACAACTGATGTCCTCAGTCTGCAGGATAGAAGGCCGTTGGACATCAGTTGTGAACGTAATACAGCATTGAGAATGTCACAAATGAAGTGAAGAAACTCGAGTCTGCTTGGGAGTTAAGAAGTATGAGGTGAGTCAAGAAACAACAATATTTTATTAATACTCTATATAATGGAGTCCACCGCTGTGGTTTCGAGGTAGCGAGCTGTCTTGTCTCGCAACGGGCCTGGGTTCGATCCCCGGTCGGGGCAGTTTTTCTGGGTGAGGTTTTTATCGGGGTTTTTCCTCACCTATAAGACAAATGTCAGGAAAGCTTTAAGGCCCAAACGGTCCCCAAAATAATATGGCCATCATTATCATTATCATCATCATCCTTCACCGTTGTGGAAAGCAACGGGAAGCTACCACACCTGCAATTCCCTAGTAAAGCTGCAAGCATAGCATCAAAATGCTATGATTGCAGTGAAGGACCTGCCTTTGGGCAGAATTACTATGGATGGATATAATGGAAATGGACAGTTACTGAAGAATGAAGGAAATTTTGAGGAAGTGACTGAATTCAAATACCTAGGAACAATAATCACAAACAGGAATGAGATGCACAAACAAATTAAACATAGGCTCAATTCTGGAAATGCGTGCTATTATGTATTACAGGACTCTTGTCTCAACTTCTTTAAAAATATAAACTGAAAATGTAAAAAAAACTTATTCTCCCAGTTACATGGTACGATTCTACATGGGGGAAGAAATTTTGTCATAGAATTTCAGCCAGTATGGCACCAGTGTCCCTATACTTCGTATAGGAGCTACTAGATGGCAGTTGAGACCGAGTTCCCGCTACTTCGTATAGGAGCTATTAGATGGCAATATATAGGAAGCCAGATATAATAACAGCATCGTGAGGAATTTGGATAGATACAATAAGTAGCAGCTCCAGGTTGAGAAAACCAGCTGTAGCAGCTGGGGACCTGACATGCTGACCACATGTCACCCCTACACTGGCTGGATAGTCGTCTACCTCTGTGATTAACACATCTAGATGTGAGGCCAGCAGCCAACTGCTAGGCCTGTTTCGCCATGCAGTTTATATGGATGTGAAACATGGACCCTTACTTTAAGGGAGAAAAGGAGATTACGAGTATTTGAGAATAAAGTTCTTAGGAAAATTTTTGGACCAAAGAGAGATGAACAAACAGGTGAATGGAGAAGACATAACAATGAACTACGTGGTTTTTATAGGAAGCCAGATATAATAACAGTTAAGTCTCATAGACTGCGATGGGCAGGACATGTGGCACGAATGGGAAATGAAAGATGTGCATGGAAGCTTCTTGTAGGAAAACCAGAGGGAAAACACCCAGTTAGAGACCAAGAATGAGGTGGGAGAATAACATTAACTATGATTTGAGGGAAGTAGATTATGCAGGGGATGATTGGAAAACATTGGCTCAGGATAAGGATGTATGGAGAGCTTATGTCCACGCGGCCATGAACCTACGGGTTCGATAGTGCCAGTGAGTTAGCTATTATTGTAGATAGCATTTTATTTAATGACATATTTTAATATCTCAGGTCATTAGCAATGTGTGAGACATCTGAGAATTCTTACTTATTTCAGGTTTGAAGTTTGTGCTGTAAATGTAGGAGATCATTGGATTTACTTCCCTTCCAAAGGAATCTCTAGTCAGTAATTTTATGTCCTATGAATCTTGGAACATCATCATCAATCACAGGTATTATTGTTTGCTTTTATTATCATTATTATTATTATTATTATGTTGGGGGTCACTCCATGTGGGTTTCGTGCTGGATGAAACGGAGCTTCGGCAGATTTTTCTCGAGGTTTTCTCCAGTTTTCCCCTGCCACAATTTCATTCCACCATTTCTCCATGCTCACTTCATCCATTTCATTTCGTTTGCCCTTGTGATGGCGGGTCAGGCGTGGTCACAGACTTCTATATATGGGGCTTCATCTCGACCCGACCCTGAGTTGGACATGAGTTGAGGATATTAATTATTAGTATGTTGGTATTATTATTATTATTATAAACGCCGCGGTGGACTAGTGATTATGCTCCTTGCTTCTGGTCGCGAGGGTCGCAGGTCAAACCCGGCCGGGGCCGATGCATTTTTGTTTATGATGGAAAAATCCAAGGAGCAAGTCCTCCGGGAGGGACTTTAAGCCGTGGGTCCCGAGTCTGAAGATTTTCAGGCTCGTAAAAGATCCTTAAGTCTGAATGAAAAGGCCTCTAATCAAAATTTACCGAATTTTCCCGTCCTAGTACTACCTTGGTTTCCTAGATGTCAGTATGAGGCGGAACGCTGACCACGGACCATTCAAATGACATCTATACGAAAACAAGTGTAACTAAATTAGTATGGTTCAAATTCTTCCCTGTAGGGGGAGAGCGCTTAAATCTCTCTTAAGGGAAACCTGGGCTTACAAGAAGATAAACGGTTTAATATCTTAGGTCGTATCGCGTACCTTGTTTTTATATTAATTTTATGTCGCTTTAATATATAATACATAGCGACAGCACTAAAACATAACCTTTTTAACACAGTATTATGAAACGATAAATACGATAAAATGGGTTTGGAAATGAACTTTCTTTGACGGGAGCACGGCGTAGCTTAGCTGGTTAAGGCATTATACAAGTCGGATGGTCGAGGATTCGAGTCTCGGAGGGGGGGGCGTCAGGATTTTTAAACTGGCCTAAACTTCTGGCGCACTTTGTCCTGGAGTCTTCTCCGCCTGTAACCGAAATGAGCACTAGGCATATATTCTGGAGTAAAGGCAGCCATCACGCAGAGCTGACATTTCGTGTAGATTGCAGGAACATTAACTCTCTACTACCACAAGGGTCGCCCAAGGCCTGAAGTGGGAGCACTTAGGGTGGATTTCTCAACCGTTCAACCACGGTTTTCCAATTTTTTTATTATTTCCATAACACCTATCAAAATGACTGGAAATTGATATAAATTGTTATGGAACCACAGACATTAACAGCCGCAGATGTTCAGTTTTTATAGTAGTTATGGAAACATTAAAAAACTGGAAAACCACACTCAGGTTGGTCGGTACTTGGGTATGAAACCAGAACCTCACGAATAAGAGCCTCAAACGCTCCGCTTGAGCCAACTCACTTGATGATGATTATTATTATATGAAGTAACTATCGAACCCGGGGGTTCAGGGCTTCCCATGCATACTATATCTAACCTGACTTACTGTTTTCCAATCGTTTCCTATGTAATTCACTCATTCAAATCATGGTTAATGTTCTCCCGCCTCATTTTACTGGGCACTTTCCCTCTCATTTTGCTACAATAAGTCTCCATGCGCTTGTTTCATTTCCCATTCGTGCCAAATGTCCTGCCCATCGCAGTCTACGAGACTTAACTGTTCTTATTATATCTGGCTTCCTATAAAGATATATAGCTCACTTTTATGCACTTTTCTCCATTCACCTGTCTGTTCGTCTCTCTTTAAGAAAACAAATTTTCCTAAGAACTTTATTCTCAAATACTTGCAATCTTTTGTCCTCCCTTAAAGTAAGAGTCCATGTTTCGCACCCATATAATATAACTGGTAGAATAACAGTTTTATATATTTTCAGGTTAACGTTTTTTTGAGAGAAGTTGAGACGACAAGAGTCCCTGTAATGCATAGTACGAGTAGCACGCGTTTCCAGAGCTGAGCTTATTTGAATTTCTTTCTATACTTCATTCTTGTTTGTAATTATTGTTCCCTACATATTTGAATTCAGCCACTTGTTCAAAATTGCCCTCATTTGTTATTAACTGTCCATCATGAATTTATATTATTATTATTTATTATTATTGTTGTTATTAGCTATTATGCATTGCAGAGACTTTTGATCTCCGAACTCCTTTCGGAAAACGTTAAACTGAAAATATATAAACTATTATTCTGCCAGTTATATTATATGGATGCGAAACATGGACTCTTACTTTAAGGGAGGAAATGAGATTACGAGTTTTTGAAAATAAAGGAAGCCAGATATAATAAGAACAGTCAAGTCTCGTAGACTGCGATGGGCAGGACATGTTGCACGTATGGGGAATGAAAGACTTGCATGGAAGCTTCTTGTAGGAAAGCCAGAGAGGGAAAACGCCCAGTTGGTAGACCAAGAATGAGGTGGGAGAATAACATTAACTATGGTTGAGGGAAGTAGATTATACAGGGAATGATTGGAAAGCATTAGCTCAGGATAGGGATGTATGGAGAGCTTATGTCCGCGCGGCCATGAACCTACGGGTCCGATAGTGCTTGTGAGTAAGTATTATTATTATTATTATACCATTATCAAGTTTTTGTGCCCCGAAATTTTTTTTAACGTAGCTTTCTTCCGCGAGGTCGATAGCTTTTAACACCCCTTAAGCCTTATTAGAAAATTCCATGTATTGTACCGTCATCAGAATCAAACCAACGACCATCGAGTTGAGGCAGATGTATAGCAACAGTTGGCAGGTGGCGGAGTTCTCTGGTGTTGGAGCCAAATCTGTCGGTTAATATGTCACAGAATTCAAAATAAAATTGCCCTTGTGGAGGTGCAGTGGGTGGGGGTGAGGGGTTGTGACCTGCCCCAAGGTGAGACGCATGTTAACAACTGCGCAGCTGCTCCGCGTCACGTATTCCCGCGTTTCACAATTTGTGGCGCGCGTACGTTACATCCTCACTGAATTCCGAAGCTATGAGTTGACGACATTCCTCAAAATATTTAATTCTCTTATAAATCTTCAATAATCGTATTGCTCAACACAATATCTTCTTCACTTCACGGGCCTGTTCCGCCTCACATCTTTTCACTGCCTTCCTACCTTCCTTGAACCTCTTGGCTTGTAGTTGAATGCTGCTTTTGGTAATCTTGTTACATTCATTATTTCGACATGTCTAAGCCATTTATCTCTATATTCTTTGATTTTTATCATTCAGTGGATACTTCAAGCTGATAAAGCAGCACAAATATCAGGGTATATCCATCCTCAGTAATTCTGCCCGAAGGCAGGTCCTTCACTGCAATCATAGCATTTTCATGCTATGCTTGCAGATTTACTAGGGAATTGTGTTGGTGTGGTAGCTTCCCGTTTGCTTCCCACACCGGTTCAGTATGATGGTGCATGATGATAATGATATGGGTGATGATAAAGATGATGGGCCATGTGAGTTCGGGGACCAAAGGGGGTTTGGGCTTCAAGGTTTTCCTGACAAAGGAATTGGTTTTAACAGGTGAGGAAAACACAACGATAAAAACCGTCGACCCAGAACTGCCCTGCCCCGACCGAAGATCGAACCCGGGCCCTCCTGCGTGACAAAGCAGCACTCTAAAACCTCGTAACCACCAGAGCGGTGGCCATCAGGGTATATGAAAGAAACTTCATTTGGCGCACACTAAACATATGTCAATAGAAAGCAAAACCCGCAAATACAAAACGATAGTTTGACCAGTTCTCGTATATTGAGCATAAACTATGGCTGATACAACACAAAATAAACAAATACCTAAATCACATGCGACATGGAAAAACCTCTAAGAACTATTCAGGGAAAAAACATTATTTGATTAAAATACACAACACAGAAATTAGGGACCAATGTCATATTCAAGACATAACCAAATTTATTATAGATAGACGAAAATATTGGAAGGGTCATATAGAAAAAATGGATGAAAACCGGCTTGCAAAAAGAGTTAAAGAAGATAGACCAATGGACGTTGAGAAGAACAATAGGACGACCAGCCAAGAGATGGATAGACAATGAATGCACATCCAATACGTCTTCCTCCGAGGAGTGATTTTGGAAATAAGATGAAAATCCTACAAATTATGTTTAAGAAGAAGAGGATATATATTTAACTCTGTTCTTATATCTTCTTTCTTTAATCCGATACAATCTTGTGCAGTCCCTTTTGGTTTGTTCTTTTCAATAAAAGTTAATTTCTACTTTACCGTTTATATTCTACTTAATGCAATTTTTTGGTCATTACCCTCAAGTTTCATTCCCATAGAAGTCAATCTGTGTATGGGGTGGTAGGGGGGTCCCCCTATGTTAAAAATTCATAATTGGGCTCGGGATTAGAGGGTAGTTTATGCGATATGTATAGTCATTCTGCAATATCGACATATTTCGCAAAGCGAAAACAATGGATACTTTGTCAATGCACAACATATGGCAGTGAGAAGTTTTTCTGCAAGAAACTTATTTCATTACGTCTTAATTCTTAAATTTGATGATAAAAAGTTAACAAATTTTAATAGTCCGGCCCATGACACTAGAATTGAACGTTCAGGGCCGAACAGCAGTGTGCCCGGGGTCCGCTAGAAGTGTTTAAATAAATAAATATCAGAAGATTATGGATTGAAGATAGCTACAGAAAAAACAACAAACATTATGTATGGCTTTCAAGGTGCAGGCTCCTGTCGAAGTAAAATTGCACTGGACAAGAAAATTTTGGAGCAGGTGAATAATTTTACCTATCTTAGGATGCAATATCTCATATGACGCAAGGAAAGGGGTGTAAATGCAAAAATATCTAAAAAATTTTTTTAAGAATTTTAGGGTTAATACATTCTAGACTCTTCACATCCGGGACAGTTAGTCCAAAAAAATTCAAGAAATTTTAAAAAAAAACCAGTGTATAAAACACTCACTGGCTCTTCCAACTCTTTTGTATGGTAGCGAAGTATGGACGTTGAAACAGAAGGATATACAGATACTTAGATCTGCTGAAATGAGATACCTTCGGAGGACTGCAGGATACACACTACTAGATACAAAAAAATGAAGACATCTTGGAAGAATTACACATGGAACCTTTAGAAAACAAAATTTCTGATTATAAGTCAAGATGGATGCAACATGTTCATCGAATGGAAGATCACAGAATACCCAAACAAATGTTAAGATATCAACCTGCAGGAAGAAGGAGACCAGGACGTCCACTCAAAATACTTTAGGATGGTGTTTCTCTTGAGGCCGAAACAGGTCAACAAATGGCCTAAATTCGTGAATGTACTATGATGATGATGATATTTATTCATTTATATGACATGAAAAGAAAAATACCCCTAAACCGGGATTTGAGCCCAAGACTTCTAATTCTATACGTTAGCGCACTCCGACTGCGCCACTCAGGGATTCCAGCACAAACATTTATTGTTCTTCCTTATATTGGCCTATGATTCTCTACTATAATGAGGAGCAGCGGGGCATCGGTCACACTGCTATCTCGTGGCTTCTATAACGAGTAAGCATATAAAGAGAATGGTGAAATTAAATGTTTCTTACCTAAGTTGATCGCAATTTCGAGACCATAACTGTCTCATCCTCAGAACTTTATTGGCGACTGATGTTATGTCGGTCGGAAGAAACTCTTCTTCTTCCCTCTGTTGGTGGACCGATGAACCTCTGGATCTGGTCAAAATTTGCGGGAATTTCAAAGTTCATAAGTTTTCCTTTGTTTTTCTGAATGTGGACTCACGGTTTGGGAAAACATCCACATTCAGAAAAACAAAGGAAAACTTATGAACTTTGAAATTCGCGCAAATTTTGACCTGATCCAGAGATTCATCGGTCCACCAACAGAGGGAAGAAGAAGAGTTTCTTCTAAAAAGTACTGAAGATGAGACAGTTATGGTCTCGAAATCGCGATCTACTTAGAAGATTTATATGAGGAGAGGTAAGAAACATTTAATTTCACCATAAATTAAACCTCATAGTGATTAATTCCTATAAAAGTTGTGTTGGATGTGTTTGCGCTCTTAACAGCGCATGTTTGCAGTCAATCATTTACGGGGCACGGAACTGCGTGAGACGAGAATTGTAAATAAATATGAATTAGTTTAATTGAAGTTGAAAGGTGAAGGTTGTCCTGGGGGGAGGGGGGGGTTGCTTGCCATGTTCACTTACCGGGACCTTGTTGGGGAACTTGGAACGTATCACGGCCACCTCTTCCTTCCGGCTTTCTGAAACACACACACATGTCCTTGTTATTGTTTTGTTCCTGCCAGACAGTTCTCTCTTCTCTTCTTACTTACCTCCATTACTGCCTAATACATGTTCAAACAAAGAAATACATTATATAATGGCAGTTAACGACAAATTAGTGAAATTTTGAAGAAGTGGCTGATTTCTAGTACCTAGGAACAATAATTACAAACAGGAATGAGATGCACAAAGAAATTAAACATAGGCTCAATTTTGGAAATGCGTGCTATTATGTATTGCAGAAACTCTTGATGTCCCAACTTCTGTCAAAAAACATTGAACTGAAAATATATGAAACTGTTATTCTCCCAGTTATATTGGGAAGTTCGGATAATGTGGACCCTTCTGTTTGAGTGGATCCTGTTAATATCTTCTTTAATTGGTGCTGCTCTCGAACAGAACATGTTAACTTCTTCTCCTCATCAACTTTGACGGGTTCAAGGCCAGTTTCTTTTATTGTTTGTGTGAAGAAGGGTTTATTTGTGATATTTATGAAAATGACCACTTTAAAAGTTTTTCAAGCTAAGAATCAATTCTTAATTTCTGCTGTTGAATGTTACAAATGTTGAAAAACTCCTAAATATATTATATTATGTAGATGCTGTTTTAATATACTGACGGGTTTGGTTTGATATTATGTGACGTGGTGGCTGTATAAAATAATTAAACATGACAAAGGAGTTCGGTTAATGTGGACCCTCTGGATCCACTTTACACGAATAAGTATATTTTATTAATGAGGATGCTATCTGTAAAAATCACTTACTTAATTAATTTTATTTAATATCCTTGTAATTTTACTAAACCCAAAGACCGTCGCTGTCTGCAGTTGAATGACGTGTGAATGTTATAATCAACAATAATTTTTCAAAACATTAAATAAATATCAACGTTTTTTAATTACGATCAGTCATAAATATTTTCACATTAATCTGTGTCTGTCTGTGTAAATTAATAGAGTGAATAAACTTAAAAATAGACTAAAAGCTAAGGTGGACTCTGGGGTCCACTTTATCCGAATATGGAGGTTAAAGTGGACCTTTCTTGTAATGCAAAAAAAGTTTATAAATTATGAAGATGTTTCCATATTTGAATAAAATAACAATGCAATTTCATAGTTACAACGTGTTGTAAATATAATAATCTCTACAATTAATTAAACAAAATTCAAAACCCTTAATTAAAAGAAGAAAAACAAATTCAAAACACGGGTCCAAATTACCCGAAGTTCCTCTATAGTTGCGAAACAAGAACTCGTAATTTAAGAGAGGAGAAAATATTAGGAATATTTGAGATTAAAGTGTTTAGGAAAATTGTTAGACCAAAGAGAGACGAACAGACAGAAGAGTGAACTACGTGGTATTTATTGGAAAACAGATGCAATAAGAACAGTCAAGTCTCATTGGGCAGGGCATGTGGCACGAATGGGGAGTGAAAGAGGGGCATGGAAGCTTCTTCTAGGAAAACGCCCAGTTGGTAGACCAAGAATGAGGTGAGAGAATAACATTAACTACGATTTGACGGAAGTGGATTATACAGGGTGGTATAAAAAATGTTCTGAAATGGGTATTCCTACAGGAGGAAAAGTACTGCATTCATTGTTGTTTGCAGATGATCAAATAATGTTTGCAGGGGATGGAGATGATATGAAATATATGATAAATAAACTAATGGGAGAATATAAAAAATGGGGACTGAATATAAATTTACAGAAAACAGAATATATGTGTTTGGGAAAGGATGTGGATGACCTCATACTTGAAACAGGGAAAATAAAAAAGTGTGAATTTTTTAAATATCTTGGGTCAATAATTACAAGTTTAGGTACCTGTGAGAGAGATGTACAGACTACAATTGCAATGGCAAAAAATGCAACTAAGACATTACATGGAATAATTTGGAATAAAAATATTACAAAGGAAACTAAAATGAAAATTTATAAGAGCATAATGCAGAATATTTTGTCATATGGAACTGAAACTTGGTCTCTGACGGAATTACAAAAGAATAAAATTAGAACAGTTGAATTTGATTATTTTAGAAGAAGCCTCCAAAAAAACAAGACAGGATAAAATAAGAAATGAATTCCTTTGGAGAGAAATGGATGTCACCACATTTGTTGTTAAGAGGATTAAAATCAAACGCTTAAATGGTATGGCCATGTACAAGGAATGGAAAATGAAAGATGGCCAAAAAATATATACCAATGGTCACCCCCTGGAAGAAATAAACGTGGCAGACCAAGATGGAAATGGAAAACCTACGTCAGAACTATAATGGATGATAGGAATTTGGAAGAGGGAGATTGGAATGATAGAGATAAATGGAAACTGAAGACGACAAACCTATAAGTCGAGGAAAGCCGAAGGAGATTATACAGGGGATGATTGGAAAACATTAGCTCAGGATAGGGATGTATGGAGAGTTTATGTCCACACGGCCATGAACCTACTGGTTCGAAAGTTAGTTAGAATGTAATTATGCACCAAACTCTTTTTGCGAAAAAATCACTTACACCTTTTTGTTTCTAACCGCCTCAATTATTTTCTAATTTTCGCCCCTGCTGGATCCGATATAAGTGGGTTCAAACACTTTTTCAACTGATTATTTTTCCTTTGGGAAGCAAAGCAGCTGTAGCAGAAATGCAAGAGTTGTGTTGACAATAGGAAGGTTGCAGATCAGCTGTTGACCTCGCTGTCTCGAAGGTCCCCGGAAATAGCACAGTGAATGCCATGACTCCCAAACAATAAACTGGTTCTTCCTACTTGATTACCATACCGTCGGTTCTTCCCACCTCAAAGCTCTACAGTCTGTCTATATTTGTACATCCCCTCGCTGCTTCCTTACGGGGGTTCCTTCCCTACACATTCAATGAGTGGCTTGTTAGCTCATCGCCTTAAAGACACGTCTGTCCATGCACCTTCATCTTACAACGTTATTAATATGTTATGTTTGTTTGTTCGTACTTTATGCGCGGTGATACCGTTGATCCGATTATGATGTTTTTTTTTGCAAAATGTTTAGGAGATTCCCGGGATGAACATAGGCTATAAGAGAGTTGTGATACTCAACTCCTACACCCTTAAAAAACATCCTTCGTAGTGAAAAACGTGAAAAGTCCCTTATTTTACCCTTAAATGGCTTACGCTGCCTAAACCATAACAAATGCACAAAATTAATGTACACAGAATTGAATATCCCAAAACACTCTACAAAAATGTCCGCGAAAGCATATGTTTATCTTTTACAGATAAGAGACAATAACCATTTTTGCCTTTCGTTGATGTCAAGGAGATCGGGATAAGTAGATTCCCGGGCAAGCATGTGCTGCTATACCATTCATCCTCCGATTATCATGGGGCATTTTTGCAAAAATGCTCCAAATTGAGAGAACTAGTTTTAAAGGCTTGGGAGCCCGAAATGCTGACCACACGTGACTCCCATGATCTGGATGTGAGGCCAGTAGCTAGCTGGTAGCCTGTCACACCATGGAGAAGTAGCATACACACACATATATATTTATTTATACATAACCTTATTTCTTATTTACTGCGGTCTAGAAGTAAAACAGAGGATAGCAATGGCAAAATAAGCTTTTAACAAGAAGAGAAGCATTTTCTGGAGACCTTTGGCAAAATAATTACGGAAGAGGCTAGTGAAGTGTTTGTGTGGAGTGTAGCATTGTATGGTGCACATGCTTTTTGAACTTTTTAAGTGCCTAATATCCGGACTTACGAACTTCATACACTGGGTAACTGCCTGTCGAGACAGTGGAGGTGCACATTTGCCTGATATAATTTTGCGCTCTTAAATAGCAGTGTATGTAGAGGAAGGGGAAAAAAAAGGGGGGTGCATTTTTACTTAATTACACTGGTCAACATGATTTTTGTCTCATGAGTACCAATAGTTGTACTTAATGCAGTTTTTATCGTGTTTTCAAATATGTATTCGGAATTTCTCCATCACCCACAGTTTTTTTATTTCAATTTCAATTAATGGATTTAAATAATTATTTTTTAATAAGCGTTTTTTCGTCCATTTGTCCATTGTAAAATAAAACCAAATGAGCTAACTCAGGAGTTTTCAGCTATGGAAAAGAGATATCAAGGCAAATTGAATTCCAATATGCTGGCCGATTATTGTTGGACCATCAAGAGGGATGCTCCACAGGCGAAATATAGCATAAAATCGTCATTTCTTACTTTCTATGTGAGTCCGAATGTTCGAATATTGTGTAGTTACGAATGTAAAAAAAAAAATATTAAAGTGTTTGAAATTATAAATTCCTGTCTCTCGAAAACCTTGCGTGATGGAGAAAAAACGATATCATATTTGAATTCAGGAGAAAAAATGCTATCACAATCACATATTTTTCTTTCTGAGACAAAAAAAAAAGTTTCTTTTTTGTTGCTCTCTGTTATTGCATTTTTAAAAAATTCGTAATATATGAAAGAGCCTATAGAAGTGGAGGTCTACTTAATTCAACTTGTGGCCATGTTTAGTCTTGAATGATAAAAACAGGTTTCTTTAATCTTACAACTTAAGCCGACATAGGTCTATATATATATATATATATATATATATATATATATATATATATATATATATATATATATATATATATATAAATATAAAGTGATAGAACTAGATAATACGTGTTAGGATAAGAACATTATTTTAAGGAAGTGTAAATATTGATCATGACTTGTTAGGATTAGTCAGTGCTATAAGTGTAAATAGGAACCTAAAATAGCCTAATTTTTTTTAGAACTTGTAAGGGCAGTAAAATATTTTTCAATAGTAGATTACTCATAAAATGTTAGAGTTAGTCCGTAACTTAAGTGTAAATAGGAGCTATATTTTCTTAGATTAGTAATGGATAGAATATTAACTTAGCGTGTAAATATAGATTATAACTTGATAGGATTAGTCAGTTTAAATGTAAGTAGGAACCATATTTTGTTAGGAATAGTAATGAAGAATGCACTAATTTAACCCTTAACTTACAATGTATCTTATAAGAAACATTGATTTAATTTATTTGTTAAAGTTTATTAAACAGTAAAAATAAAACAAATTATCATAAATTACCTAAGATTGTGTCAAATTACATTAAAAATACAGTAATAACTTAGTTTTACATGATTTTATTTTCTTTGCGGTCCGAAACACTTGAATGACGGACACTAGAAAGTATTGTTTCGCGAATTTAAGTGCTAATAGGAACAATATCAAGCAACTGTAAATATTAATCATAACTTGTTAGTGCCAAGAGGAACCATAACTTGCTTAAGTATAATTAACAGAGAGCATTGTTTGAAATGCAAATAACAACCACAACGAAATAGAACAATTTAGCGTCACAATAACTCAAAATTATATTTTAAGGAATCGAAAATAGAAAAATAATTTCACACTTTAGAACTAGTAAATAACACTATAAATGCATAGTCAGGAACATCAACACACATAAAATGATAGAGATATTTTAATATTGCTAAACCAAAGCATGTAGTACTGCAGAAAACTGTAGTGGAGCATGCTGTCATATCAAGACTCTTAAAAAAAAAGAAGTCTATATATATATATATATATATATATATATATATATATATATATATATATATATATCCTTTTACTAGTTGCACTAAAAATAACAGCTTTCACGCTGGTGGAGAAAGTACGCGAATAGCAATAAAACATTTCCAGTTTTTGCAAAAGAGAGTATTGAAAGTTCTTAATCGTGACACGCACAAGACCAAAGTATCCTGTCTTGGCGCAGAGTTGATTTGGAGTCCCATCATCGTAACTATTTTCTTGTCAGTGAAATCATTCCTCTCTTCTTTGAGCTGACCTTTTCAATTCTTTCTCGCCCTAGCTTGCTGTAATTTCTGTTACATCTACCAGAACAGTCCACATGGAGATGTAAATAAATCTCAACTAGAACTAAAATAAGACTTTTCAATAGCAATGTGAAAAGTATATTTGTATATGTGTGTGAGACATTATATAACAAACTGCAAGTACATATAAGCAGATGTCTGTGGTTTATTTGAGAACCTGGTAACCAAAAACCATATCAAACGAGGAATTGTGGACGACAGGATGAGATCTGGAAGCAGATTAAATATCGCAAATGACAATGGATTGAACACACTCTCAGAAGAGAACTAGACAGTGTGCCAAAGAGAGCTCTGGAATGGAATACACAAGGATCGCCTAGAAAGAGAGGCGCTGCACTGTAACAACAGAAAATTGAACAAGGGAAAATTTGGAAATAAGTCAGGGATTTAAAAATAGAGATGTCAGTCTTCTTCAATTTCGGTTGTTTTCGTAGCTGCATGACTTTTTGATTCTGTCATATTTTGGTGTTACATGGGAATTCCTATTTCAAACAACAAAACTTTGTACAACTTACATTTTGCAGATGATCAATTGTTAATTGCACAAGATTATGAAGATTTAGAATATATGACTAGAAAATTATAGAAGAATATGAAAAATGGGGATTAAATTTGGACATGAAAAAACAAAATGTTTATCAATTGGTGAACCAGAACTAAATTTAATTTTGTAGACTGGAGAAACAATAAAATCTTGTAGTGAGATCACATATTTAGGAATTAAAATAAATAAAAATGGGAGTTATGAAGAGGAAATAAGAAATAGAAATAATAAAGGAAAATTTGCAGTTGCTTGTATCAATGGAATATTGTGGGATAAAAATATAAGTAATAAAATAAAATGAATATATATCATACAATTGTTAAAAGCATCATTACTTATGGAGCAGAACTTTGGCCATTAACAACAAAAACAAATAAGTATCTTTTGGCAACGGAAATGGATTTTATACGAAGGGCAGCAAGAATTTCAAGAAGGGAAAAAAACAGGAACTCAGTTATAAGGGAGAAAATGAAGATTGAAGACACTATTTTAGATTATATTAAAACTCAGCAATTAAGATGGTACGGACATGTCCAGCGAATGGAAGAGGATCGACTACCAAAATCTGTTTTGGAATGGAAACCTGAGGGAAGACGAGGCAGAGGAAGACCTAAAACCTCCTGGAGTCAGGGAATATGTTTATACATGAAGGAGAAACATCTACAACCAGGAGATTGGATGGACCGACAAAATTGGTTATTAGGAATCGGACGATGTCAAAGATATTAATCAACCGACGATCTATCTATCTATATTTTGGTGTTATGTTTTAAGCACTCTTTGTTAAAGAATATGTTTGGAATAGTTTTATGTAGTGTCAGTTTTAGGTTAAATTATTTGAAACTTGTCTTTGCCTGACTGGCTAATGAATCGATACTTTTAAAATTCATAACGAAACACCGTTGAGTAAAAGTAACAAAATAAAAACAGAATACCTGAGATCTTAGTCATCCTCAACTTCGGCTTTTTGTAGCTACATAACTTTTATTGTTAATTTTAATCCTGACATATTTAGTGCCCAAAGGTGTTTCGTCGTGAATTTTAAAAGTATCGATTATGTCAGGAATTTCGCAGAAAACATCCGATTGCGTGCTTTCACAAAGGCCGTATGCTTCCAAGAGGAGTGACAGAAAATAATACAACTATATAACCCACGCCCATAGTGAGGAAATTGTAAGCTAAGAAATAGCAGCTACAGGTTGAGAAATCCAGCTATAACAGCTGTGGAACCACAAGAAATCACAGCTTATTTCCATGCAAAGAACTCCGAGATAACACAATACACAAATAAGACAGCAACTAAAAGTAGAGGAATTAAACACAACAATAGTGAAATACAGAACAAACTGGAAATAACACTTAGCAAGGATGACTGAGAACAGAATACAACTATTCACCACAAGGAAGAAGAAGCTTGGGAAGACCAAAGAAAATATGGAAACAGCATCAATTTGGAGCCGGAGCAGGGTAACACCGTGACAAAGAAGTAGAAGATATCAGTCCACCAAGACTGTGTAATGGGGTTATGGCTGTTTAAATCTTGTTACAACTTGCTGTAATTGCATTATTGCGCGCAGGTCAAGGCGATGGCGTCACACATGTTATGAAATATACATTACTGTAATAATATACTAGCCGATTACCCGGTATTGCACAGCTACTTTATTCTTCTTGCCCGCAATCAGCTCAGCGTCCGCGAAAACTATGGATTTTATATGAATCATTTTAGCGAATTCCTAACAAATTGAGCTATTGAGGTTGTTCTCACGAAAATATATATATTTTTTTAATGGACACATCTTCATCGACCCCGTAGACACTGAAAATGACTGCGACCAAATATATGAGGCCTGGTGCCTTGTTGAAGAGCTACGGAACTTGCATTGGTTCGAGTCCCCGTGGAGAACATCTTTACTTCTACAATTTCGATCGATATGGGATCCAGCATTGTGGATTCTTACTTTATTATTTATTTATTTATTTACCCAGGAAGAATTTCGACCATGTGACTTTGTCTTCCACTCACCAGGACAAACATATGTTATATTAGAGCAGCGACCCTCGTGTACCCCTTCCACAACGATCTGAGTTGGGTGAACCACTGACTTTTAAATATACATACAGCAGACATGCATAAAATTTAATTCCAAGCAAAAGATTTAATGACCTTAAATTAACTTAACCCTTAACGGTTAAAACCTAAAAAGTTACTCTAGTTACGGCTTAACAACGTGTAGGCCTACCCCTACTAATGCACTAATAAGCTGCAATGATGGAAGCATTGCCCACTGCGGCTACCTGGTGGTCAGTACCTTTGTGATTATCGGTATGGGGTTTAAACACTTGGCCGTCTGTGTTAGCGGGGTTTAATGTTTAGCCGTAATGTGGTGAAGCGATGTGACATCTCACTAGAGTAGATGTGGGACTGGACAGAGAGTCCGAAAGCCAGTCGCACAGAATGAGCCACGCTACTTTAGCTGTTGTAGTTGTAGAGAAATCAAATGCATTTTTAACGTTGTTACATAACTGTAAAATAAGGCATTCGCGGTAAATATTAATTTATTGTGGAAATAATGTGATAAATTCCCGATGTTACACATATGTAACAAGGGACATTATTTAATGTTTTAAATAATAATATACATAACCTCGAAACCCGCCATTACGGAAAAGTTGGTATTAGAATATTGCAATCATAATTTAATGCTAAATGAAAATGTGACCGATAAACTATTATCTATAAGATAATGTTAATGATAACTGAAATTAAGATTAAAACTAATAATGAAATGTACAAAAGCAAGATAAATTATGGGGACCCCACTATACTTATAATGTTAAATGTAAGTTTCTCCTGAACTATTAATCCTATCAAGTTGAATTTTTTACAGTGGAAACGTTCATATATTTAGATTCTTCTACCATAAGGATTTATATACATATGCATTTATGCCAAAAATAACTTTTTTTTCTTTACAAATAGTTTCTTTCAGTTTTTTACCCTGTATTTTGCAACCTAAATTGTTTAATTGCTGAGCTATCACAACATGAATATGGTAACAACTGTATATTGAAGCCCTGGTCTCTAGCTTTAATAGTTTAGAAGAAAATGTTGTTTATATATTGAAAAAATGAATGCTAACTATGGGAGAGAGTTGACGCCCACATTTTAAAGGGACGGGGAATATTTAAAACAAATAATAAACACACTTAGAAACAAGATAATTGTACCATATTAAAGAGCAATCTTTCTACTATTTTAATGATAAAAATGAAAATGCACTTTATCATCACATCTGGCCTTCCGGTCCCTGTCTAATGTACATCAACAATAATAAACTAATAAAATAATATTTAAAACAAACAACTGAACATCTTTGTTAATCTTAAAACTATTTTCATAAAATAAATTAAATTATTAGTAATTGTTAAAATAATAGTTGTATAACTTGGTTTGAAATAAGCGTTCAGTTTATTTTTTGAGTATTTGAGAATGAAGTTCATAGGAACAGACAGGCGAATGGAGAAGACTACATAACAGTGAGCTACATGACGTTTATGGGAAACCAGATGTAATAAGAACTCTTAAGTCTCGTAGACTGCGATGGACAGGACACGTGGCACGAATAGGAAAGAATAAACTCCTTGTAGGATAATCAGAAGGATTTAATCATGATTTCAGGGAAGTAGCTCATAGAGGAGGTAATTGGAAAACATCAGTTCACGATAGTGATGTATGCAGAGCGGCCATGAACCTACCGGTCCGGTAGTGCCAATGGCCAAAGAGTTAGCATTTAGTTATGCGATCTAGGAAAACCATAGAGGAGCGCAGGAGTATAGAAAGACATATCTATCTACAACAGCCCAATGTCGGACCTTAACCTCTTCTTTATTAGGAGTTAGTAGACCAAGTTAATTTAGTTACACTTATTTCCCCAAGGATGTCATGAATGGTATGCGGTCAACATACCTACCTAATGAGACATCTGGTATTAAAAAAATACTATGGCGCGACAAGCCTAGAAGACCCTTGGCCTACCATCTGGCTGCTGGCCTCACATCTACATGTGTTAATCACTGAAATAGATTATCATCCACCCAGTGTAGTGTTGACATGTGGTCAGCATGTCGGGTCCCCAGCCGTTATAGCTGTTTTTTTCAACCTGGTGTCAATACTTATTGTAGCTACCCAAATTCATCACGGTGCTGGGTGGGCACCGGTCCCATACTGCCGAAATTCCATCAGAAAATTTGTTCCTCCATGGAGACCCGAACCAGCGCAAGTCCCGTAGCTTTACACCAAGGCATGTTGCCTTAACCACTCGGCTACGGTGCAATTAAAGTATTACTAAGATGAAAAAAGTTAGTAAATATTGCTTAGAGGACTCTTTATTCAGACTTAAGGATCTTCTACTAACCTGAAAATCTTCAGACTCGGGGCCAATGGCTTAAAGTTCCTCCCGGAGGGCTTGCTCCTTCGATTTTTTCATCCTAAAAAAATCCATCTACTTTGGCTGGGTTTGAACCCTAGGCCCGCGGGGACCAGAGGCAAGGGACATAATCACTGGTCCACCGTGGACGACATAGAAGACATGGCGAGAAGTAAAATGGTTGGCTGCAATGAAAGACCTTACTGATGTCCACTAGGAATTATATGACCGTGAAATAATGTTTTCTAGCATCGTGAGAGTTTTGTGCAGCTTCTGATAACAGCTGTCTTGATGAGCACCCACCTCTGTGATTGACACATATGGATGTGAGACCAGCTGGTAGTCTTAGAGTATATACATGAGTAGTTGAATTAAATTAATTATGCAGATCGACTTATCAGTTGTGAAAGTATGGAAGTCTAACTTCCGCTACTAAAATAATCTCGGTTCAACGAACTGACGTCATATAATGACTATAAACTCCGTTTTAATTGTTACTTTCTCTTGTGCTGAACTCTGCGATTTTCTACTGCATTTTTATGACGTACTCTCTTACACAACCATTTTGACAAATCTCCTGAGGGTAAATTTTTGTACACTCCAATAAAGAGTACCACAGAGAGAATATACGTCGAAGCAAATGAATGGAAAACACAGGAAAATCAAAGCCACCTATATATATATATATATAGGGCCTATATACACTTCTAAATCCCTCAACAGGTCTTCAAGAAAATTTGTACATACATGTTTTCAAATAAGCCGAGTGTAGAGCCGCTATCTACTATGTTCTAAAACCCTTAGGTGTAGCAGTACGAATGTGTCTAAATGGCTCAAAGAGTAGGGTGCGTGTAGGCAAACAGTTTTCAGACACTTTTGAAATCCAGAATGAGTTGAAGCAAGGAGATGCACTATCTCCTCTACTATTTAATTTTGTACTAGAGCAAGCCATTAACTCTTTAGAGAATGAGGAAGGCTTACAACTCAATGGTATTAATAAGCTGTTAGTTTATGCTGATGATGTAGTACTACTGGCCGATAGCGAGGAGATACTAAAGGACAACACGCACACAATATTGAGTAACACCAAGAAATTGGGACTCGAAGTAAATATCAGTAAAACTAAATATATGGTCACACATAGAAATAGATTATATAATGGAAATGGACAGCTAATGACAAATGAGGGGAATTTTGAGGAAGTGACTGAATTCAAATACCTAGGAACAATAATCACAAATAGGAATGAGATGCACAAAGAAATTAAACATAGGCTCAATTCTGGAAATGCGTGCTATTATGCATTGCAAAGACTTTTGATGTCCCAACTCCTTTCAAGAAACGTTAAGCTGAAAATATATAAAACTATTATTCTACCAGTTATATTATATGGTTGCGAAACATGGACTCTTACTTTAAGGGAGGAAAGAAGATTACGAGTATTTGAGAATAAAGTTCTTAGGAAAATTTCTGGACCAAAGAGAGATGAACAGACAGGTGAATGGAGAAGACTTACATAACAATGAAATACAGGGTCTTTATAGGAAGCCAGATATAATAAGAACAGTTAAGTCTCGTAGACTGCGATGGGCAGGACATGTTGCACGTATGGGGAATGAAAGACGTGCATGGAAGCTTCCTGTAGGAAAGCCAGAGGGAAAACGCCCAGTTGGTCGACCAAGAATGAAGTGGGAGAACAACATTAACTATGATTTGAGGGAAGTAGATTATACAGGGAATGATTGGAAAGCATTAGCTCAGGATAGGGATGTATGGAGAGCTTATGTCCGCGCGGCCATGAACCTACGGGTTCGATAGTGCCAGTGAGTAAGTAAGTAAGTAGCAGTTCACCAGAAATGAACATTTAAATAAAAAATAGTTTAAAAAACTAAAACAACACGCTTTATTAGAAAACCGAACTAAAAAAATCAAAAATAATTTTAATTTCCAACACGCGTGGGATAAAATTAAAGTGGTCATCAAATTAATTATCTCCAACACATCTAGAATAAAACTAGAGTTATCTACAAAAAAAAAATAATTTTACCATGAAAAGCGTGGGGTGCTTTTTATAGTTTTTACGTTTTCTTCTTAGAGACTTTACTTTTACCAATATCTGTTTATTATCAAATGTATTAATTGATATAGAACACCCCACGCTTTTGATGGTAAAATTAATTTTTTTTGTAGATAACTCCAGTTTTATTCCAGATGTGTTGGAGATGCTTTTTTTTGTTGACCACTTTAATTTTATCCCAAGCGTATTGGAAATTAAAATTATTTTTCATTTTTTAGTTCGGTTTTCTAATAAAGCGTGTTGTTTTAGTTTTTGAACTATTTTTTATTTTTTAGTTTGGTTTTCTAAAAATGTAAACATCTTTAAATTCGATAATATTGTAATATGAGCTAAAAGTAATACTCTTCTAAAAAATCCTCCGGGCCGGATTTGAACCGGCGATCTATGGATTACTGAAATTATATACACAACTGAGCTACCACAACGATACGTCCGCAACCCATTATACCGGTCTTAATTTTTTGATGTCCTGATGACCCTGGCCAGGATCTTAGAAAAAAAAAATGAAATTATTGTATTGTCATTGGTGCTTTACAAGTATAGAAAGTTTCAAGTCGATCCAATGTTCTTAAGTGGGTGAAAATCGTGTTGAAAGATTCCGTTACATAAATACAGGTCAAGCTAATATAAAGCGTGTAAAATCCCTCTAGCGGTCACAATTTTCGATGTTTCATGACGAAACTCAGTATTTTTTCTCACGGCGTGACAGGCCTAGAAGTCCCTTGGCCTACCATCAGGCTGCTGACCTCACATCCACATGTGCTAATAACAGAGGTAGACTATCATCCAGCCAGTGTAGGGTTGACATGTAGTCAGTATGTCGGGTCTCCCAGCCGTTGTATCAGGTTCTGTCAATCTGGAGTCGTTTCCGTGTATATCACGCTGTTTCAATGTTAATGAATCAAGAAATCCGAAAACAAAATAAGGAATTCTATCGCAGAATTCACAGCTGAATATCAATCTTAATTGAAAAACCTTTAAAAAAGCGGCAAAACAAGAAAAGAATTACTAAGGTCTTTAAGTCCTTGCCTGAACCTGACAGTAATAATTAATAGAAATTGTTCAAAATCTCTCATTCATTGATTTTATTTTGACTATTTAACTCATGCCCCAAATGGGAGTCAATGACCAATCACGTTTCAATGATTTCTGTTTTACAACCAATTAGAGTCGTGTTTCACGAAATAGTTATCAGTGTTATAATTACCATATTAAAGAAAGCTCCTCCTTTTTAATATTCTGAACAGGTCTGACCATTATTTTGCAGTGACAGAGCCCACGAGAAATACGGCTACCAGATTGTATATATAGTGCATGAATGTCAACACATGCCGCATGCGGGAGTTAACATAAAAACATTAGTAGCAATTGATTATACCACCAAAAAAAGAAACCACTGTTTGCACTTTCTTAAATGCATTTTTTCCCAGGTAATAATCCAGAAAAATATAATTGTCATATTTACATCATACTACATCAGAAATGAATTAATATACAGTTTGATGTGTTTCATTTTTTCTCCACTAGAGAGCATTCTTACAATATTACGTTCCTTTGGCAATAAATAATATGATCTGGTTGCAGTGATAAACAAAAGAAGCAGTAGAAGCGTACCTTTCGTTTCTCATTTGTTTTCAAACATCGCCGTTTACATTAAATATATAAATATTTTAAAATAACTATAGTTAAATAATGATTTGTGAGTAAACAGCTTAATTTTATTCGTTAAATAGTCCTAACAAATACCACTCTTGATTTCCAAATTCTCTAGATAAATTCACTCCTCACTTCGTGAGTCGTGAATTTATCGATAATTTGGAAATCACTCGTGGCATTACTTACGATAATTTTTATTTTATTTTGTAACCTTGGAACGTATCCGCTATATACCCATACAAATTACCATTCTGTATTCGCGGCGGCATATTTGCGGAACATATCCCCCGCGAATAAGGAGCTTGTACATACATATAAAATAATCACTCTGTATTTTCTACATAGATATACTTTATCATTGAAAGCAATTATCGGAAGAAAAAACGGAGAAGAAATATACAGATATACAGCAATTAAGAGAAGAAAAAAATGTAGAATAAATAGCAGTAGAGACGATAAGATAGGCTGGCGCCGGATAAGATTACATACATACCTAGAGAATGACAATTTTCTACTTTCCTCGAGGTCGTAGCGATAAGCATGAGGTCAAATAAACTTGTTTAGCGATTATAATATCACAAATTATTGTTTTATGTTGGGCACAACAGTGGACACAGCCTACTCTAACATTCCTTATTACAAAATGTACGGAAAACCAAGAATTTCACAGCCGTTGCAAAATGTTATGTTCATTTATTATCGCTTCACGTTCCATTAACATTTCTTGATGTAATTAATGTGACGACTGGCAATTAATGAGATTCCATTTTATTGTTTAATTAGCGATGCGTTTTATCGTTAAATTCTTACAAGCGATAAACAGAAGTTTGTTATGACATTTTTATTTCATTACTTACAGACGCTTGAACATCTAATATTACTGTATATTACGGCGATTGAAAGCCAGGAGCTTGTCTACATACATTTGACTAAAAAAAACTGAAAAAAGTCCGTCACGCAGGAATTGTGTAAAGCGAATTTCTCAGCAAGTTACATACATTATCTCGCTTTGCTGGCTTACAGATTGTATATTTATTTTGTTAATAATAATAATTACATCTAGAACTAGTCGTTATCGCAGTAAAAAAAATAATTTATAAAGTCGACGCGACATTCCAATCTCCATATGTGAGCTCATTTTCAGGAGATGGTTGTTTATAATACATAGTTACCATCAACAACACATTTGTAGTTATTTTTTTAGACATTTAAATGTACAAATTAAAAATTCCAATTTACTTACTTACTTACTTACTCACTGGCACTATCGAACCCGTAGGTTCATGGCCGCGCGGACATAAGCTCTCCATACATCCCTATCCTGAGCTAATGCTTTCCAATCATTCCCTGTATAATCTACTTCCCTCAAATCATAGTTAATGTTGTTCTCCCACCTCATTCTTGGTCTACCAACTGGGCGTATTCCTTCTGGCTTTCCTACAAGAAGTTTCCATGCACGTCTTTCATTCCCCATACGCGCAACATGTCCTGCCCATCGCAGTCTACGGGACTTAACTGTTCTTATTATATCTGGCTTCCTATAAAGACTATGTAGTTCATTGTTATGTAGTCTTCTCCATTCACCTGTCTATTCATCTCTCTTTGGTCCAAACATTTACCTAAGAACTTTATTCTCAAATACTCGTAATCTCCTTTCCTCCCTTAAAATATTTTAACAAGGAATCATGTGTTTTACCATTCAATAAAAAAAATTAGTTTATTCAATACTTTATTTTGTTCTTTTTTATATAGGTCATTTCTGCTATTAATCTTTTTTGGTAATTATTTTCTTTGTGTAGAATTTTTATGCCATCCCATTTCATTCTATAATTTTGATCAATTATATGTTCACTATGTCCACCGCTGTGGTCTCGAGGTAGCGTGCTGCCTTGTCACACAGCAGGCCTGGGTTCGATCCCCGGTCGGGACAGTTTTTCTGGGTGAGGTTTTTATCGGGGGTTTTCTTCACCTGTAAGACATGTCAGGAAAACTTTAACCCATTCGCCTCAAAAGACGAGGTAGACTCGCCGGCTATAATATGGCCTTCAGTTCAGAAGATGAGGTACACTTGATTAATCCTGCTGTTATATATTTTAAAATATTTTGTACATCCCTTGGCAGGGTAATCTTTTATAAATTTATGAATGTTAGAGGAATGTATTTTTGCCTTCACCCTTATTGTGATCTCAAGTACAGTTATATTTTATTTGTTTTGAATGTCTAAAAATAGACAATATAATTTACGGTACCTGAAATTCGGTTTTGGCAAAATGCATTGAGTATTTAAACCTGAATCAAATGGGTTAAGGCCCAAACGGTCCCCGAAATCATATGGCCATCATCATCATCCTTCACCGGTGTGGAAAGCAACGGGAAGCTACCACACCTACAATTCCCTAGTAAAGCTGCAAGCATAGCATGGAAATCCTATGATTGCAGTGAAGGACCTGCCTTCGGGCAGAATTACTATGGATGGATATCAAGTTTGGTTTCATAGAAACAAAATTTACGGCTGGAGCGTATATATGACATGAAAAGAAAAACTGCCTGAGTCGGAATTTGAACCCCAGATTCTCTCAATTCTAAACGTTAGTGCGCTACCAACTGCGCCACTCAGGAATCCTAGTACAAACATTTATTTTTCTTGTGTGTATATATATACCATGGAAATAAAAATAAACGGCTGAAGCGGTATTTGAACCCGATACTTCTAACTTTCTACGTTAGTGAGCTACCAATTACTCCACTCAGGCTTGCAGTGCAAAAATAGAGATAAAATTCCCTGTCATGAGAGGCAGAGGTACAACGCTCACGGTGCTATCTTATGGCTTCTACATCAAGAAAACATTTTTAATGACTATTTAACTCATGTCCTAAATGGTAGTCAATGACCAATCACGTTTCAGTGAATCTTGTTTTACAACCAATGACAGTCGTGTTTCACCTCGCTCTTTATCGATTTCTCTTTATCAGCTCCTGCTTCTGTGATAAAGATAGCTCCTCCTTTTTAATGTTCTGAACACATCAAAGCATTATTTTTCTCCAACAAATACACTGAATATAGCAAATAATGAAAAGATTCCTTGATTTTACTGAGTTGTTTACTAAAAAAATAAATGAATAACCCGTAATGTTGATTATGATATATAGTTTGATGTGTTTCATTATTTCTCCACTTGGGTGCACTCTTACAATATTGCGCAATAAATAATATGATCAAGCAGCAGTGAATGAACATAACCTCACATTTCTGATTTGTTTTCAAACATCGCCGTTTACATTAAACACATAAATATTTTAAAGTAACTATAGTTAAATAATGATTTGTGAGTAAACAGCTTAATTTTATTCGTTAAATAGTCCTAACAAATGCCACTCTTGATTTCGAAATCCTCTAGATAAATTGGAAATGCCTCGTGACATTACTTATGATAAATACGCGGGCAACGTCTTCAAAATCCATCGATCCTGGTCAGGTTTGAACTCACGGACATCGGGGCAGTCAGGTTAGTCGGCTACTGGACTCGAAACCGGTACCTCAGATTAACGTCCGCGCCAACTCGACAGTCAACGTAAATATTACATGACCTACTTCAATTTTTTTCGCAACCTTGGCACAAGTTTTTTCTATTGTGAATAATTTACAAACGTCACCATCTATTTCTGAGCCATATTTTTGTTGTTTAATGCAGACATCAACACATCTCGAGGCCGTGTGTCATAAAGCACTTTGTTTTCACAACTTGACTGAGATTTTTGTTGATTTTCGTGAAGCAAAATGGTGGGTTGCAATTTAATTACCAAAACATGTTCAAATATCTGTAAACGGTATTTGTATTTAGAAAGTAATACTATTGATTTTTCATTTAATAATGATTAAATTAATCAAATTTTACACCTCATCTCATATTTTTGTGTAACTCAACCGGTTTCGAAAGGAATTCCTTTCATTGTCACATTTGACAATAAAAGGGATTCCTCAGTTTATACAAAAATATGATCTGAAGTGTAAAATCTGATTCATTCAATTACTTCTTGTTGTGTCTCGCAGAACGGGCAAATACTGCATTCGGAAGAACAAGACTTCTTGTTGTATCTTGTAAGCCCATGTTTCCCTTAACAGAGATTTAGGCGCTCTCCCCCTACAGGGAAGAATTTGAATCATACTAATTTAGTTACACTTGTTTTCGTATAGATGTCACTTGAGTGGACCGTGGTCAGCGTTCCGCCTCATACTGACATCTAGGAAACCAAGATAGTACTATGACGGGAAAATTCGGTAAATTTTGCTTAGAGACCTTTCATTCAGGCTTAAGGATCTTTTACGAGCCTGAAAATCTTCAGACTCGGGACCCACGGTTTAAAGTCCCTCCCGGAGGACTTGCTTCTTGGATTTTTCCGTCCTAAAAAAACATGAAAACAAAATTGAAGTAAAAAAAATGTAAATTCTAAAAATCCTGCTTTGTAATATGTCCCTATTAATATGACAAAGTCCGCATGTTTCTTGATATTCCGAATAAGTCTGTTATTGAAATGTGGTCTTTATGGGAAGCCAGATATAACAAGAACAGTTCCAAGTCTCGTAGACTGCGATGGGCAGGACATGTGACAGGAATGATGAATGAAAGACGTGTATGGAAGCTTCTTGTATTAAAACCAGAGAGAAAACGCCCAGTTGGTAGACCAAGAATGAGTTGCGAGAACAACATTAACTATGATTTGAGGGAAGTAGATTATATAGAGGATGATTGGAAAACATTGGCTCGGGATATGGATGTATGGAGAGTTTATATCCAAGCGGCCATGAACCTACGGGTTCGATACTGCCAGTGAGTTAGTCTGTTGTTGAAATAGGTTTTTTTTTAGGAATTGAAAAGTGACTTAAAATATCCTATATTAAAAAATTAAATTTCACCACGAGGAAGAAGAAGTTCGGGAAGACCAAGGAAAAGATGGAAAGAGCAGCAATTTGGAGCCGGAACAGGCTAGAAAATAAGCCTAAACCGTGAAGAAGAAGAAGAAGAAATTAAATAGAATCTCTAATTGAGTGTTAGGCGTGATGAACATATTTTCTTTTTTTCCATTAACGCAGTTTATCTTCTCGCCTTACAGGTACTTTTACGTGCCACAGACCTTACAGTGACACGACCTGTCGGGAGAGGGATTTTAACTATGGGTCACACACATACGTTTTTGACCACTCAAGGACATGGAGGTCTCCCCGAATGAGTGATCAGTTGAATGTCAGTGCCACCTCCTAGACAACACAACATTAAGACCAAACACACATTCATATTAAACATGGCGAACATGATAATGATGACCTGATACTATTCGGGGACAGTTTGGGTTCTAAAGTTTTCTGACATTTGTCCTACAGGTGATTAAGGCTCCCACCTGTCTGTACAATTGGTTCAAGACGATGTCCGTCTTTATCCCCAGAACAAACGTGTGCTTCTAATTTCCGTTAGAGGCTGAGTTGATCCCAGGGCCTTGGTGCCACCGGGACTCTAACCTCCAAGCTTCAGGCTTGTAACATATTGCTATAACCAACTGCCCCCCCCCCAACTGTCAGGAGAGGGGTTTAAACTCTTGATTGCATAGATGGGTCTCCCGGGATGACTGTTCAACTGAATGTCGGTGCCACCACTGAGACAACACGAATATTTAAGTCAATACACAACATTCACTCATATATTCATACTGAAAGAAGCGAATTTGACATGGATGAGTTTTCTGACACTTGTCTGACATGTTAAGAAACCCCAGGAAACTTAACCCGACTGAGGATCGAACCCGGGCCCGACGTTGTCACTGGATCACAGCAGTGGACACGTTATGGATATAAGAGGTTGGGTGCTAGAAGGGCATACGTGGCATGTCTATAGAATTGGGTCGCGTATGCGCCCCTCTTAACGGGGTCAATACCTCCAGCCACATGGCGACTAGCTGCAGCACCCGTACGCAACACAAGGTCACAGTTCTGCTTTCACTTGGTTTGTTTGATTATGGATTTTATGAGTCTATTGAATTGCGAAATAACTATCGAACCCGTAGGTTCATGGCCGCGAGGACATATATCCCTATTCTGAACTAATGTCCTCAAATCACGATTAATGTTATTCTCCCACATCATTCTTGGTCTACCAACTAAGCTCTTCCCTTCTGGTTTCCTCGCAAAAGCTTCCATGCCCCTCTTTCATTCTCCATTCATGTCACATGTCCTGCCCATCACAGTTTAAGAGACTTAACTGTTCTTATTATATCTGGTTTCCCATAAAGATCCCCTGTTATGCAGTCTTCTTCATTCGTCTGTTTGTTCCTAACAACTTTATTCTCAAATACTCTTTGTCATGAAAAGAATTTTTAAAGACATTTTCTCGATTCTATTTAGTAGACATGTGTGTGTCAACGCTATAGCGGCAGCAATTTTTTTTTTTTTCCAAACCAAACTCGACATATAGCACCCAATTAATAACAAGAATAGGCCCACGATTAAATTTGTTAACCGGCAAGATTGGACCATTAAGAGATGGGGTTAATGTGAAGCGAAAATTTAAAAATCGCACTATCGGCCGCAATTTTCCAGTTTTAGCAATGGAACTCGAGTTTTGCCATTCAAATAAAACGAGAAAGATATTATCCAAAAATTAACTAAACGCGACCATTAGAAGTGGAGGTTTATCCGAAATTCGAAATTGAATGACTGCAACCGCCATGTTTGGTTCGTCTCGGCGTAAACCACACCTTTAATATTTCGTTTATTCAGGGCCGGTTTCACCAACAAAGGTAACTGTATTACGCCAGTTTCCCCGTGTATAATGTATAGCATAAACTGGCGTAATACAGTTGCTTCTGTTGGTGACACCGACCCTCTGGCGTAGAAACGTAAGCCGGGTATTAGCTAGTATTACACGCTTTATATTAGCTTGACCTGTATCTATCTATCTATGTAACGGAATCTTTCAACGCGATTTTCACCCACTTAAAATCATCGGATCGACTTGAAACTTTGTATACTTGTAGAGGATCCGTTACAATACAATAATGTCATATTTATTTCTATAAAAGCTGGTTTTGGTACGTGTACCAGGGGGCTGTGTATGCCTATTGTTGTGTGTATTCACGTGTCTTGTGTCATTTTAGGGCCAGTTTCACCAACAGAGGTAACTGTATTACGCCAGTTTAAGCTATGCATTATACATGGGGAAAACTGGCGTAATACAGTTATCTCTGTTGGTGAAACTGACCCTTAATGCGTAATGATATTGTGTCAAGTTAAATGTTGTCATATTTGTGTTCATTGTCATTATAACATCCAATGTTAATACAACGCACCATGATTTGTTCCGGAACACCGGCGCTAGTCATTTATTATCTCGGTAGCGTCAAAAAATAAACGGGACAAATTTTAAATGCGTTCTTATATTTTAACTATTCAACCCTTAAATTCATGATGTATCCCGTAGGATGCATCACTTGGTTCAATTCATTTAATATTTTAAATAAGAAGAAAACGAACAAAAAGAAACCACTTAAATGTGTGTATAATTATTACAATACACCTAATAAGTTATACAAGATTCCGTTCTCAGTGCGGTCCGCCACATTTAATAACAGACACAATAAATTAATGTTTTGCCAATTTGTGACAGACCTAGAAGGTCCTTGCCCTACCTGCAGGCTGCTGGCTTCACATCTGCATGTGCTAATCAGAATCACAGAGGTGGATGATCATACATCCAGTGTAGGAGGGGTGACATGTGGTCAGCATGTCGGGTCCCCAGTCGTTATAGTTGGTTTTCTCAACCTGGAGCTGTTACTTATTATAGCTACCAAATTCCTCACGATGCTGGCTGGACACCAGACACTTACTGGCCGAAAATTCCATGAGAAAATGTCATCCCATCCTCCATGCAGACTCGAACCAGCGCAAGTCCCATAGCTCTGCGCCAAGATATGTTGCCTTAACCACTCGGCTACAGCGCGGGACTTTTATATATTAAATGTGATGATTTAAGTTTCGTACTGCATTCGTGTGTTACTTTATGCCAATACAAATACATTCATTCAACGAGGTAAACTTCGTACTAGTAACAACAACTAATAATAAATAATAACAGCAAAACAATGACTGCGATGGGCAGGACATGTGGCACGAATGGGAATAATAGAGGTGCATGGAAGTTTCTTGTAGGAAAACCAGAGGGAAAACGGCCAGTTGGTAGACCAAGAGTGAGGTGGGAGAATAACATTATCCATGATTTGAGGGAAGTAGATTATACAGCGGATGATTGGAAAATATTAGCTCAGGATAGAGATGTATGGAGAGCTTATGTCCGCGCGGCAATGAACCTACGGGTTCGATAGTCAGTAAAATAATAATAATTAATAACTTTAAAATAATCATTATGGAACGTGTTGGCTGAGAGAGTATTGTTTCATACTTGTATTCAGGAGGTCGCAGGTTCAAATCCCGATGATATTTATATTTAGTTTATATACTATGTTGATAATTGAGCACAATTACTCAGCTAAAATTATTATTGCTGGCGTTAAAATTTACAAAACTAGGTACGTACTTAAAAAAAACCCAACAGTGCAAATACGTGGCTCACTGCCTACACCTGAAGATCACATACGCGATACATAGATGTTAAAGCGTATACAAATAAGCACCAATTAAAAAAAATAATAGTAACAGCAATATATTATAATTATGTGAGATGAAGGTAATTGGTGTATTTTTTGTGGAGATTACATTTAAAGATTACTTACCGCATAACGTCCGGTTTCTGATACACTGTTCGTTATTGATATCCATTTGGGACGGCGATGGTTTGATCTCCATAATAATATTGGCGTGGTGATTCCACCAAGGCGATAAAACAACTGCCGGCTGGAAAGCGTTGTGCCGGCCACGTCGCTAGTCCTCATTGGTTGATTTGCGCCCCGCCTGTTGCCTTGGAGACGCAACGTCACTCTTTCCCTCTCTATTTATAACTCAACAATATTGTCCGTTTGGCGCCGGCGCATAAACAACCAGACCTGCCCCTAATTGTTAGCAAAAACACGTGCGTTTACACGTGGCGATCAAACATGGGCGTAACTACGCCACCACGTTTTAAACTATTCCCATGTGGGGAGCTGGACCCCTATCGGGCGCCTCGCCCAGCAGATATGCCAGGTACCAGGTACATCAAATATCTGGGGTGAACCAACCGCTGAAGAGAGCGGCTGACCAGATTGGACTTCTCATGGGCGGACAAGAGCCGTGGAGAAGCCAATGCATCTGTTAGATGACTCGAATCAACTCCCGCAGTCCTGGTAGCAGCCCTATCTTACTTACTCACTGACACTATCGAACCCGTAGGTTCATGGCCGCGCGGACATAAGCTCTCCGTACATACCTATCCAGCTAATGCCTTCCAATCATTTCCTGCATAATCTACTTCTCTCAAACCATAGTTAATGTTATTCTCCTACATCATTCTTGGTCTACCAACTGGCGTTTTCCCTCTGGGTTTCTTATAAGAAGTTTCCATGCACGTCTTTCATTCCCCATACGCGCAACATGTCCTGCCCATCGCAGTCTATGAGACTTAACTGTTCTTATTATATCTGGCTTCCTAAAATAAGTACACCTGCTAACTGTAATGACTACCGACCGATTAGCATCCTTCCGACATTATCTAAAGCCCTGGAACATATTGTACATAAGCAAATGACTGAATATCTCCAAGAAAATCACCTCCTTGATCCTTATCAATCCGGCTTTAGATATGGTCATAGCACAACCACAGCTTTGCTAAAAATTACTGAAGATATTCGTGAAGCCGTGGACAGACGTCAATTGACTCCTTTAACCTTACTTGACTTCAGCAAAGCTTTTGACACAGTAGACCACGACTTACTTATGATAAAGCTCAAGCACCTACACTTGTCTGACAGCGCTGTATCCTGGTTCGACTCATACCTGCACGGTCGTCAACAATACGTTTCATTAAATCTAGATCTTCGTCTTGGCGCAACGTGCCGGCTGGAGTCCCCCAGGGCAGTGTTCTCGGACCTCTTCTTTTCTCAATCTACATAAATGACTTGCCAACTGTACTAAAGCACTGCCGTTATCACCTCTACGCTGATGATCTCCAAATTTACCTACATTCACCTCCTCATTCTCTCTATAACAGCTTGATGAAATATGAATGACGATCTCATATCCATCTTTAACTGGTCTTCAAGTATCGGTCTAAATCTAAATCCTAACAAGTCACAAGTAATTCTAATGGGACAACAAAGACTGCTTACAACCTTTGACATATCTACACTACCAAAACATTACTATAAATAATATAATCATCCCTTATTCTTCTTCAGTAATAGATCTTGGACTACATCTAGACGCAAATTTAACCTGGCAAACACAAGTGAAAAACATGTAAAAAGACTTTCTCCATCTTACATTATCTTAGACGTTTAAAGAATTTTCTCCCAGTTTCGTTAAAACAAATCCTTGTGCAGAATCTTGTGTTACCACACTTCGATTATTGTGACATTATATATAATGATCTAAACTATGACTTGTCGCAGAGACTGCAGCGTGTTCATAATGCTTGCGTTCGATTCATTTTCAATATCCGCCGTTATGACCATATTTCCGAACACTTTAATAACCTCTCTTGGCTCCGTCTTACTGACAGACGTAAATTGCACTCTCTTTCACTACTTTTCAAGCTTCTGAATTCCTACATCCCTACTTACCTGGCGTCTAGATTTGAGAAGTTATCCTCTTACCACAATATTGACACTAGATCACAAGATAGCAGTCTGCTAACAATTCCTCTTCATAGCACTTCCTCCTATTCTACTTCCTTCACAGTAGGCTCTGCCCGCTCCTGGAATCTCCTTCCTCAAGATATCAGGGGTTGCCGCACACTTGGTACCTTTAAGTCACGCTTATACAGTTACCTGTTGTCTAATAATTATTTTCTCTATTTATTTAATTTTATACTATGTCATTAATCTTTTCCTGTTTTTTATATATATTGTACATATTATATATTTAATTCGTTAAATTTAGAGTAAATCAAAATACATTATAAATATTAATTGTATTGTATTCATAACTTGTAATCGTTTATATATATATTGTAATTTAGATTTAAGACTATTTTTTTGTTTGTATTTTTTTTAAACCTGGTTGAGTGGTAGACAAGGCCTTAAGGCCTTAACTCTGCCAGGTAAAATAAAGCTATTATTATTATTATTATTATTATTATAAATACCATGTAGTTCATTGTTATGTAGTCTTCTCCATTCACCTGTCTGTTCATCTCTCTTTGGTCCAAAAATTTTCCTAAGAACTTTATTCTCAAATACTCATAATCTCGTTTCCTCCCTTAAAGTAAGAGTCCATGTTTCGCACCCATATAATATAACTGGTAGAATAATAGTTTTATATATTTTCAGTTTAACGTTTTTTGAAAGGAGTTGGGACATCAAAAGTCTCTGTAATGCATAATAGCACGCATTTCCAGAATTGAGCCTATGTTTAATTTCTTTGTGCATCTCATTCCTATTTGTGATTATTGTTCTTAGGTATTTGAATTCAGCCACTTCCTCAAAATTTCCCTCATTTGTCATTAGCTGTCCATTTCCATTATATACTGAATTTCTACGTGTGACCATATATTTAGTTTTATTGATATTTACTCCCAGTCCTAATTTCTTAGTGTTACTCAATAGTGGAAGCGTGTTGTCCTTTAGTATCTCCTCGCTATCGGCCAATAGTACTACATCATCAGCATAAACTAACAGCTTATTAATACCAGTGAGTTGTAAGCCTTCCTCATTCTCTAAAGATTTAATGGCATGCTCTAATACAAAATTAAATAGTAGAGGAGATAGTGCATCTCCTTGCTTGAACCCGTTTGGATTTCAAAAGTGTCCAAAAACTGTTTGCCTACACGCACCCTACTCTTTGTGCCATTTAGACACATTCGTATAAGTCTAACTTTTTAGGAATTCCGAACTCCAGCAGGATACTATATAACTTCTCCTTCTTAATTGAATCGTTGCCTTTTTCAAGTCTACGTATAGTTGATGTACTGTACCATTATCACCAGGACGAAAATTTAATTACTGGCAAGCTCCGAACGCAATATTGCATGGCTCAGAAATATGGGTTCTGAATAAACAGACAATTAAAATAATAGAAGCAGCAGAAATGAAACATTTACGATTTGTGACAGGATGTACTTCAATGGATAAGTGAAGATATCCGTAAAGAACTACAAATGTTCAGTTTGACAGATAAAATAGAAGAGTACAGGAGAAAATGGTATGAACATGTCTGCAGAATGGATACCAACAGATTGCCTAGGAAAAATCTGAACTATCAACCAAGCGGAGATAAAAACAGATCGGGGACGTCCACGAAAGAAATAGACACAGCAGCTATGATACTTGGAGCCGGAACGAACTATAAAGGTTTAATCCCGGCAAGAAGAAGAAGAAGAAAAACAATTACTATATTGGAGCTTGTAATCAAATCTATTTCAAGGGGTTCGTCGAAACTTTTCCGTAATGGCGGGTTTCGACGTTAGGTCTATTATTGTTTCCATCATTTCCGCAGCATTCTTTATTATTATTAATTGTAGTAACCTAAAAAGAAATAAATATATACAGTAAAACTTGTATAATGCGGAATCACGTGGGACCAAGAATTTTCAAAAAAATGAAGCCATTGAGGTTGTTCACAAGAAAATATATTTAAAAAATTACAGATTATCACCCATCCTATCCAGTAGACACCGAAAATAAGTAGTAACCTAAAAATAAATAAATATATACAGTAAAACTTGTATAATGCGGAATCACGTGGGACCTAGAATTTTCAAAAGTATGAAGCCATTGAGGTTGTTCACAAGAAAATTTATTTAAAAAATTACAGATTATCACCGATCCTATCCAGTAGACACCGAAAATAAGTAGTAACCTAAAAAGAAATAAATATATACAGTAAAACTTGTATAATGCGGAATCACGTGGGACCTAGAATTTTCAAAAGTATGAAGCCATTGAGGTTGTTCACAAGAAAATTTATTAAAAAATTACAGATTATCACCGATCCTATCCAGTAGACACCGAAAATAAGTAGTAACCTAAACAGAAATAAATATATACAGTAAAACTTGTATAATGCGGAATCACGTGGGTCCTAGAATTTAAAAAAAAAAATGAAGCCATTGAGGTTGTTCACAAGAAAATTTATTTAAAAAATTACAGATTATCACCGATCCTATCCAGTAGACACCGAAAATAAGTAGTAACCTAAACAGAAATAAATATATACAGTAAAACTTGTATAATGCGGAATCACGTGGGACCTAGAATTTTCAAAAGTATGAAGCCATTGAGGTTGTTCACAAGAAAATTTATTTAAAAAATTACAGATTATCACCGATCCTATCCAGTAGACACCGAAAATAAGTAGTAACCTAAAAAGAAATAAATATATACAGTAAAACTTGTATAATGCGGAATCACGTGGGACCTAGAATTTTCAAAAGTATGAAGCCATTGAGGTTGTTCACAAGAAAATTTATTTAAAAAATTACAGATTATCACCGATCCTATCCAGTAGACACCGAAAATAAGTAGTAACCTAAAAAGAAATAAATATATACAGTAAAACTCGTATAATGCGGAATCACGTGGGACCTAGAATTTTCAAAAAAATGAAGCCATTGAGGTTGTTCACAAGAAAATTTATTAAAAAAATTACAGATTATCACCGATCCTATCCAGTAGACACCGAAAATAAGTAGTAACCTAAAAAGAAATAAATATATACAGTAAAACTTGTATAATGCGGAATCACGTGGGACCTAGAATTTTCAAAAAAATGAAGCCATTGAGGTTGTTCACAAGAAAATTTATTTAAAAAATTACAGATTATCACCGATCCTATCCAGTAGACACCGAAAATAAGTAGTAACCTAAAAAGAAATAAATATATACAGTAAAACTTGTATAATGCGGAATCACGTGGGACCTAGAATTTTCAAAAAAATGAAGCCATTGAGGTTGTTCACAAGAAAATTTATTTAAAAATTACAGATTATCACCGATCCTATCCAGTAGACACCGAAAATAAGTAGTAACCTAAAAAGAAATAAATATATACAGTAAAACTTGTATAATGCGGAATCACGTGGGACCTAGAATTTCAAAAAAATGAAGCCATTGAGGTTGTTCACAAGAAAATTTATTTAAAAAATTACAGATTATCACCGATCCTATCCAGTAGACACCGAAAATAAGTAGTAACCTAAAAATAAATAAATATATACAGTAAAACTTGTATAATGCGGAATCACGTGGGACCAAGAATTGTCAAAAAAATGAAGCCATTTGGTGTTGTTCACAAGAAAATTTATTTAAAAAATTACAGATTATGACCGATCCTATCCAGTAGACACCGAAAATAAGTAGTAACCTAAAAATAAATAAATATATACAGTAAAACTTGTATAATGCGGAATCACGTGGGACCAAGAATTGTCAAAAAAATGAAGCCATTGGTGTTGTTCACAAGAAAATTTATTTAAAAAATTACAGATTATGACCGATCCTATCCAGTAGACACCGAAAATAAGTAGTAACCTAAAAATAAATAAATATATACAGTAAAACTTGTATAATGCGGAATCACGTGGGACCAACAATTGTCAAAAGTATGAAGTCATTGGTGTTGTTCACAAGAAAATCAATTTAAAAAAATACAGATTATCACCGATCCTATCCAGTAGACACCGAAAATAAGTAGTAACCTAAAAAGAAATAAATATATACAGTAAAACTTGTATAATGCGGAATCACGTGGGACCAAGAATTGTCAAAAAAATGAAGCCATTGGTGTTGTTCACAAGAAAATTTATTTAAAAAATTACAGATTATGACCGATCCTATCCAGTAGACACCGAAAATAAGTAGTAACCTAAAAATAAATAAATATATACAGTAAAACTTGTATAATGCGGAATCAGGTGGGACCAAGAATTGTCAAAAAAATGAAGTCATTGGTGTTGTTCACAAGAAAATCAATTAAAAAAAATACAGATTATCACCGATCCTATCCAGTAGACACCGAAAATAAGTAGTAACCTAAAAAGAAATAAATATATACAGTAAAACTTGTATAATGCGGAATCACGTGGGACCAAGAATTGTCAAAAAAATGAAGCCATTTGGTGTTGTTCACAAGAAAATTTATTTAAAAAATTACAGATTATCACCGATCCTATCCAGTAGACACCTAAAATAAGTAGTAACCTAAAAATAAATAAATATATACAGTAAAACTTGTATAATGCGGAATCACGTGGGACCAAGAATTGTCAAAAAAATGAAGCCATTGGTGTTGTTCACAAGAAAATTTATTTAAAAAAATTACAGATTATGACCGATCCTATCCAGTAGACACCGAAAATAAGTAGTAACCTAAAAAGAAATAAATATATACAGTAAAACTTGTATAATGCGGAATCAGGTGGGACCAAGAATTGTCAAAAAAATGAAGTCATTGGTGTTGTTCACAAGAAAATCAATTTAAAAAAATACAGATTATCACCGATCCTATCCAGTAGACACCGAAAATAAGTAGTAACCTAAAAAGAAATAAATATATACAGTAAAACTTGTATAATGCGGAATCACGTGGGACCAAGAATTGTCAAAAAAATGAAGCCATTTGGTGTTGTTCACAAGAAAATTTATTTAAAAAATTACAGATTATGACCGATCCTATCCAGTAGACACCGAAAATAAGTAGTAACCTAAAAATAAATAAATATATACAGTAAAACTTGTATAATGCGGAATCACGTGGGACCAAGAATTGTCAAAAAAATGAAGCCATTGGTGTTGTTCACAAGAAAATTTATTTAAAAAATTACAGATTATGACCGATCCTATCCAGTAGACACCGAAAATAAGTAGTAACCTAAAAATAAATAAATATATACAGTAAAACTTGTATAATGCGGAATCACGTGGGACCAACAATTGCCAAAAAATGAAGCCATTGGTGTTGTTCACAAGAAAATTTAATTAAAAAAATACAGATTATGACCGATCCTATCCAGTAGACACCGAAAATAAGTAGTAACCTAAAAATAAATAAATATATACAGTAAAACTTGTATAATGCGGAATCACGTGGGACCGAAAATTTAAAAAAAAATGAAGCCATTGAGGTTGTTCACAAGAAAATTTATTAAAAAAATTACAGATTATCACCGATCCTATCCAGTAGACACCGAAAATAAGCAATAACCTAAACAGAAATGAATATATACAGTAAAACTTGTATAATGCGGAATCAGGTGGGACCAAGAATTTTCCAAAAAAATGAAGCCATTGAGGTTGTTCACAAGAAAATTCATTTAAAAAAATTACAGATTATCACCGATCCTATCCAGTAGACACCGAAAAATAAGTAGTAACCTAAAAATAAATAAATATATACAGTAAAACTTGTATAATGCGGAATCACGTGGGACCAAGAATTGTCCAAAAAATGAAGCCATTGGTGTTGTTCACAAGAAAATTTATTTAAAAAATTACAGATTATCACCTGATCCTATCCAGTAGACACCGAAAATAAGTAGTAACCTAAAACATAAATAAATATATACAGTAAAACTTGTTATAATGCGGAATCACGTGGGACCAAGAATTGTCAAAAATATGAAGCCATTGGTGTTGTTCACAAGAAAATTTATTTAAAAAAATTACAGATTATGACCGATCCTATCCAGTAGACACCGAAAATAAGTAGTAATCTAAAAATAAATAAATATATACAGTAAAACTTGTATAATGCGGAATCAGGTGGGACCAAGAATTGTCCAAAAAATGAATTCATTGGTGTTGTTCACAAGAAAATCAATTTAAAAAAATACAGATTATCACCGATCCTATCCAGTAGACACCGAAAATAAGTAGTAACCTAAAAAGAAATAAATATATACAGTAAAACTTGTATAATGCGGAATCACGTGGGACCAAGAATTGTCCAAAAAAATGAAGCCATTTGGTGTTGTTCACAAGAAAATTTATTTAAAAAATTACAGATTATGACCGATCCTATCCAGTAGACACCGAAAATAAGTAGTAACCTAAACAGAAATAAATATATACAGTAAAACTTGTATAATGCGGAATCACGTGGGACCTAGAACTTTCAAAAATATGAAGCCATTGAGGTTGTTCACAAGAAAATTTATTAAAAAAAATTACAGATTATCACCGATCCTATCCAGTAGACACCGAAAATAAGTAGTAACCTAAAAAGAAATAAATATATACAGTAAAACTTGTATAATGCGGAATCACGTGGGACCAAGAACTTGCCAAAAAATGAAGCCATTGGTGTTGTTCACAAGAAAATTAATTTAAAAAATTACAGATTATCACCGATCCTATCCAGTAGACACCCAAAATAAGTAGTAACCTAAAAAGAAATAAATATATACAGAAAAATGTGTATAATGCGGAATCACGTGGGACCTAGAATTTTCAAGAATATGAAGCCATTGAGGTTGTTCACAAGAAAATTTATTTAAAAAATTACAGATTATCACCGATCCTATCCCGTAGACACCGAAAATATGTAGTAACCTAAACAGAAATAAATATATACAGTAAAACTTGTATAATGCGGAATCACGTGGGACCAAGAATTTTCAAAAAATGAAGCCATTCGGGTTGTTCACAAGAAAGTTTATTAAAAAAATTACAGATTATCACCGGTCCTATCCAATAGACACCGAAAATAAGTAGTAACCTAAACAGAAATAAAAATATACAGTAAAACTTGTATAATGCGGAATCACGTGGGACCAAGAATTTTCAAAAAATGAAGCCATTGAGGTTGTTAACAAGAGAATTTATTTAAAAAATTACAGATTATCACCGATCCTATCCAGTAGACACCGAAATAAGTAGATACCTAAACAGAAGTAAATATATACAGTAAAACTTGTATAATGCGGAATTACGTTTGATCAAGAATTTTCAAAAAATGAAGCCATTGAGGTTGTTCACAAGAAAATTTATTAAAAAAATTAGAGAATATCACCGATCCTATCCAGTAAAGTAAGTAAGTAAAGTGATCCCACAAGAGGTCCGGAGGCCCTTGGGGTAGTAGGAGGTTAAGGCTCCCACTTTTTCTAGACAATCGGCACTTTTATGTCAGCCGGGTTGTCAGCTCTGCGTTACGGCCGCCTTTACCCCCAGAACAAGCGTCTGGTACTCATTCCCGTTAGAGGCTGAGTCGTCCCCAGGGCCATAGTGCCGCCAGAGGGTTTGGTTCAGTTTAAAAATCCTGACCCCAACGGGACTTGAACCCTCGACCCTCCGTCTTGTAGCTCATGCCTTAACGACTACGCTATGGCGTATAGACACCAAAAACAAGTAATAACCTAAAAAGAAATAAATGTATACATTGAAACTTGTATAATGCGGAATCACGTGGGACCTAGAATTTTCAAAAAAATGAAGCCATTGAGGTTGTTCACAAGAAAATATATTTAAAAAATTACAGATTATCACCGATTCTATTCAGTAGACACCGAAAATAAGTAGTAACCTAAAAAGAAATAAATATATACAGTAAAACTTGTATAATGCGGAATCACGTGGGGCCTAGAATTTAAAAAAAATGAAGCCATTGAGGTTGTTCACAAGAAAATATATTTAAAAAATTACAGATTATCACCGATCCTATCCAGTAGACACCGAAAATAAGTAGTAACCTAAACAGAAATAAATATATACAGTAAAACTTGTATAATGCGGAATCACGTGGGACCTAAAATTTTAAAAAAAATGAAGCCATTGAGGTTGTTCACAAGAAAATATATTAAAAAAATTACAGATTATCACTGATTCTATCCAGTAGACACCGAAAATAAGTAGTAACCTAAAAATAAATAAATATATACAGTAAAACTTGTATAATGCGGAACCACGTGGGGCCTACACTTTTCAAAAAAATGAAGCCATTGAGGTTGTTCACAAGAAAATTTATTAAAAAAATTACAGATTATCACCGATTCTATCCAGTAGACACCGAAAATAAGTAGTAACCTAAACAGAAATAAATATATACAGTAAAACTTGTATAATGCGGAATCACGTGGGACGTAGAATTTTTAAAAAATGAAGCCATTGAGGTTGTTCACAAGAAAATTTATTTAAAAAATTACAGATTATCACCGATTCTATCCAGTAGACACCGAAAATAAGTAGTAACCTAAAAAGAAATAAATATAGCAGTAAAACTTGTATAATACGGAATCACGTGGGACCTAGAATTTTTAAAAAATGAAGCCATTGAGGTTGTTCACAAGAAAAATATTAAAAAAATTACAGATTATCACCGATTCTATCCAGTAGACACCGAAAATAAGTAGTAACCTAAACAGAAATAAATATATACAGTAAAACTTGTATAATGCGGAGCCACGTGGGGCCTACAATTTTCAAAAAAATGAAGCCATTGAGGTTGTTCACAAGAAAATTTATTTAAAAAAATACAGATTATCACCGATTCTATCCAGTAGACACCGAAAATAAGTAGTAACCTAAACAGAAATAAATATATACAGTAAAACTTGTATAATGCGGAATCACGTGGGACCTATAATTTTTTAAAAAAATGAAGCCATTGAGGTTGTTCACAAGAAAATTTATTTAAAAAATTACAGATTATCACCGATCCTATCCAGTAGACACCGAAAGGATAGGCGTGAAGGGAGTAATTTCGGAAGGTGATATTCTAAAGTATTGGAAAAAGTTTAAGGTTTAGGAATTGCGTCTTGAAGTTAGGTTTTTTGAAAATATTCAAAGGACTGATTTACTGGATTAAATAGGTTCGGGGTTCAGATGTAAGTCTGAACCCAGGAAACAGCAACTAAATAACGTAGTCAATGACTGATCTATTTTAAAGAAAACCTTAATGAGACAGATGCGGGGGTCGTTGAAGATGTTTAAGTCTGTCTAATTAGGTTAAAAGACTACCCCGTATTTACACAAAATTACATCAGTCAGTTTGAATCATAGAATATTCCAGAACATACGTATCACAGATATCACTCAGAATAGTTTAAAGTCCAATTTATGCAACATTTGAAACTTTATCAATACTGTTTACTCTTTCACAGTCACCTTGTTTACTTTACCCCTTGTGACTAATACATTGATATAGCTTAACATTGGCTAAGAGTACATGTGTTATTTCACCATTCATTAAAATAAAGAATAGTTTAAAAAACTAAAACAACACGCTTTATTAAAAAACCGAACTAAAAAATGAAAAATAATTTTAATTTCCAATACGCTTGGGATAAAATTAAAGTGGGCAACAAAAAAATAATCTCAAACACATTTAGAATAAAGCTAGAGTTATCTACAAAATAAATAATTTGCCATCAAAAGCGTGGGGTGCTTTTATGGTTTTTACATTTTCTTTTATTGACTTTACTTTTACCAATATCTGTTTATTATCAAATATATTAATTGATAGTTTGATCCTTCATTGAAGACTACGCCAATTTTGGAATATATTAAACAGTACCAACTAAATTGGAAACATCATCTAGAAAGAATGAGTTCAAATCGGATCCCCAAAGCTGTTTATAATTATATACCAAGAGGACGAAGATCACTGGGCCGTCCTATGAAACGCTGATGGGAACATTTTCTATAGGATCGTAACAGGCCTTGGCCTAATACTTGGAACGAAGAAGAAGAATTAATTGATATAAAGCACCCCACGCTTTTGATGGTAATTTTTTTTTGTAGATAACTCTAGTTTTATTCTAAATGTGTTTGAGATTATTTTTTGTTGGCCACTTTAATTTTATCCCAAGCGTGTTGGAAATTAAAATTATTTTTCATTTTTTAGTTCGGTTTTCTAATAAAGCGTGTTGTTTTAGTTTTTAAAAGTATTATTTATTTTTTAGTTTTAATATTTTACAGGATAAGATAAAAAATGTAAATATCTTTAAATTCGATACTATTGTAGTATGAGCTAAAATAATACTCTACTAAAAAAATCCTCCGGGCCGGATTTGAACCAGCGACGTATGGATTACTGAAATTATATACTACTACAGTTCACCGCTCTACCAACTGAGCTCTTACAACGATTGACAAAAAAGTCGACAAGTCCGCAACCTATTATACCAGTTTTCATTTTTTTTTATTTTCTCATGATTCTGGCCTGGATTTTAGAAACAAAATATGAAATTAATGTATTGTCACGGGTCCTTTACAACTATACAAAGTTTCAAGTCGATACAATGTTTCTAAGTGGGTGAAAATCGTGTTCAAAGATTCCGTTACATAGATACAATCACACTTCTTTTGATTTTCTGAACATTCTGGCCAGGATTTTAGAAAATAAATATGAAATTATTGTATTGGCACGGGTCCTTTACAAGTATATAAAGTTTCAAGTCGATCCAATGTTTCTAAGTGGGTGAAAATCGTGTTAAAAAATTCCGTTCCATAGATACAAAGACACTTTTTTTTTTATTTTCTGATGATTCTGGCCAGGAGTTTAGAAAAAAATGTATTGTCACGGATCCTTTACAAGTATACAAAGTTTCAAGTCGATCCAATGTTTTTAAGTGGGTGAAAATCGCGTTGAAAGATTCCGTTACATAGATAGAAAAGGTCAAGCTAATATAAAGCGTGTAATAAATTACTAGCTAATACCCGGCGTGCGCTGCTGCTCCTAAATAAATGTTAATGTGTTTTTACCACCAGCCGTGCGCTGTTATACTTGCCCCGGGAATCTGCTTATCGCGATCTTCTTGGCATCAACGAAAGACAAAAATGGTTATAATGAGTTATCCTTAAAAGATAAACATATGCTGTCGCGGGCTTTTTTGTAGAGTTCTTTGAGATGTTCAGTTCTGTGTACATTAATTTGGTGTATTTGTTGTGGTTTAGGCAGCGTAAGCCATTTAGGCGTCAACATAGGGACTTTTTTAAACTACAAAGGGTGATTTTTAGGGGTGAATGGGTTCAATATCACAACTCTCTTATAGCCTATGTTCATCCCGGGAATCTCCTGAACATTTTGCAAAAAAACCCATCACAATCGGATCAACGATATGGCCGCGCATAGAATACGATCAAACAAACTAACATTGATTTTCATATATTAAATAAGTTTCTATATAATACATAAAAATGACTTAAATTGGTTACATTTAAATAAGAAGGCTAGGGAACTCATATTGTCATTATTTATATGACGTCACATATTTTTCTTAATAACTAATATAATATCGTATCTCTATAACATACTTTTATGTGACATCCTTAATCCTAAATTAAGAGCATGGACGACCACAAAAATAATTCCCTTTAAGGAAAAACATTCTTGGAGTCCAGATCATATCTCTTAGGTATATCGAGTTCCCTAAGATCAATTCGAATATTATCCTCCCATCCACGCCTAATATTATCGCCTCACTATGATGGTTGTTCGTTTATATAAAAGCGGGTGCCGCGCGGCAATGCTTGACAATGATTAACATGCGGAATTATAGTGGCGGTAGTCGGCATCTTTGTATTTAATTATATATAATAGCTACGGGGAAACAAAGAGAGCCGCTGGACAACCATCAGAGCGAGGTTATAATACTACCCAATGGCCTGTTCCCTGCGATATCAAACATGTGTGCAATATAAAATTTCTCGAGGCTGGTCTATGTACTATAGTCCGTGAGGGCTAAAGTGTCTAGAATATTTTAGAAAGAGAAAGAGAGTAGTCACCATCTTCTTTCTTACTCATACACATATCTCTTCACGATGATAATATAATATCTCACAAACTACAAACGAACTCTGTAACAGTCGCCACTGACAAAAATTACGTGAACAAAAGTGACTGGGTTGAAGTGGGGGTGGAGTTTTTCTAGCATTCCTAAGTAATTTTACAAGGGTAGCCCATTATAGTAAACATGTCACTCAGACGTCTAGCGAAGGGTGGAAGAACAGTTCTCTAGACAAGGATAGTAGAAATCAAGCTAACTTACAACTTTTACACTGTAGCAAGAGAACAGTTCTTCCTGGAATACCTCAGAATGCGCTACGACCTGCCATCCAGTAAAGCTTACGAACAACAGATGCAAGAGAGAAGACTGAAGCGGGATGCCATTCCTGAAGAATTCTACGGTACGCCTGCCATGGACCAAACAAGGAACTAAGGCACCAGATGCAGTCCACAAAGTGTGTGTGAATGTCACTTACCATCAAATCGAAGACAGCTGCAGATGTAAACTGTGCGGACTAAAGTGTACAAGGTATCATCTGGAATTGTGTTCCAAAGTGACAATGTCATTAGCGCAATATTCATAAGTAACGCCACGAGTGGTTTCCAAATTATCGATAAATTCACGACTCACGAAGTGAGGAGTGAATTTATTTAGAGAATTTGGAAATCAAGAGTGGCATTTGTTAGGACTATTTAACGAATAAAATTAAGCTGTTTACTCACAAATCATTATTTAAATATAGTTATATTAAAATATTTATATATTTAATGTAAACAGCGATGTTTGAAAACAAATGAGAAACGATTGATACGCTTCATTTGCTTCTTTTGTTCGTCACTGCAACCAGATCATATTATGTATTGCCAAAGGAACGCAATATTGTAAGAATGCTCTCTAGTGGAGAAAAAATGAAACATCAAACTGTATATTAAATAATTTCTGATGTCCTATGACAATTATATTTTTCTGGAATGTTATTACCTGGGAAAAAATACATTTAAGAAAGTGGAAACAGTGGTTTTTTTTTTTTTTGGCGGTATAGTTAATTGCTACAAATGTTTTTATATTAACTCCCGCATGCGGTATGTGTTGACATTCATGCACTATATATACAATCTGGTATTAAAAAAAATTGCCGTATTTGTTATAGAGTCAGTCACTGCAAGATAATGCTATGACCTATTCAGAATGTTAAAAAGGAGGTGCTTTCTTTATCATGATAAACTTTGGTTGGTAAATTCTAGGCGAAACACGACTGTGATTGGTTGTAAATAAAAAATCATTGTAACATGATTGGTGATTGACTCCCATTTAGGGCATGAGTTAAAATGTTAAAAAGGAGGTGCTTTCTTTATCATGATAAACTTTAGTTGTAAATTCTAGGCGAAACATGACTGTGATTGGTTGTAAATCAAAAATCATTGTAACATGATTGGTCATTGACTCCCATTTAGGGCATGAGTTAAATAGTCCAATTAATTAATTTTGCACGATTGTGCGCAAATATATTATTATTATTATTATAAAATTTGTGAAGGAGGTAATGACGATTGTTGCCCGGATTTGCGCCACTTTTCTGTTTCTCTAAAAAGACAAATGAAACTGAAATAAATTTGTTCAAAGTAATACAGACTGGAAATAAAAAGTTGAATATCACGATGCGAGAGGAGGAGAAACAAGTTGCTTTGTAAAATAAGGAAAACAACAATTCACGGCCCCCTCGAGCGGTGCAACTTTTCTATAAATAGACCAAGTGTTTACACGCAGCCTGTTAAATAGACCTCCAGCAACACTTAACAATTATTTATTATTCTTACTTTCATTATCAGGTCTTGCGTGGAAGACTGCACTATGTCTCAAACTTTTGCTGACATGGCTTTCCCAGTCTGGCACCTGGTTCAAATCCTGACTGTGATCATCATATTATAACTTACGCAGATTTCTTCTCCGAGATGAAGAAGCTATTCATTTCATTTAAATGTTCCCAACTTCTCTAAAAAAAACTGAAAATAAATGAAACTGTTATTCTACCAGTTATGTTATATGGATGCGAAACATGGACTCTTACTTTAAGGGAGGAAATGTTACGAGTATTTGAGAATAAAGTTCTTAGGGAAATTTTTGGACCAAAGAGAGATGAAGACACAGGTGAATGGAGAAGCCTACTTAACAGTGGGCTAAATGATCTTTATGGGAAAGCATATATAATAGGAACAGTTAAGCCTCATAGACTGTGAAGGGCAGGACATGTGCCACGAATGGGGAATGAAAGAGGGGCATGGAAATGGTAGAAACACCAGAGGAAAAACGTCTAGATGGTAGACAAAGAATGAGGTAGGAGAATAACATCCCTGATACAACTTTTTGTAGAAAAACCAGACGGAAAATGCCCAAGAATGAGGTGGGAGGATAACATCCCTGATTTGAAGGGGAGTATATTATACAAGGGCTCAGCATAGGGATGTATGGACAGATTATGTCCGCGCGGCCATAAACATACGTGTTCAATAGATCCAGTGAGTTAGGTAGTTATACTGAATTGGGGAGGACACCTGACACCAATGAGGAATGAAAAGGGGCTTAAAAATTTCTTGTAGGAAAACCGTAGGGAAAGCGCACAGTAGATAGGCCAAGAATGAGGTGGGAGAATAACATTAACTATGATTTAAAGTAAGTAGATTATACAGAAATGATTGGAAAACATTAGCTCAGGTCAGGGGATGTATGGAGAATTTAATGTCCATGCGGCCATGAACCGCCGGGTTCGATTGTTAATGACGCACTTTAACAACCGAGATCACTAGAGTCACAATACAAATCAGGTTGTGAAAGTATCGACTAGGTTTGCATAGAGGCCTCTTATTTCAGGATGTTTTGTGTGACATGAATATATGAAATGGAGCCATTCTGGGATTTTTACATCCTTAAAATAAATCGATTGCACCCGAGACTCACACCTGTATTGCTAAGCATAGGGGTAAGCCCTTGTGTCCTTCAGTGAACCTTAGGCGTCCTCCCCTACAGGAGAGGAATTCATCATCATCATCCAGGGATGAAGCCTGTTGGCTCGTTCCGGTTTCATGAAAGCTAGAATTGTTAAAATTGTTCAACCATAGTGATTTAGTTACACTTGTTTTCGTATAGATGCCATTGAATGGCCCGGAGTCAGCGTTCCGCCTCATAGGGACATCTACCAAACGAAGTTATTACTAGGATTCTGATAGTATTTTTTCTCCTAAATTCAAATATACCGGACATTGGCATCTTTTAAAAGAAATCTAAATTTATATTTGCTCTAACCTCGACTTCATTATTATCCAGTGTAAGGTATATATATTAATTGGTGTTTCCCGTATAATGTATCATATTTATATTATTATTACTATTATTATTATTATTATTAATTATTATTATCGTATCATTATTGTTATTATCGTATAAAATGTTGTTTATACATGACATTTACATTGCTACATTTATTGTATCTTTAACTGTTTATAATTAGTATAGTGTATATCTATATTTGTCAAATATTTATTTGTGTTTGTGCTGGTTGAGTGGAAGAGAGGGCCTTATGGCCTTAACTCTGCCAGAATAAATGAAGTATTATTATTATTATTATTATTATTATAAATATATCGGTTTTTCTCCATCACGCAAGGTTTCCGAGAGACAGGAATTTATAATTTCAAACACTTTAATATTTTCTACATTCGTAACTACACAATATTCGAACATTCGGACTCACCTAGAAAGTAAGAAATGACGATTTTTTGCTATATTTCGCATGTGGAGCATCCCTCTTGATGGTCCAGCATAATTTTTTGTCTCATGAGTACCAATAGTTGTACTTAATGCAGTTTTTTTATCTTGTTTTCAAATATGTATTCGGAATTTCTCCATCACCCACAGTTTTTTATTTCAATTTAAATTAATGTATTTAAATAATTCTTTTTTTAATAAACGTTTTTTCGTCCATCTGTCCATTGTAAAATAAAACCAAATGAGCTAACTCAGGAGATTTCAGCTATGGAAAAGAGATATCAAGGCAAATGGAATCCTAATATGCTGGCCGATTATTGTTGGACCATCAAGAGGGATGATCTCACATGCGAAATATAGCAGAAAATAGTAATTTCTTACTTTCTAGGTGAGTCCGAATGTTCGAATATTGTGTAGTTACGAATGTAGAAAATATTAAAGTGTTTGAAATTATAAATTTCTGTCTCTCGGAAACCTTGCGTGATGGAGAAAAACCGATATCATATTTGAATTCAGGAGAAAAAATACTACCAGAATCACATATTTTTCTTTTTGAGACAAAAAAAAAGTTTCTTTTCTGTTGCTCTGTGTAATTGTTGGTGAAGAACACAATCCTAGCAACAGCACGTTTCTAAGTTTCGGCGTCTAAATTTTCAACAGAAACTAATTTGTTTTTAATTCAAAATTTGTTCCGAGTGAATTTTACTCAGGTGAGTTGGTACACTTGGTAAACTGGTCAACAAAATATTTTATTTTCTTTGTCAAAAAATATAATTTGGTACGTTCCAATCTGATTTAGAGATCTATATTAAAAATATATTACAAGTTTTAACTAGAATAACGTTCAGCACCATAGGTGAGCGGTCTAAGGCATGAATATAGCGTGGACACAACTGTCCCTACATCTCTATCCTAAGCTAATACTTTTCCAAAAATCCCTCGTATAAGCTACTTACCTCAAATCACGGTTAATGTTATACTCTCGCCTTTTTCTTGGCCTACCTACTCGGCGTTTTCCCTCCGGTTTTCCTACAATGAGTTTCCATTTCCCTCTTTCATTCCCCGTTCGTGCCATATGTCCTGCTCATAGCAGTCTACGAGACTTAACTGTTCTCATTATATCTGGTTTCCCATAAACATCATATAGCTCACTGTTTTTGTAGTCTTCTCCATTCTCCTGTCTGTTCATGTATCTTCGTTCCAAATATTTTCGTAACAACTTTATTCTTAAACCTGGTAATCTTTTCTCCTCCTTTAAAGTAAGAGTCCATGTTTTTCTTCAATGTAATATAACTGGAAGAATAACAGTTTTATATTTTTTCATTTTAATGCTTTTAGAGAGAAATTGGGACGACTAGAGTCCCTGTAATACATAATAGCATGTACTTCCAGAATTGAGTCTATGGTTAATTTCTTTGTGCATCTCATTCCTGTTTGTGATTATTGTTCCTAGGTATTTGAATTCAGCCACTTCCTCAAAATTTCCCTCATTTGTCATTAGCTGTCCATTTCCATTTAAAATGTATTTCTATGTGTCACCATATATTTAGTTTTATTTATGTTTACTTCCAGACACGAATGTAGAATGAAAGAGGGGCATGGGAACTCGTCGAAAAAAATAGAGGTAAAGCGCCGGGTAGGCAGACCAAGAAAAAGGTGAAGGTATTACATTAATAGTTCAAACCTGGGATTGAAAGAACCGACAGATTGCCGAGTAGCCTCGTATTTCATGCTTGAAGATCTTCTCATCGTCATTACCATCAAGGATTAGACCTGCTGGTCTGTTCCGATCTCATGCTAGAATTGGCCTGTCCATCTTTTACTGGGTCTTCCTACATTTCTTCGTCCTGGTAGTTTGTTATGAAGAATCTGTTTCGAATTTTATTGTTATCCATTCTATTGATGTTGTCCATCCATTCATCTCTGTATTGTGTAATTATATCTAATAGTTTGTATATATATAAATCTCCCATTATTTTCGAAGAGGAAGAAGAGATGTCGGACGTCCTCGGAAGAGATGGTCTTAGATCTATTAGTGAAGATGGAACAGGCAACTTTTGCCTAAACCAGGAAGTGAAGAAGAAGCGAGTTTGTATATATTCGTTCTCTTCATATATCCTCACTTCTCCTTTGATCCATTATTGTACAACCAGCCACACTCCTCAGAAACCTCATTTCTGACGATTCTATTCTTCGTTTCTGGTTTTTGGTTAAGACCCAGTGTTCCGAACCATATAGTAGTGTTGGAACCGCCATCGTTTTATAAAATTTTAAAAGTGTCTCCTTCCTAGTTCCTTTGAGACTTCGTTTTATGGCGCCACACATATGATTAAATGCATTTATTTTGTTTTGAATATCTTCACTTTTTCTATCTGACACATTGTGTGTATCCCAGGTAATTAAAATTGCTCACTTGTTCTATTATTTTATTCTCTAATTGGATTTTTACTCTTAGTGGCTCACACTCTCGAAAAGCTAAAACTTTTGTTTTTGGAGAAGATATTTTCAAGTTGTATGCTTCAGCATATTTTAATTAATTTGTAAATTGCCCGCTGTAAGCCATCTTCTGTCTTAGATATCACAACCTGATCGTCTTCAGAATCTTGTTTGTCCGTAAATCTATGAGACAGGACCCACGGCCAGATCTATGCCACGGCTTCCACTAAACTATAAGCAGGTATAAGTATGAATCTTGCCAGCCCTTGTCTGCCTTCTCTCAGCTGATTTGAATTTTGAAATTGCGCAATGAGACGCGAGCACGTTGGAACACCCGGACCGTAAAACCTGTTTCTAGTATGTTACGCCAGCTTACTGTGACGTCATGGATGTGTCATGACTACCATCTGGCGGATTAGATGAGTAATTGTTTTGTTTTTGTTTGGTTTTATCAGATGATGTAAACATGAACTGAGATGACCCCTGTGACCTTAGATATTGTCTCTGGCTTTGTAGGTACTTTTACGAGCCTCGGGCCACCCCAGGAGCACCACATGTCGGCAGTGATGCAATTCTAACCAAATTAACTGCTCCGGATGTCATGTAACTCACTGGCACTATCGAACCCGTAGGTTGATGGCCGCGCGGACATAAGCTCTCCATACATCCATATCCTGACGTAATGTTTTCCAATCATTGCCTGTATAATCTACTTCCCTCAGATCATAGTTAATATTATTCTCCCACCTCATTCTTGGTCAACCAACTGAGCGTTTTCCCTCTGGTTTTACTACAAGAAGCCATGCTCATCTTTCATTCCCCATTCATGCCACATGTCCTGCCCATCGCACTTTACGAGATTTAACTGTTGTTATATCTGGCTTCCTATAAAGACCATGTAGTACCCTGTTATGTAGTCTTCTCCATTCACACGTCTGTTAATCTCTTTGGTCCAAAATTTTTCCTAAGATTCCACGTTCCTAGGAACATGTCCCTGTGTTTGAGCCTTTGACCTACCGGAAATTTTACCCCAGTTGAACCCATGTCCGCATTTCTTGACGGTTGTATTTTTACGGTGAAAGATTGTCACTCTTGCGACCAAGGTAGTTTTTCGTCTGGCTTATCACCTTTGACCAGTCTGGCATGGGTAACCCTATCAGCAGCAATGCTACCGCCGGCATAGCTCACAGGATCATTTGGCCACTCCACCTCGACAAGGTAAAGATACCATGGAGGGTTATTATTATATTTATTGTGAATGAGACCCTGCAGGACTGCGCAACGTACTTGAGGTATTTGCTTTGACTCAATGTTTCCCTCATTTTTTTGGCTATGGACTTTCTTTCTCTCTTCTATCCATGTTACAGTTTTTTTTCTTGGTCTTCTTGGTGAACCTGCCACTTGTGTATCTTCATTCTAAGCATATCTCTGTTTATCATAACTTCCTGCTAATTTAAAGTCCTTTTTCACTTCACCAATCCATTATATAGCATCCACTTGTGCTTTACTTATATTTTCGTACAATTCTAATATTTGTTTTGAAAGTATATTTGACTCCATTCATTTAATATGTCCGTAAAAATGTTAACCTTCATTTTGTAATATCACTAGGAATGTCTGTATATAATTTTATTTCCTTTTTACTTTTGAGTCTATAAGCTTCACCTATAACTTGAGGACCTTCAGTCCAAACCTTGTGATAACCAAGTGCTATCAAACAATATTATATTAGAGACAGAGAACGACGGAGAACTTTAATTAAAAGAATTTTGTGAATGTTTGTTACAAACTGATAGTCTGTAAGTCCATAGTCATTTATATATATGTGATATGAAAAGAAAAAAGAATGCTTGAGTCGGGATTTGAACTCGAGTCTCTAAAGTCTGTACCTTTAGCGCTCTAACCAACTGAGCTACCCAAGAATTCCAAGACAAACATACAATTTTCTTATACATGTAGTATTCTCAATTCACACAAGAGGTAGCAGAAATGTGTTCCAACTGACATCTAGCGGCTAACATAACAGTTAAGCAAATTTTTTTCATATCATATTTGCCTTCATTGCCAAATGTCAAAAATATATTTATAATATCTATATATACAAGCGTTACTGCTATAAAGTAAATATTCTCTTTAAAAATTTGCTTAACTGTTATGTTAGCCGCTAGATGTCAGTTGGAACACATTTCTGCTACCTCTTGTGTGAATTGAGAATACTACATGTATAAGAAAATTGTATGTTTGTCTTGGAATTCTTGGGTAGCTCAGTTGGTTAGAGCGCTAAAGGTACAGACTTTAGAGACTCGAGTTCAAATCCCGACTCAAGCATTCTTTTTTCTTTTCATATCATATTTGCCTTCATTGCCAAATGTAAAAAATATATTTATAATATATATATATATAAAGTAAAGTAATCCCACTACAGGCCTCGGGAGGCCCTTGGGGTAGTAGGAGGTTAAGGCTCCCACTTTTTCTAGACAATCGGCACTTTATGTCAGCCGGGTTGTCAGCCCTGCGTGACGGCCGCCTTTACCCCCAGAACAAGCTCTGGTACTCATTTCCGTTAGAGGCTGAGTCGACCCCAGGGCCATAGTGCCGTCAGAAGGTTTTGGTCAGTTTAAAAATCCTGACCCCACCGGGACTTGAACCCTCGACCTTCCGACTTGTAGTGCAGTGCCTTAACCACTACGCTACGGCGTGCCCCTATATATATATATATAAGTACGCCATACCAGGAGAGAACACGAGGAATGTCGAAAGACAACCTGCGGAATTTGAAAAAAAAAGTGTATATATATATATTTAAATCATGTTAATTATTAAGATTGGTTCTAGAAAACCCTCAATGATGAGAAAAATTGTCAAAATGAATGAATTATTATGATGTGTTGCAGGATGGCTGGCGTTGCTTGTGACAACACAGGCACACTTACAATAGTGCTCAACATCAACAATAAGGGAGTATGCCCTCAGCCACCCTGTCCGCCATGTGGTCCAGAGGGCATGCCTGCATTGCCTGGAATTACAGAACCATCAGCTCCTGGAGAAATACCCACTGTAAGTACCTATGTGGATGTGAGGCCAGCAAAATGGCTAACCCTGCAGTTTACAATAAATAGTGGCTCCAGGTTGAGAAAACTAGGGCCACGTGTCATTCCCTATACTGCTTCTCATCTTTTACAGGATGTGAGGCCAGCTGTAACTGGTAGGCCCAACGAGGTCGAGAAAAACGGGAAAGAGTTTTCTATTCCATACTGTCAACACTCGACCCCCGCGGGACTAGTGGTTATGCTCCTTGAATCTGGTACCCTAGGGTCCGTGGGTTCAAACCCGCCACGGCCGGGCCGATAGATTTTTTAGGATCGGCAAAATCCAAGAAGCAAAGTCCCTCCGGGAGGGCCACTTTATCGCCTGTGGGTCCACGATTCTGAAGATTTTCAGGCGCTCGTAGTAAGATCCTTAAGCCTGAATGAAAAAGGCTCTAAGCAAAAATTTTACTGAATTTTCCCCGTCATAGTACTACCTTGGTTTCCTAGACGTCGGTTATTGACGGCGGACCCACACAACGCGACCTACACGAACACACAATGACATCTGTACGAAACTTAAGTGTAACTAAATTAGTATGGTTCAAATTCTTCCCTGTAGGGGGAGAGCGCCTAAATCTCTGTTAAGGAAATCATGGGCTTACAAGAAGAAGATAATGTCAAGACCGTAGGGAAAATATCAAGTGGGTCATGATATTGCACAAAACTGGATGTTCCTAAGAAACAGAAGGTGATGCTAAACAATCAGCAGGCAGCAAGTAGCCCTTCACTGAGACTTGTTGAAGCCAGCAGATCAAAATATCAGCACAATATTTCACTCAAGTATTGCATTCATTTAGGTACAGACTGAATTTTAAGGGGAAAACCTTTTTTTTTTTATTTAATCACATAACAAACAATTAATAACGAGAAAGCATGGTTTTAACTTTCCCTTTTATCCCTTTTTTAATGTATGTTCCCTTTTTCTGCAACAATGTCTTTATTAGCCCTTTTTTAACAATATGTTAAAAAAATTCAATAACATATATTTAGGATATGGTCTCAAGGTAGCCTTGTCATGCAGGTTCGATCCCAGATCAAGAAAAGTTCCATGTTTTGCATCCATGTAATAAAGCAGGGAGAATAACAATTTCATATACAAGTATTTTCAGTTTAACATTTTTTGAGAGGATTTGGGACGACAAGAGTCCCTGTAATGTGTAATAACTTGCATTTCCAGAATTGAACCTATTTTTAATTTCTTTGTGCATCTCATTCCTAGGGATGCACTGTAGCATAGTGGTTAAGGCACTGCACTACAAGCCGGAAGGTCGAGTGTTCAAGTCCTGTGGGGGTCAGGATTTTTAAATTGACCTAAACCTTTTGGCAGCACTATGGCCCTGGGGTCGACTCAGCATCTAATGGAAATGAGTACCAGACGCCTGTTCTGGGGGTAAAGGTGGCTGTCATGCATGGCTGACAACCTGGCTGACATCAAGTGCCAGTTGTTTAGAAAAAGTGGGAGCCTTAAGCACCTACTACCCCAAGGGCCTCCTGAGGCCTGTAGTGGGATCACTTTACATTACTTTACCTCATTCCTATTTGTGATTATTGTTCCTAGGTATTTGAATTCAGCCACTTTCTCAAAATTTCCCTCATTTGTCATTAGCTGTCCATTTCCATTATATAATGTATTTCTACGTGTGACCATATATTTAGTTTTATTGATATTTACTTCCAGTACCAATTTCATAGTGTTACTCAATACAATGTGTTATTAATACAATATTATTATTATTATTATTATTATTATCTTATCAGTTTTTTGCAATCTCCTACATGGGGTGGCACCTGATAGGAGATCAGACTCTCCTCACAGGAATTTTATGACCATAAACTATTAAAATGAAACAGTATGAAATAAAATGTCCTGCACCGTAGCTGAGTGGTTAAGGCAGAAAGCCTTGGTGCAGAACTACAGGACTTGCACTGGTTAGTCTCCATGGGAGAAGAAATTTTCTCACGAAATTTTGACCAGTATGGGACCGGTGCCCACCCAGCATCGTGAGGCATTTGGGTAGCTACAATAAGTAGTGACTCCAGCTTGAGAAGACCAGCTGTAACGGCTGGGAGACCCAACATGCTGACTACATGTCACCCCTACACTGCCTGGATGATCATCTACCTCTGTGATTAACACATGTGGATGTGAGGCCAGCAGCCGGCTGGTCAGCCAAGTGCCTTCTAGGCCTGTTGTGCTTGGAGTTTTTTTTATGAAATAAAATATTTGATATAAGGAGTTGTAAAATCCAGTTAAGAAATTTTAAACTAACGATAACGGATGCTTTACAGGGACAACAGGCTCCTGACATGCAGCTGCAAGATATAACGGATCCAAATTGTGATCCAGACAACCCACGAGTGGTTACATGCGATGAGGTAGTGTCAGCTTACAGCATCATCAAGGATAACATCATCAGGACACCCTGCACGGTAAGCACTCAAGGTGACCGCACTCTTCCCATTAAACTAATATATTTTGACCCTGTCATGGGTATCGTCACTGCCTCGTATGCAGTGGGCCTGGGTACGATCCCCGGTCAGGATAAGATTCCTATCTATAAGATTAAGATTAAATTAAAGTTTTTATTATTAATTTCATACATCTCAATGATGGATAAATCATATTTAAAGAGAAAAATTATACGCTCAGACCGGGACTTGAACCCGGGACCCTTGGTTTTCTAGTCCAAGTGCTCTACCATTTGAGCTACCTGAGCAAGTACCGATCTAAACGCAAATCTTTCTCTATATACGTTGTAATTCCCGCCCACCAAATGCTTTGAAGCCTTTGCTTCTATCTTTGCAAATGGCGGCTCCTTTATTAAGAAGCCGTACTGGCATTTATAATGTAATGTATAATTCCCAAATATGTCTTCTTAATATAGGAGCCGCCATTTGCAAAGATAGAAGCAAAGGCTTCAAAGCATTTGGTGGGTGGGAATTACAACGTATATAGAGAAAGATTTGCGTTTAGATCGGTACTTGCTCAGGTAGCTCAAATGGTAGAGCACTTGGACTAGAAAACCAAGGGTCCCGGGTTCAAGTCCCGGTTTGAGCGTATAATTTTTCTCTTTAAATATGATTAAATTAAAGTATTTATTATATAATTTTAGGAAGTAATATTTTGAGGTTATTTTAATTATATTATTTTTAGTCTGATCATCTTACCTCAATATTAATGTTGATTTGTTCTTGGACATGTTTCAAAACAATTCTGTTTTATCGTCAGCTTGTCCAGACTGGTTTGATTTATGTTGCATTATGTTGCACACCCTGGATGTCGATGTCAGCTCCATCCTGTGGTTGGCCAAAGAACCTCCAAACAAGGTCACACTCCGTCGGTATTTCAAAATTCATAACTCTGTTTTTGTTCTTCTGAATATAGATTTTTTCCCAAATAGTCAGCTCTTTTGTATTTCTAACTGTTTTAATAATTTAGTGTCTGAATTTATATTATGTTTTTCAGACCAAACATGAGCAGCAACTGCAGATTTTTCTATTTCGCCATTTTTAATATTTCTGATGTGTTCTTTGGTTCTAATTTTTAGGTTTCTTTTTGTTTTCCCTATATATATCTTTTCACAAATCATGCATTCAATTTGATATATTCCTGACTTTTTATTTTTATCAGTTTTTTCATTTTTTTGTTGATTTTTATTAGTTTATTTAAACTGTAGTTATTTATACAAAAGAGCTGACTATTTGGGAAAAAAATCTATATTCAGAAGAACAAAAACAGAGTTATGAATTTTGAAACCAACCACAGGATGGAGCTGACATCAACATCCAGAGTGTGCAACATAATGCAACATAAATCAAACCAGTCTGGACAAGCTGACGATAAAACAGAATTGTTTCGAAACATGTTGAAGAACAAATCAACATTAATATTGAGGTAAGATGATCAGACTAAAAATAATATAATTAAAATAACCTCAAAATATCACTTCCTAAAATTAAATATATATTAACACTACCTTTTGGATATATTTTTGTATATATATAAAGGACAGTGGTGTTACTTCCTGCACGTGGGTTGTAATATGTAGTTAAGATATCAACCTGCAGGAAGAAGAAGACCAGGACATCCACTGAAAAGACTTCTGGATGATGTTTCTCTTGAGGCCGAAACAGGTCAACAAATGGCCTAAATTCGTGAATGTACTATGATGATGATGATGATGAATATTACAGTATAGTTATTTAGATTGGCAACCCTGAAATGTAGGAAGTTGAACTTTCAATCATGGTTGCCATTGCTGTAAGTATGACAAAACGCACTATCGTACAAAAAATATTTTTGTTGGATAAATGAAAACCGATACAGATTTAATTTGTGTGGTGTAAATTTGATAAGAAGGGTGTGGTGTGTTGCAGATATCCAGGCTGGGTTGTCAGCTGAACACAGAACTCTACTTCAAGAAGGAGTTCATGCAGTATACCGGCAAGTAAGTTCCAGCTCTCACAATAATAATAAAAACAAAAACAATAATAATAAAAACAAAAACAATAATAATAAAAACAAAAACAATAATAATAAAACATACAATTAAAAAATCTAATAATAATTAACTATGTCACTAGCACTGTAAGTTCATGACTGCATGGACATAAGCTCTCCATACATCCCTATCCTTAGCTAACGTTTTCCAATCATCTCCTCTATAATCTACTTCCTCAAGTCATGTTTAAGTTTATTCTTCCATTACTTTGTCACACTTTGAGGTACATGCGTTTAGCTAACTTTTATCACTCAACTCATGATCTTCCTCTTTTTCAAACTAGTTTCGGAACTTTACACTTCAGTTGTTGTGTCGTCTTGAAGAGCTCCTTTTTTAAGACAACAAAACATGCGTCGCAGGTACACAATCAACAACAGAGTCGCCACATGGAACCACATTTGAAGTACGACCCCTAGAAGTCTGTAATACTCATTCTGAAACTAAAATATAAAATTACGGAATTTTCACCTGAAAGGTCCGTCTCCTCAACATTATTAGTTATTTAACTGTAGCGCTTTTGGGACTTGTCCCATCATCGGCAGGATTCAAAACTGGTGTTTCACTGAAGATCTGGTAGAGGGGGTTACACATACTGGGTTTGTTTTCGTTTATCAGATGGTCGTTGTTGTGAGATGGAAATTTTGAAAGCAGTTCACAACAATGACCATCTGATAAACGAAAACAAACCCAGTACGTGTAACCCCCTCTACCATATCTTCAGTGAAACACCAGTTTTGAATGCTGCTGATGATGGGACAAGACCCGAAAGCGCTACAGTAAAATAACTAATTAAGTTGAAGAGACGGACCTTTCAGGTGAATATTCCATAATTTTATATTTTAATTTTGAATAATACCTCAACAGAACATATCATGAATATTATAAAAGTTAATTATTCTGAAACACAAGACACACGATATCAGCCCATTGTGTTTTGATCTTCAAACCTATTTTACATCGAAATGGTACATTTCCGGACATGGGTACCTTATCAAAACTTTAACTACTAAGTTCCCTCTACAATCTCTAGAAGCCTGTAATTTATTGTGAAACACCCTGTAGAATATGAGATTGTGTGTTGTTGCAGCTTCAAGGAGCGAGGTGCAAACCACGCCATCATCAGGATGAAGGAGAGGAACCCTGGCGTGGCCGGCGCAGTGTCAGCATCAGCAGGGAACCATGCATCTGCTATGGCATACCATGGCAAATGTTTGGGTGTACCGGTGGTGGTAGTGATGCCAGAGACGGCTCCCATGATGAAGAGGAAACTGTGCGAGGATCTTGGTGCCAAAGTTATACTTTATGGCACGACACTTTCAGACTGTAAGAAGTATGGACTTAACTACGCCATGAGGAATGGCATGGAGTACATCAATGGGCAAGTATATACTGTGACGTTCTTTTAATTACACTCAGCAACAAAAAAGAAACTTTTTTTGCCTCAGAAAGAAAAATATGTGATTCTGATAGTTTTTTTCTCCTAAATTCAAATATGATATCGGTTTTTCTCCATTATGCAAGGTTTCCGAGAGACAGGCATTTATAATTTCAGACACTTTAATATTTTCTACATTCGTAACTACACAATATTCGAACATTCGGACTCGCCTAGAAAGTAAGAAATGACGATTTTCTGCAATATTTCGCCTGTGGAGCATCCCTCTTGATGGTCCAACAATAATCGGCCAGCATATTAGGATTCCATTTGCCTTGATATCTCTTTTCCATAGCTGAAATCTCCTGATGAAAGTGTTCCCCGTGCTCACTTGGTTTTATTTTACTTACTTACTTACTCACTGGCACTATCGAACCCGTAGGTTCATGGCCGCACAGACATAAGCTCTCCATACATCCCTATCCTGAGCTAATGCTTTCCAATCATTTCCTGTATAATCTACTTCTCTCAAATCATAGTTAATGTTATTCTCCCACCTCATTCTTGGTCTACCAACTGGGCGTTTTCCCTCTGGCTTTCCTACAAGAAGCTTCCATGCAAGTCTTTCATTCCCCATACGTGCAACATGTCCTGCCCATCGAAGTCTACGAGACCTAACTGTTCTTATTATATCTGGCTTCCTATAAAGACCATGTAGTTCATTGTTATGTAGTCTTCTCCATTCACCTGTCTGTTCATCTCTCGTTGGTCCAAAAATTTTCCTAAGTACTTTATTCTCAAATACTTGTAATCTCCTTTCCTCTGTTAAAGTAAGAGTCCATGTTTCACACCCATATAATATACCGGTAACTGGTAGAATAATAGTTTTATATATTTTCAGTTTATTTTACAATGGACAAATGGACGAAAAAATGTTTATTAAAAAAATAATGATTTAACTCCATTAATTGAAATTGAAATAAAAAAACTGTGGGTGATGGAGAAATTCCGAATACATATTTGTAAACACGATAAAAACTGCATTAAGTACAACTATTGGTGCTCATGAGACAAAAATCATGTTGACCTGTGTTATTAATGAGTTGGTTATTTTGATTCACCTCATATTTCTTGATTTCTATGCAGACCTGGTTTCATCGCATTTGCATGACATTGTTGATGCAGATATCCATCCTGTAAGTTGATTTCTGCTCCCTCTGCTGGCTGACCAATGAACTTCCAAATCATTTTTTTTCTTTTTCTCCGAGAATTTCAAAATTCATAGTTTTTTTTTATTCTTGCAGGTGTAAATTTTCTCCAAAATTGTGAGTTCCTTTGATTTTTCTAACCATTTTAGTAATTTGGCCTTAGTTTTGATTCTGTATTTTTGTGCAGTTGTTGCAGATTTTTCTATTTCTGCATTTTTAACATTTCTAAGGTGTTTTTTCAATCTTGTATTCAAGTTCCTTTTGTTTTTCCTATGTATATTTTTTACAATCTTCCTAAGGGTGACAGGTTCAAACCCGGACAGGGTTAATGGATTTTTTTTAAGATGGAAAAATCCAAGGAGTAAGTCCTCCGGGAGGGATTTCAAGACGTGGGTCCCGAGTCTGAAGATTTTCAGGCTCGTAAATGATCCTTAAGCCAGAATAAAGAGGCCTCTAAGCAAAATTTACCAAATTTTCCCGTCCTAGTACTACCTTGGTTTCCTAGATGTCAGTATTAGGCAGGACGCTGATCACGGACCACTCAAATGAGATCTGTACGAAAACAAGTGTAACTAAATTAGTATGGTTCAAATTCTTCCCTGTAGGGGGAGAGCGCCTAAATCTCTGTTAAGGGAAACATAGGCTTACAAGATACAAGAAGATTACATAACCTCAACGTTGCTTTAATATGAATTTCAAAAGTGTTGATTGGAAATGTTAGTTATTAAATTAATTAATGAAATTAACTGAATTGCAAAATTTACAATCTTGGGGCCAGAAGAGGTGGTCATGTACAATTTTTAATCACTAGATTCCTGCATTAAATTGCAAAGCTCTCTACAGTACATATGTTGAGGAGGCTTAGGTCAGCTCTCTAGGCCATGCTATCTACTTCTTCTCTCATCTTTCAATTGTTCCTGTTAGCACATGATGTTGAATAGAGTGAGCCAGTTAGAGTAGGTTCTGCATCACCCACATTACACTGGTCAACATAATATTTGTCTCATGAGTACCAATAGTTGTACTTAATGCAGTTTTTTATCATATTTTCAAATATTTTTTTTTATTTAAATTTCAATTAATGGATTTAAATAATTATTTTTTTAATAAATGTTTTTTCGTCCATTTTTCTATTGTAAAATAAAACCAAATGAGCTAACTCAAATGGTTACAGCTATGGAAAAGAGATATCAAGGCAAATGGAATCCTAATATGCTGGCCAATTATTGTTGGACCATCAAGAGGGATGCTCCACAGGCAAAATATAGCAGAAAATCATCATTTCTTACTTTCTAGGTGAGTCCGAGTGTTTGAATATTGTGTAGTTATGAATGTAGAAAATATTAAAGTGTTTGAAATTATAAATACCTGTCTCTCGGAAACCTTGTGTGATGGAGAAAAACTGATATCATATTTGAATTCAGGAGAAAAAATACTATGAGAATCACATATTTTTCTTTCTGAGACAAAAAAAAGTTTCTTTTTTTGTTGCTCAGTGTTATTAACCATTGAGAGACGGGCATGGGAAGCTTGGTTCTTGAATACCGGCCTTAATTTCCTTCATTTTCTAGCACACTAACAACCTAGCATATCTGTACCCAGAAATACCATCCATCTCTGTATAAATAATAAATAAAATGAGTTTGTTTCAGGTACGACCATGTGGACATTCTGGCAGGTGCAGGCACCATTTCGATGGAGATATTGGAAGACGTACCTGATGTGGATGTGATAATCTGTCCTATTGGTGGAGGAGGTCTGTTAGCAGGAATTTGTGCTTACGCCAAGGGCAACTGCGACAGACAACCAATTGTTATAGTAAGTATTGTGTAACCTTCTTCTTCTTCTTCCTTCCAAGTATTAGGCCAAGGCCTGTTACGATCCTATAGAAAATTTTCCCTCCAGCATTTCATAGGACGGCCCTCGTCCTCTTGGTATATAATTATAAACAGCTTTGGGGATCCGATTTGAACTCATTCTTTCTAGATGCTGTTTCCAATTTAGTTGGTACTGTTTAATATTGTGTAACCAAGTGGTTCAATGCATTGTATCTCGGTGCAGAGCTACGGGACTTGTCCTGGTTCGAGTCCCAATGGAGAAAGGAAATTTCAAATGGAATTTTGGCCAGGTGCCCATCCAGTATCACGACGAATTTAATTATTTCGCCAAAGGTCTGTGTGTTTCTTTCCTGTAGATTGCAAATTCCATTTTTCTTTTTTCTTCATTGCTGATCAATTTAAGGTCTAAAAACGGTATTTCTTGGTTATTTTCCACTTCTATTGTAGATTTAATTGTTTCATTATGGATATTCAAAAGTTTAACGGAATCTTCTAATTGTTTTTGTTTGACTATTGCTATGATATCATCCACATATCTACTCTAAAATTTGAAAATCAAAGGTTTTGCTTTGTTATCTGACATTTGGAGTTTCCCATAAACATATTCACCAAAATAACCAACTCATTAATAATTAAAATACAAATTAAAGAGTGCTACAAAATGATTCAACAACTCCAAAAACTACAGAAAAGAATTCAATTGCAATGGATACCTGCACATTGTGGAATTGCTGGAAATGACACTGCTGATTTTCTTGCCAAAAAAGGCTCCAATTTAATTCAGAATACTACTAAAAGCTTACCTTTCACATCCATAAAAAGAATAGTTAAAAACAAATATAAAATCAAACAAAACCAAGACCTATGTAATAAAGCCAAAGACAAAAAATGGAATATTTTAGTAAAGAAGCCAGATATTATTCCAGAAATTCCACGTAAAACTACAGTAGCAACATTTAGACTGCTTACAGAACATGACTATTTGGCCAAACATTTATATAAAATAGGAATCTACACGAATCCAAATTGTCCTCTATGCAATAAAGACGAAGAAATGAATGAAGAACACCTACAAACCTGTGAAGTATTACCTGTTGGATCCACCATAGAGAAATATTGGAGAGCAAGAACGCTAATGGCTTCGGTGCCAAGGCCCAGCATTTGAAAACAACAACAACATTAATAATTAAAAGAAACCTCATAGTAAATCAATTTTTGAGAAAAATTTTGCCTAAACCAGGAATCGAACCCCGAACCTTTAGCTTTCCATGCGAATGCTCTGTCCACTGAGCTAATTCAGGCTTCATTCCCATCCAAGCAGAAATCCTTCCTTTACCTTACTCTACTGGTCCTACATTCAATTGCAATGAATCATCATTCAATAATTTGTGTACATTAATTTACTTATTTCTATCTTAGTAATAGCTTTAGCTTTTCAATATTAATTTAATAAACCTCATAGTGTTATTTCCTACATATATTAAATAAGAAAAGTATATTTAGTGCATGTTCTCCATAAATTGAATGTGGAATTTTGTTGATGTTTGTGGACAGGGTGTGGAGACAGACAAGTGTCCTGGGTTTACACAAGCCATGAATGCAGGAAAGCCATCACCTGCGGAGACATTGCCCACATTAGCAGAAGGCCTGGCTGTGCCTGTCGTGGGTTACAACTCATATGCTACAGCAGCTCCTCTGGTGGACCAGGTTGTAAGTATTATCTAGATAATAAATAAGTTTATTAATTAAATAAAAATAAAACTTAGTTGTATTTGATTTTCATATTTATTAAGATATAGTTCTTCCAAAGAAGATACAGTGTACCGAAACAGCTGTCACTGAATTATATCTTAATAAATATGAAAATCAAATAATACTAATATTTTTATTTAATTAATGAATATGGATTTTCATCAAGTAAACCCCAACTCAATTGATTAACAAATAAGTTGAGTGTCAGATTGGAAACATATAAATTGCGGAGTCAGACAAGGATGCCCTCTATCACCACTTCTATTTAATGTATACATTAATGCTATCACCAGACACTGGAGATTGACAGTTCATGGTAATATTCCTCTCTCAAGACACACAATTTTAGACACACTCTTATATGCAGATGATCAGGCTCTTTTCGGCAATAATGAAGATGAATTACAATATTCCACTCATCATCTTAATATAATAGCCCAACGATTTAACATGGAAATATCAACAACAAAATCTAAAGTTATGGCCTTTCAAGGGAAATTCCCAGTAAGAAGTAAAATTTGTATTCAGAATTCAATATTAGAGCAAGTTAATTCATTTAAATACTTAGGATATAATCTAACTTATAATGAGGAATGTGATATATCCTTTAAAATACAAAACTATAATAAAGCTTTAAGAATTATCAACCAAGTTTTTAAACCATCAAAAGTGCAGAGACACACAAGAATGAAAATCTATAAAATTCTCGCTAGACCCATAATCTGTTATGGCAGTGAAGCTTGGACAATCAGAACTCAGGATGATCGTCATATTACAGCCACGGAGATGAAATTTCTGCGACGAACTGCAGGTTATAGCCTTCTAGACCACCAACAAAATTCAACAATAGCCAGAGAGTTAAACATCGTACCTATATCTGAATACCTCCAAGAATATAGAAACAATTGGCTAGCCCATATTCAACGCATGGATCGTCACAGAAAACCAAAACAAATTCTTCACTACATTCCTCGAGGCAGAAGATCTGTGGGTCGACCTTTTCGGAGATGGCGGGAGACCGTAACGGGCCACTAGGCCTAATACTTGAAAGAACGATGATGATGATAAGTTGAGTGTGCCATCATCTCACCTCTTTATATTGGTTGTTTCTTGTAGAACATGTTTTTAACGACTCACCTCATACAATATAAAATTTATTTGATACTGACGGTTTCAGATGACATCTCGTCCCTCATCAGTCAAGACTTCCTTACTTACTTACTCACTGGCACTATCGAACCCATAGGTTCATGGCCGCGCGGACATAAGCTCTCCATACATCCCTATCCTGAGCTAATGCTTTCCAATCATTCCCTGTATAATCTATAACCCTCAAATCATAGTTAATGTTATTCTCCGATCTCATTCTTGGTCTACCAACTGGGCGTTTTCCCTCTGGTTTTCCTACAAGAAGCTTCCATGCACATCTTCCACTCAACTTATTAATAATCTGGAATTTGTATTACTTTTAACCAAGAGATATCTACCATAAGAAACTATTTATCACTTAACAACTTTACCCTCATTATAGTCATCCTCTTATCGTGTCCTCCTTTTGGAAGGTCAATTCCAAACACACCTGCAACCATCTCTGTGGTAGAATTTCTATCACTCACCTCATATTGTTCTTCTTAATTTAGTATTGGTATGTTCACTAATCTATGTGTCAAACTATTGATTAGTGAACATACCAATGAACAAAGAAAATTATGAAAAAGGAAAAGAACACATAATCAACGTAGCCACGAAAAATGGTTTTGCAATAAAAATTATACTGAAGAAAATAAACAAGTTCAAAAGACAAAAATATATTAATCAAAGCACTTTTATATATTAAATTCGGGAATTTTTAACATTATGAGGTTCAATTAATAATAATTAAATGAATTAAATGAAGTACCTCATACTTCTATGTTTTTTTAAACACAGCACTGCAGTATCGGCGACACGTTGTTGTAATCATCAGCTGTTTTCACAACTGTCAATTTTTTCCCTTTTGCCGGTAATTCTCTATTGCCAGATGGCAGTCTAGAGAATTATCGGCAAAAGGGAAAAAATTGACAGTTGTGAAAACAGCTGATGATGACGACAACGTGTCGCCGATACTGCAGTGCTGTGTTTAAAAAAAACACGATTCATTTAATTATAATCAAAGCACTCTTCTAAAAGTAAAAGAAGAAAATGTAAAATTCAGATAATTCACATATCATCCATTAAAACACTACAAGTTTCAAAAATTCTTAAAGATTTCAACATAAGGTTAGCACCCAAAAATGACTACAGCATCAGTAGACTGATTAGACCTAATAAGAATGAGAAAATTAAAGAAGAAAACAAATCAGGGATTTATCAAATTAAATGTGAAGAATGTGAGAAATTCTACATAGGAAAAACTAAAAGGAATTTGAAAACTAGAGTGAAAGAACATCTCAGGAATGTCAAGAAAGGGGAAGTAGAAAAATCTGCATAGGCTGCCCATGCATGGTCTGAAAAACATCTTATCGAGAAAGAAGTTAAATTATTAAAACAAATAGAAAAACCAAAAGAACTTACTGTTTGGGAAAAGATCTACATTCAAAAGAGTGAAAAGAAGAAATTAATGAACTTTGAAATTCCGGGTGAGAATGACCTAGTTCTAGGTTTTTCAGTCAGCCAATGGAAGGAGCGAAGGACAGCTGTTCAAGATGACAGAACAACGGTTGTGGCGATACTGAGGATGGAACAGAAACTATGTTATGAAACTAGTTTATAGTCAAATAAGAAGAACAATACGAGGTGAGTGATAAAAATTGTACCTTATAATTCTCATAGTGAGAATTCCTAAAATAAGTAATCACTATCTTCCCAGGCTTTGCTTCTTTTTAGTTCTTCCCAGTCGTATCCTCTCTCTTGTAGACTTTTCTTCACTTGGTTAATCCATCTTTCTCGTGGTCTACCTCATGGTCATTTTCTTTGTATCTTTGTCGTAGTTTTTGTTTTGACATTCTTTTTAAATGTCCAAACCATATTAGTCTATTTTTTCTATGCCTGCTGTCATTGCTTATTCTATCTCTCCTTGTTTTATGTACCATTTCACATAAGAATTTCATTTCTGTAGCTTGGATTCTGCTCAGTTCCTTTCTGACATATTAATCTTCAAAATAGAAACAAGTAAAATTTTGCCGTAATGCCACAGAATTCTGGCTAAACTCGGATTTGAATTGAAGATCTTCAGCTTTACACACTGGTGCAGTAACCAATTATGCTGTTCAAGCAACAAGGAGCAGACACAAATTTCTCTCTATATAAATCCCTATCAGTGACATTACAACAGAGTCACTTCTACTAAGAAGACATTATGTTGGAATTTATTCCATACCATTGTGATACTCTACGTAATGTCAGTCCATTTGTTCAGCTCACTTTATTTTAATAAATATGTGTTTGAAGAATTTTAGTATTAGTTGTAAGCCCTTGTTTCTCTCAACGAGACTAATGTGTTCTCCCCTACAGGGGACAAATTCAAACATACTAATTTAGTTAGACTTGTCCACCGTTGTGATCTCGAGGTAGTGTGCTGCCTTGTCATGCAGTGGGCCTGGGTTCAATTTCCAATCGGGACAGGCTCCTGCGTTAGATATTTTTTGGGGTTTTTCCTCACCTGTAAGACAAATGTCAGGAAGCCTAGGGCCAAACGGTCCCCGAAAATCATCCGGCCATCATCATCATCCTTATCATTACCATCCTTCACTGCTGTGGAAAGCAACGGGAAGCTACCACACCTATACAGAAATTCCCTAGTAAATCTGCAAAGCATAGGATGAAAATGCTATGATTGAAGTGAAAGATCTGCCTTCGGGCAGAATTACTATGGATGGATAGTAAGCCCTTGTTTCTCTCAACGAGACTTATGCATTCACCCCCTGCAGGGGACAAATTCAACCATACTAATTTAGTTACACTTGTATATAATAAATTTGGGAATTTTTAACATTATGAGGTTTTATTAATAAGAATTAAATGAATTCTTCTTACCTCATACTTCTATGTTTTTTTAAACACAGCACTGCAGTATCAGCGACCATCAACACCATCCTCAGCTGTTTTTACGACTGTCAATTTTTTCTTTTGCCGGTAATTATCCAAACTGCCATCTGGTGTTCTTTTGAAGGAAATATTTTCTAAACTGTCATCTTGTGTTCTTTTGAAGGAATCATTTTCTAAACTGCCATCTTTTGTATTTTTGAAGAGCTTGATTACAAAGTTCTTCAAAAATACAACAGATGGCAGTTTGGATAATTACCAGCAAAAGAAAAAAATTGACAGTTGTGAAAACAGCAGAGGATGGTGACAATGGTCGCTGATACTGCAGTGCTGTATTTAAAAAAAACATAGAAGTATGAGGTAAGAAGAAATCACGATTCATTTAATTCTTATTAGTTACACTTGTTATTGAAAATATGTCATTGAGTGGTCCGGGGTCAGCGTTCTGCCTCATAGTGACATCTAAGCAAACCAAGGTAATACTAGGGCGGGAACACAGGACCCACGGTATAAAATCTCTCGCAGAGGACTTGTTCCTTGGATTTTTCCATTGACCACGGCCAGGTTTGAACCCATGTCCCTCAGAATTGATGAAGAAGCATTTTAATTAACATACAGTGAACTTACAAAAAACACAGAAATAAGACAACAACTAAAAGTAGAGGAATTAAACACAACAATAGTGAAATACAGAACAAACTGGAAATAACACTTGGCAAGGATGACTCAGAATATAATATAACTATTCACCACGAGGAAGAAGTTTGGGAAGACCAAGGAAAAGACGGAAAGAACAGCAATTTGGAGCCGGAACAGGCTAGTAATTAAGCATAAATTAATGAGTCATTTTTTAACATCTTACCTCATATTTTATGTTTCTTCAAACACGGGAACTAGTTTTCAAGAGAAGGATCTCTCTCATTTTCAACCGACATTATGACTACCGGATTTTCATTGTAATCTCTATCAATAACGTTGCCATCTGGTGTTGATTTGATGAACTTTGAGACGAGGTCACATTCATCAGGAATCTCAAATCAACACCAGATGGCAACGTTATTGATGGAGATTCCAACGAAAATCCAATAGTCATAATGTCGGTTTAAAATGAGAGAGATCCTTCTCTTGAAAACTAGTTCTCATGTTTAAAGAAACATAAAATATGAGGTAAGTTGTTAAAAATGACTCATTAATTTACGAATTAAGAACCTCATAATGTATTTCCCATATTTAACTATGATTAGTAAATAAGCCTAAACCGTGAAGAAGAAGAAGAAGAAGAAGATGCAGTGAACTTAGAACTAATCATCCCAAATAGCAAGCCCATACATGATGTATCTGCCGACCATAACACAAATTACCAGTCCCTAGTGGTCAGGTTAGAACCTTGGAACCAGAGGCTGACATAACTTTATGCTACAACATCTGTTTCAGTTGTTTATGTTGTTGCAGGTTGTAGTGGAGGAGAAATGGGTAATGTTGGCAATACTCTACCTCATTGAATATGAGAAAGCTGTTGTTGAAGGCGCTGGTGCTGTGGGACTGGCAGCCATCTTGAGCGGCAAATTAGATGATGTTGTACAGAACAAAAAGTAAGGACCATTATAAGTTATTTGATATGAGATAGAAAATATACGACTCACCTCATATTTGTAGTTTATTGAAGACCCTGGGTCTTCTCTACTCTCTAAGGCTCGAATCTAAGGACACATTAGTCTCTATATTTAAATTAATATTGGGAAGTAAACATTATGAGGTTATATCATTAATAGTGAGTGGAGAACATATTTTTATCAACTTACCTCATGCATTTTAAAATTTCTTTGATACCGGCGGTTTCAGACAATATCATGTCCCTCTTCAGTCATGACTTCCACTGATCATAGAAGCCATGACTGAAGAGGGACATGATATTGTCTGAAACCGTCGGTATCAAAGAAATTTTAAAATGTATGAGGTGAGTTGATAAAAATATATTATTTTTGGTCTGGACATCTTACCTCAATATTAATATGTCCAGACCAAAAATAATATAATTAAAATAACCTCAAAATATAACTTCCTAAAATTAAATATTAAAATGATAAAAATATGTTCTCCACTCACTATTAACATTAGTCTCTACTCAAATAACTTCCAATCACCGGTGAGCTGACTTTCCGTGAGCAAGTGCAAAGATCGAATTAGCGACCCACTAACTGGTCATGCATGAAAGTCGTCATTTTCGTAATATTGGCAAGAAATTACCCAGAATTCTCAGCAATAAAACCACTTCCGTTATTTTCATCTGCTAGAGGAACGCATTTACACTTGCGTCCCACAAATAATACCGTATATGATGACGTCTGCATCACACAATATTACGCCAATTCTCCTGTTCTTCCAGTTGAATTCTTTGGTAGACTCTATCAAATTCCTCTTCTCCACGTATACCGAAAACATGATCAAAGTCTTCAAGGTCTGACATCTTGGATAAAGCAGCAAGGTTTCAAAGTACATCGGTTACCATCGGTTCCCATTGGGATTCTCACAATTCATTTCTCTGCAAAGTCACCTCACCAGGTAGCTTAGGAATTTCAACAATTATTATCGCATGAACAGATTTTTGAGTACGCAAAAACGTATTTGGATGCAACTTTCTCATCAGAGTACAAGCAGAGAACGACTTTTATTGTCTAATGTGTTTATAGATTCGAGCCTACTTATCATTGTCAATTTTTTCTAACTGTTGAATCGGCAGTTGGCAGTCTTGTAGGTTGATTTCTGTTCCCTCTGTTGGCTAACCGATGAACTTCCAAATCAATTTTTTTCCCCCCCGGGAATTTCAAAATGTATTATTTTCTTTCTATTCTTGTGGATGTAAATTTTCTCCCAAATTGTAAGTTCCTTAGATTTATCTGTATCAGTAATTTGGCTTTTGTTTTGATTCTGTTTTTCTGACCATGCATGTGCGGCTACAGCAGATTTTTCTATTTCTCCATTTTTAACATTTCTAAGGTGTTCTTTCAATCTTGTATTTAAGTTCCTTTTTGTTTTTCCTGTCTATATTTTTTCAGTCTTTGCCATCAATTTGGTAAATTGCTGATTTAAATATTAAATAAATTTGATATGAGTTTGCATTTATTGCTAGATGCCGCTACTCACGTGTTTATATCATTGTACAGGTGAGGATACAAATCATTAACTCCATGACAGAGTAGACCTAGAAGGCTTTTGGTATACCAGCTGGCTGCTGGCCTTACATCCACATGTGTTAATAATCATTATAATTGCCTTGCTTTCTGGGTTTCATTTCTGTGCATTACTAAACAAACTCCACGATGCTAGAGACGTATAAGCCCCTTAGATGCTGGCCTCACGTTCACAGAGGGGAATGACATTCCAGTCAGTATAAGAGTGACATGTGGGTAAGCTGGTCTCGCAGCCTGAAGCTGCTACTTATTGTAGCTACTCGAAGCTGCTTGGTTCATAACTCCGACAGTTGAAATTTTTCAATTACTATCAACTTCTGAACTGCCATCTTGTGTTGATTTTATGAACTTTAAGATTACATTTTTCTTGCCAGGAAGTTCAAAATTCTTGGCTCTATATTTGTTCTTCTGAATGTATATCTTTTCTCAAACTGTTCATTTGAAAAGCTTTTCTAAATGTTTCAAAATTTAGTTTCTCTTCCAATTTTGTTGTTCTTTAACAAACTATTAGCTGCAATTGCTGGTTTTTTTTCAATTTTACCATTTTTTAATATTTCTAAAGTGTTCTTTTGTGCGAGTTTCTAAATTCGTGGTAAAATCAAATGTTTCTTACCTCTCCTCATATAAATTTTCTAAGTAGATTGCGATTTCGAGATCACAACGGTCTCATCATCAGCACTTTCTTGGTGACGGATGTTATGTCGATCGGAAGAAACTCTTCTTCTTCCCTCTGTTGGTGGACTGATGAACCTCTGGATCAGATCAAAATTTGCGGGAATTTCGAAGTTCATGAGTTTTCCTTTGTTTTTCTGAATGTGGATCATTTCCCAAGAAAGTGCTGACGATGAGACCGTTATGGTCTCGAAATTGCGATCTACTTAGAAGATTTATATGAGGAGAGGTAAGAAACATTTAATTTCACCATAAATTAAACCTCATAGTGATTAATTCCTGTAAAAGTTAAAAATAATTCTAAATTCCTTTTAGTTTTCCCTATATTTACCTTACTGCAGTCATTGCAACTAATTCCATATCTGGGACAATAACTTCTTTATTACTCCGTAGTTATTAATAGATTACCCAGACTAAATTTGTTAATCAGTGCTAATGTAATAATGAATTTGAAAATAATATTTGACAGTTTCCTGTGTATTCCAGGATGATAAGTAATTTTCAAATTTAAATGTTACATTTTAAATTAACATTTTCCAGAATTGGACATAGTTTTATTTTACAAAGAAAAATTAATGTTCGACGAGGCAGAGGTAGACCTAAAATCTCCTGGAGTCAGGGAATATGTTTATATATGAAGGAGAAACATCTACAACCAGGAGATTGGATGGACCGACAAAATTGGCTATTAGGAATCGGTCAATATCAAAGACATTAATCAACCGATGATCTATCTAAATTAATGTTCGAACTGGGACTTGAACCCCAGACTCTAACTCTGTGCATCATATCATGTTATCATACTGATGAGTAGAATCAGAGATCCGGGTTCAAGTCCCGGTTAAAACATTAATTTTTCTTTCTAAAATAAAATTTTAAAATGGTTTAAAAATATGTTGCAGAGTGGTGGTGGTGCTGTCGGGAGGTAACATAGACGTGACGGTGCTGTCTCGAGTGATAGAGAGGGCTCTGGCGGCAGACGGACGTCTCATCGAGATGGCTGTTACAATACAAGACAAGCCTACACAGCTACCTGAACTGCTCAAGGAAATTGCAGCCATCGGAGCAAATGTGGTGCATCTCGAGGAGAACAGGGCATTCATCCTCAGCCAAGTGTGGAACGTCGAGGTCAGTAACTTACAAAGTGCTTATCTATCTATCTATACAGTTTTGTGCTCCTTGTATGAAGCCCATTGTTTCATTTCCTGGGCACATCTTCACCAAATTCAAGTTCTCCAACAATTTCTATGTGCACTTTATTATTTAACCCCCTTGGTGCTCAAATTTTTATTGTATTTGAAAAGAAAAAAATTATACGCTCAGACTGGAGTTTGAACCCAGGACTTTTGGCTTTCTAGGCCAGTGATTTACCACTGAGCTACCTGAGCACTCCAATCTAAACACAATTTGCATTTGAAGAGATAAGGCTGCACAAGATTGGATCGGATAAAGAATGAAGATATAAGAACAGAGTTAAATATATATCTATTGAATGATAAAATCAAAGAATATAGAGATAACTGGTTTAGACATGTAGAAAGAATGAAGATTACCAAAAGCAGCATTTAACTACAAGCCAAGAGGTTCAAGGAATGTAGAAAGGTCAGTGAAAAGATGGACAGAACAACTATGAGGTGGAACAGACAATTTGCCTAGCCCGTGAAGTGAAGAAGAAGAAGAGAAAAGGTTAAACTTTTCAAAAAATTTTTAAAACTTGTGGAATATCAATAAAACTAAATATATGGTCACACATAAAAATACATTATATAATGGAAATGGACAGCTAATGACAAATGAGAGAAATTTTGAGGAAGTGGCTGAATTCAAATACCTAGGAACAATAATCATAAACGGGAATGAGATGCACAAAGAAATTAAACATAGGCTCAATTCTGGAAATGTGTGCTATTATGCATTGCAAAGACTTTTGACGTCCCAACTCCTTTCAAAAAACGTTAAACTGAAAATATATTAACTATTATTCTACCAGTTATATTATATGGATGCGAAACATGGACTCTTACTTTAAGGGAGGAAAGGAGATTAGGAGTATTTGAGAATAAAGGTCTTAGGAAAATTTTTGAACGAAAGAGAGATGAACAGACAGGTGAATGGAGAAGACTACATAACAATGAACTACATGGTCTTTATAGGAAGCCAGATATAATGAGAACAGTTAAGTCTCGTAGACTGCAATGGGCAGGACATGTTGCACGTATGGGGAATGGGAGATTTGCATGGAAGCTTCTTGTAGGAAAGCCAGAGGGAAAACACCCAGCTGGTAGACCAAGAATGAGGTGGGAGAATAACATAACTATGATTTGAGGGAAGTAGATTATACAGGGAATGATTGGAAAGCATTAGCTCAGGATAGAGATGTATGGATAGCTTATGTCCGTAAGTGAGTAAGTACGATGGTGTTTTGAAAATTATAAGTAATATTAAAATGTTAATATTATTAGTTTTTAAACATCTTAATGTTGGACAAATTATATTTGAAAAGAAAAATATATGCCTAGACCGGGGTTTGAATCCGCCATTTGCAAAATCGTAGTAACGGCTCGTAGCATTTGGGGTTAGGGAATTAACTATGTATAAGAGAAAAATACGCGTTTAGATTGGAGGCCTAGGTAGCTCAGATGGAAGAGCATTGACATAGAGAGTCAAAGGTCCTGGGTTCAAACCCCGGTATAGGCGTATATTTTCCTTTTAAAAAATAATAACATTTTTGTTGGAAATATTTGCGTTCATTATAAACAACTGAATAACGTTAACAGTGTGGTCAATTATATTTCAAGAGAAAATTTTTTGCCCAGAATGAGACTCGAACCTGGGACCTTTGGCTTTATAGGCGAATGCTCTACCATCTGAGCTATCAGGATGAGTTCCGATATAGACGCAAATTTTTTTTCTTATATACTTTGTAATTCCCAGCGTGCAGAACTCGCCCCGAAAGCTCAGATGGTAGAGCATTGGCCTAGAAAGCCAAAGGTCCCGGGTTCGAGTCTTGGTCTGGGCGAAAATTTTTCTCTTCAAATATAATTTATCCTTCAGTGAGAAGTGTTAAATTAGTCAGTGTGGGCAATGTTTATTAGTTAAACCACAGCAGGCTGTGAGACCATTATTATTGATAAAATGGCCACAAGTACGTATTTATTGTTTTATATTGTTCCAAATAAAGTTCAGTTCATTTAAAATGCAGTGATTTGTTTCGTGTAATGTATATTAACACTACCTTTTGGATATATTTTGTATATACATTGTACGTAGTATACATAGAGGGCAGTGGTTTTACTTCCCACACATGGTTTGTAATATGTAATATTACAGTATAGTTATTTAGGTTGGCAACCCCGAAATGTAGGAAGTTGAACTTTCCATCATGATCGCCATTGCTGTAAGTACGACAAAACACACTATCGCTCAGAAAAGCATTTTGATTTAAATCTTAACATTTGTTCTTGTATTAATAAATGATTGATTGTGATTGTTGCAGGTTCGCTTGCGGTGTGAGGTGTTGGGGAAGGATATGATCAACACACTACAAGAAAAAATGAACGCAAAATATGGAAGCAACTTCAGGATTCTGGAAAACGCAGCAATTGTATAAGGTTGGTAATAAACATGATTTGAGGGAAGTAGATTATACAGAGGATTATTGGAAAACGTTAGCTGAGTATAGGGATGTATGGAGAGCTTATGTCTGCATGGCCATGAACCTACGGGTTCGATAGTGCGAGTGAGTTAGTTATACAGCAGTAAAATGGGAGCATAAATTCAAATTGTCCGGGAATTAGTTTAGTTCACATAGAGCTGAGTAGCATCCCAGGTGTCTCTGGTTCGACTCCTGGCATTATCATATTGATATGAAATATTTAGTACAGAAAATCTGAACTACAGCATCATGACTCTTTGTTCTGTCATCTGCTAACTAGTGACAGCAACCACTTGAGTCAGTCCTGACTCTCTGGTGCTATCATGTCAAAGATTTATTTTCTTTTAATTTTCAAAAGTTTTTATTAATTATGAGTTTTTCTTTTCCCAACAGATGTGTCTCTACATTGATTTGAAGAAATGAATAAAACAGTTGGAAAATTAATTTTCTCTCATGTAAACAGACAGTATATTTCTCTTACAATAAACAGACATATCTTCTTCCAGTTGAAGCAATTGTTTCAAAAAGAGCACAACTATTAATTTTTATATTTGAAGACAAAAATTATATGCTCAGACTGGGGTTCGGACTCAGGACCTTTGGCTTTTTTTGAAGAGAAAAATTTGCATTTAGATTGGAGTTTCACAGGTAGCTCAGTGGTAGAGGATTGGCCTAGAAAGCCAAAGGTCCTGGGTTCAAACACCAGTCTTGAGCGTGTAATTTTTTTTAGTATAATAAATTTGGTAATTTTTAACATTATGAAGTTTTATTGATAAGAATCAAATTAATCGTGATTTCTCCTTACCTCATACTTCTACGTTTTTTTAAACACAGCACTGCAGTATCAGCGACGATAGTCACCTGTTTTCATGACTGTCAATTTTTTATTTTGTCGGTAATTATCCAAACTGCCATCTGGTGTTCTATTGCAGGAGTAATTTTCTAAACTGCCATCTGGTGTATTTTTGAAGAACTTTGTAATCAAGCTTAGTTTGTCTGGAATCTCGAAGTTCATGGTTCTAGTATGGTTTTTTTTGAATATATATTTTTTCCCAAACTGTTAAATCCAAAGGTTTAGATAGATGTTTTAAAAGTTTTGCTTCTTTTTCAATCCTATGATGCTCTAATAAACTATGTGCTGCTATAGCTGATTTTTCAATTTCTCCATTCCTTATGTTTTTAAAGTGCTCTTATTTACGAGTTTCCAAATTCCTTTTCGTTTTTCATATATATATATCCTATTGCAAACTTTGCAATCAATTTGATAAATTCTGGAATTTAGAAAATGACTCCTTCAAAAGAACACCAGATGGCAGTTTGGCAAAAGAAGAAATTGACAATTGTGAAAACAGCTGATGATGGTCGCTGATACTGCGGTGCTGTGCTTAAAAAAACAGAAGTATGAGGTAAGAAGAAATCACGATTCATTTAATTTTTCTCTTCAAATATAATTAATTCTTCAGCGAGAAGCGTTAAATTAATAATAAAAACAATTATTAATTTTTAAATTTTATAACTTAATATATGCACATCATATCGAGGGGGGGCATGCCATAGCGTAGTTGGTTAAGGCAATACGGTACAAGGAAGGCCTGGTGGGGTCAGAATTTTTAATCTGACCCAAACCTTCTGGCAGCATCATGGTCCTGGGGTGGTCTCAGCCTCTAATGGAAATGAGTAGCTACCATATGCTTAACTTTTTTAACTTTTATAGGAATTAATCACTATGAGGTTTAATTTATGGTGAAATCAAATGTTTCTTACCTCTCCTCATATAAATCTTCTAAGTAGATCGCGATTTTGAGATCATAACGGTCTCATCTTCAGTACTATCTTGGCGACTGATGTTATGTCGATCGGAAGAAACTCTTCTTCTTCCCTCTGTTGGTGGACCGATAAACCTCTGGATCAGGTCAAAATTTGCAGGAATTTCGAAGTTCATAAGTTTTCCTTTGTTTTTCTGAATGTGGATCTTTTCCCAAACCACCGTGAGTTCCTTCTGTTTGTGTATTTGTCTCACTTTTGATTCAATTAGATGTTTTTCAGACCAGGCATGAGCAGCAACTGCTGACTTTTCCACTTCTCCATTTTTGACATTTCTAAGATGTTCTTTCACCCTTGTTTTCAAAAAAAAGGAAAACTTATGAACTTCGAAATTCCCGCAAATTTTGTCCTGATCGAGAGGTTCATCGGTCCACTAACAGAGGGAAGAAGAAGAATTTCTTCCGATCGACATAACACCAGTTGCCAAAAAAGTACTGAAGATGAGACTGTTATGGTCTCGAAATCGCGATCTACTTAGAAGATTTATATGAGGAGAGGTAAGAAACATTTAATTTCACCACACGATATGCTTGTTCTGAGGCAGGGCTGACACCTCTTGGCGATTGTCTAGCAAGGGCCTCCGACAGCCTGTAGTGGGATCACTTTACTTTTTTTACCTACACTACAGGCTAACAAGGCAGCTGGTGGTCCCACAGGCATTACACCTGGTTTCGTCAACCTGGAGTCGCTACTTATTATAGCTACCCAAATTCCTCATGATGCTGGGTGGCACCAGTCCCATACTGGCTGAAATACCATGAGAAAACTTCTTCTCTCATGGGGAGTCGAACCAGTGGGAATCCTGTAGCTCTGCACCAAGGCATGATGCCTTAAATTGCTCGAATATGATGTCGGACTTTTATTAAATTAAAGAAATTAGAATGGGCTGGACATGTACAAAGCCTCTCAACAGACCGAGCACCAATGAAAGGTGCTTACAGCAAGTTTTATGGGGAATAGACGAGTTGGAAGATGGGAGGATGGTGCAAACCTACTTAAGTGTTGCAACTGGAGGCACAAGTTAAGGGAGGCCAAAGCTCGAATTTGAGCCAATCAGCCATTGGATGGATGGATGATGTCGGACTTTAAAAAACATTACTACTTGGTAACTTTATGTTAGTAACAGTGTATATAAGAGACAAATTAGCATTTAGATTGGAGGAAGCTTATTGTAGGAAAGCCAGAGGGAAAACACCCAGTTGGTAGACCAAGAATGAGGTGGGAGAACAACATTAACTATGATTTAAGGGAAGTAGATTATACAGGGAATGATTGGAAAGCATTAGCTCAGGATAGGGATGTATGGAGAACTTATGTCTGCACGGCCATGAACCTACAGGTTCGATAGTGCCAGTGAGTAAGTAAGTAAGTGCTCAGGGGAAGAGCATTGGCATAAAAAGCCAAAGGTCCTGGGTTCAAACCCCAGTATGAGCATATAATTTTATTTTCAAATATAATTTATCCATCATTGAGAGTATTTATTTCAATGAATAAGTAAACCCTCTTTTGTATCTGGCATAATGCCAGGTTGAGGGATGAGATGAGATGAAGCCACTATTGTTGAAAACCTGTTTTTTACACAGACCAGATCTGTTGTACCATAAATTAATGAGTCATTTTTTTCACATCTTACCTCATATTTTATGTTTCTTCAAACACGGGAACTAGTTTTCAAGAGAAGAATCTCTCTCATTTTCAACCGACATTATGACTACCAGATTTTCGTTGGAATCTCCGTCAATAACGTTGCCATCTGGTGTTGATTTGATGAACTTTGAGATGAGATCACGTTCATCAGGAATCTCGAAATTCATGGATCTAAATTTGTTCTTCTGAATATATATCTTCTCCCAAATTGTCAATTCTAAAGGTTTTTCCAAATGTTTTAAAAGTTGGGCTTCTTTTTCAATTTTATGATTCTCCAATAAACTATGTGCTGCAATAGCTGATTTTTCAATTTCACCATTTTTAATATTTCTGAAGTGTTCCTTAGTGCGAGTGTCCAAATTTCTTTTTGTTTTTCCTATGTATACTTTATTGCAGTCCTTACAATTAATTTGATAAATTCCAGATTTTTTGCTATCTGGGGTGTTCAATTTGTTATTAGTTATTAATAGATTACCAAGGCTAAATTTATTTATCGGTGCCAATGTAATATTGAATTTCTTGAAATTTTTTTTGAAATTTGTTATATATTTCAGGATGATAGGTAATTTTCTTGAACTATTTTCCTTTCTTTGAATCAGATTGCAGGGTAGTGTATTCTTTTAATCTTTTTTGTTGTCTGAATTTCTTTAATTTATTTACAATTATTTCTTTTCCAAAACCATTTAAATTGGCTATGTTCAAAATGTGATTGTAGCCTGGATTAGCTTAGTGGTCTGAGCATTAGCACGGAAAGCTAAAGGTTTGGGGTTCGATTCCCGGTTCAGGCAAAAAATTTTCTCTTTACCATTGATTTACAATTATTATTACTGTTTAAACATCTTAATGATGGAAAAATTAGGTAGCTCACTTGGATAGAGGATTGACATAGAGTCAAAGGTCCTGGGTTCAAATCCCAGTCTTGGTGTATATTTTTCTTTTCAAATATATTTATTATTACTTTTGGATCCTTATAATACAACTGTGAGAATAACAGTTGTATATGTTAAAATAAAACTATTATTCTACCAGTTATATTATATGGATGCGAAACATGGACTCTTACTTTAAGGGAGGAAAGGAGATTACGAGTATTTGAGAATAAAGTTCTTAGGAACATTTTTGAAGCAAAGAAAGATGAACAGACATGTGAATGGAGAAGACTACATAACTTTAAGGAAGTAGAAGATTAGACAGGCTGACTGTTGAGGTGGTTAGATGATATTAAGAAGCTTGGTGTTAGACAGGGATGAATGGAGGAACATCTTGTTAGCGGCCAGGGCTCTAAATGGACTGTAATGCCATCTACGATGATAATGATGAATTTAGTTTCTTTCATAACTCTTTATTAACAAACATAGTTACAATCTCTATGACTTCCTCTTAGGCTTCTTCCTGCCATGTTTCATCCTTCTCTTCTCCTTGATAACTCTGTTCTTCAGTATCTGTTCGGGTTTCTTGAGTAAGTTCTTGTATCTGGTCTCCAGTTTCTTGTTGTGACGACCCCAGTGTGTGTTGGGATACGACTTCAGACCTAAAACAACACAAACATTTTGACATTAGCTATTTCTCAGGTGTTATGGTCCACAAACTTCCTTTCACTCAACTATTTTTAGGAATTAACACTAACTAAAAACTCACTGGCACTATCGAACCTGTAGGTTCATGGCCATAAGCTCTCCATACATCTCTATCCTGACATGTTTTCCAATCTTCCCCTGTATAATCTACTTCCCTCAAATCATGATTAATGCTATGGAATGCAGGCTTTCACGGCCAGTAATCATAGTATTAAAAGATTCCGGGCTATGTGGCCATGGTCTATAACTGGCGTTTCTTCCAGACGTTTCTCCGTCAACTGCGGAGGACATCTTCAGTGGCGAGCGCTTCCAGCTGTTGTTTCCCTGTCGTAGGCTCGACTGCGAATGAACGGCAGAAAGCTGGACGCTCTTATTTATACTAGTGCTGACATCGCGTGAGTCGCAGCTGATTGGATCGACGTCATTATACTGGCTTCTGATTGGTTCGGAACTCTCTCCTTGTTATAGGTAGGTTTTGACTGTCTATTGTCTAATGTGTGATACCAGGCTTTGGCTAGTTTTATTGAAATAGAAAAGATGAAGGAATAAAACTAGCCAAAGCTGGTATCACACATTAGACAATAGATTGTCAAAACCTATCAATAACAAGGAGAGAGTTCTGAACCAATCAGAAGCCAGTATGATGATGTCGAGCTAATCAGCTGCGACTCACGCAATGTCAGCACTAGTATAAATAAGAGCATCCAGCTTTCTGCCGTTCATTCGCAGTCGAGCCTACAACAGGGAACAACAGCTGGAAGCGCTCGCCACTGAAGATGTCCTCTGCAGTTGAGGGAGAAACGTCTGGAAGAAACGCCAGTTATAGACCATAGCCACATAGCCCGATTAATGCTGTTCCCCACCTCATTCTTGGTCTACCAACTGGGCGTTTCCCCTCTGGTGTTCCTACAAGAAGCTTCCAGGAATTAACATTATGAAGTATTATGTCTTTTTCTTCATGAATTAATGAGTCATTATTTACATCTTACCTCATATTTTATGTTTTCTTAAACATGGGAAGCTGTGGGATGTGTCCTTTTGAAAACTGCAATTCCCATGTTTAAGAAAACATACGAGGTAAGATATAAAAAAGAGTGATTCATTTATGAATTAAGAACCTCATAATGTTATTTCCCATATTTAACTATGAATCTTACTATTATTCATAATTTGTAGGATTTTCATCCTGTTTATTTCCAAAATCACTCCTCGGAGGAAGACGTATTGGATGTGCATTCACTGTCTATCCATCTCTTGGCTGGTCTTCCTCTTGTTCTTCTCCCGTCCATTGGTCTATCTTCTTTAGCTCTTTTTACAAGTCTATTGTCTTGTATACAATCTTTCTAATGTTGGTTGGTTGGTTGGTATCTAATGTCGAGCACTTGATAATGAAATCATTCGCTCTTATCTTTCTAATGTATTCACGTAGATTTTCATGGCCGGAGTTGCTATGATGATCTTGAAGAAGATTTTCGGGCTGTAGGCCGTGGTCGTGAGGTTGTCTCAAGACAACCCTTGAGGATGCCAGACGCAGTCTCTGGCGAAACATCGGGGAACTACAAGCCTCACGACCACAGCCTACAGCCCCGAAAATCTTCTTCAAGATCATCATAGATCTTTCTAATATTTTCATCTGTCTATAATACGTTTGGTTATGTCTTGAATCCCGGTCGGGACAGTTTTTCTGGGTGAGGTTTTTATCGAAGTTTTTCCTCACCTGTAAGACAAATGCCAGGAAAACTTTAAGGCCCAAACGGTCTGCAAAATCATATGGCCATCATCATCCTTCACCTGTGTGGAAAGCAACAGGAAGCTACCAAACCTATAATTCCTTAGTAAAGGTGCAAGCATAGCATGAAAGTGCTATGATTGCCCTCGGGCAGAATTATTATGGATGGATGTCTTGAATATGACATTTGTCTCTAATTTCTGTGTTGTGTATTTTATCAAATAATGTTTTCCCATGAATAGTTCTTCATTTCACATTTGTTTACTTTTTGTTGTATCAGCAGGTATAATGTATTTCAGAAAAATTTTATCATCGCACCTCATATTCTTCTTCTTCTTCTTAGACTAGTTTGAGGGAGGCAGCAATGTAATTGCAGGAGATAAGAAGATGAAAAGTGAAATTACCTTGCAAGCGATTTCGTATCTCTGTACTCTGAGGTTCATTATCATTGTTGTCTTCATCGTCGTCATCATCATCACTTGCATTCTCTTCTGCCTTTGACCTCTCTTTCCACTTGGCGTATCTCTTGGACTTGTAGGTTGCTGGGATCCAGTTGCCAGCCTCGTCTCGAATCTTCTTCACTTTACCCTGAAAATAACAAACACAATGTATTTTTATCTAACACACAAACACACACACACACATATATATATATATATAGTCCACCGCTTGGTCTCAAGGTAGCGTGCTGCCTTGTCATGAAGCAGCCCAGGTCTGATTCCCGGTCGGGACAGGCTCCTGGGTGAGGTTTTTCCTCACCTGTAAGACAAATGTCAGGAAGTTTATGGTCCAACGGTCCCCAAAAATCATCCGGCCATCATTATCATCCTTCTCATCATCATCCTCCTTCACCGGTGTGGAAAGCAACGGGAAGCTACCACACCTACAATTCTCTAGTAAGGCCTCAAATCATAGCATGGAAATGCCATGATTGCAGTGAAAGACCTGCCCTCAGGCAGAATTACTATGGATATATATATATATATATATATATACTAGCACGCCGTAGCGTAGTGGTTAAGGCAATGAGCTACAAGCCGGAAGGTCGAGGGTTCGAGTCCCGGTGGGGTCTGGATTTTTAAATTGACCCAAACCTTCTGGCGGCACTATGGCCCTGGGGTCGACTCAGCCTCTAACGGAAATGAGTACCAGACACTTGTTCTGGGAGTAAAGGCGGCCGTCACGCAGGGCTGACAACCCGGCTGACATCAAGTGCCGATTGTCCAGAAATAGCGGGAGCCTTAACCTCCTACTGCCCCAAGGGCCTCCTGAGGCCTGTAGTGGGATTACTTTACTTTACTTTTTAGTGGATCCGGCAGATGTTGTCCTGAGCAAACATTCAATTCTCGTGTCGTGGCCGGACGATAAATATATGTTACTTTTTTTATCATAAAATTCACTAATTAAGACGTAATTAGATGTTAACTTGTTCGCATGGGACCAATTATTTTTTCCACATTAGACAACTTTCTGAATAAAAAAAAACAAAAACATATTAACCAATATCAGATTATAGAGCACCCATGTCTTTTTATGCACCTTGGATTAATATTGTAGTTCCGCTGCCGTTGGAAAGTGAAGCATGGTATGTATGAGCGACTTCGACGGTAACACAGGAAAACAGTTCCGTTTTGTCAGCGTTAAAAACGTCTCTTAGGCGCTTGTCATGAGATTAAAGTATGCAGTTTCGGTTTCCACTCACTAACTATGGTCAGGAAATTTGGAGATGTTTTGATCGTGGACTTGTAAAACACACACACCCTCACCTCGCTGGATTTCTTTTTTTTCCTCTTCATTTGACCATTTCATTCATTATTTTTATTTTGTGTTTTAAAATCTCATAAATTATTTAAATTTAGTCATTATTTCGCATTTTTCTTTATCTTCAATTATTTTCACTTTTTTGTTTAATGACAATGGTACATACAATTTAGTCATCTTTATTCTGTAAATTCAGACGCTACCTGTGAAAGAAACGTACACAATCGGTCTCAGAACTAATTTAAGATTTTACAGTGCACTCGTTATTTGTAAGATGTCACACGCTAAATATTTGTTAAATGAACCTGTATTTCGCAAAATCCGTGTGCAGTGAGGCCGAAAGAAAATTCCAGATACAAGTAGAAACTCTACTTCACCCGGCATGGCGGCAGGAATCACCACTTATTGTTAATTTGCCTAATGGGAATTCAATGAAGTGGAAACCAATTTATTTCTCTTTCCATCTTTTCACCTTATAAACATTTTTTTTTCATGAATTGTGTAGAAATATCCTTCCGTTTCCGCGTTGGACAGATTCCATTTTATACAAAATAAATACACATAAAATTACTATTATTTCATCGGGACCAATAAATTTGTTCACATTGTACAGATTTCCGCGTTATCCATGTTTCGGATTAAACAAGTGTTACTGTACACATAGAAAAAACAAAAAAAGGAATTTGGACACTTGTACAAACTCCTGATCCCATTGGTACTCAAACCTGTGACCTTTTGGCTTCTGGAATGATGCTATGGCACACCCCCTTCTTTGATTATGGCCCCATGTTTAATTGCACTTACTGTGTTAACAGCAACCATTTTCTTCTTCTTGGAATCCCACTTCTTGAGTTTCTGCTGAAGTCTCAGGATGTCTCCACTGTCTGCTGTCAAGTCTAGATTTGCTTTCGAAGCTTCTTGATGGAAATTGTTTACTGCAAAACTGTAACAAGCATCACAATACAAATATAAACTGTACTATTCCGAGCTAAGTTCCTGTTGTAATATAAACAAATTTGTATAAGGTTCCCGTTGGGGTCAGGATTTTTGAACTGACCCAAACCCTCTGGCGGCACTATGGCCCTGGGGTAGACTCAGCCTCTAACATAAATGAGTACCAGATGCTTGTTTTGGAGGTAAAGGCGGCCGTCACGCAGGGCTGACAACCCGGCTGACATAAAGTGCCGATTGTCTAAAAAAAGTGGGAGCCTTAACCTCCTACTACCCCAAGGGCCTCCGGGCCTGTTGTGGGATCACTTTACTTTTTATCACTTTGTTTATTGGGGAAACAGTGGAGCTACTTTTACCCGCCATATGACTGAATTATGTACAGAACTGTCATCAATAGAAACATTGTTCTTAGGTAACATCGTATTTTACAGGAAATGAGACTGATTACAAGATAAAATGGTACCATTTTTAATTCATTTGTGACAAAAAATTATATATGGGTATAACTAATCAGAGATTAGGATAGATATAATTTATTTGCAATTTCATTACGAGTAGAATTTATGCTCCTTGCTGACTCACTTGTAAACTCTGCTGTTATTTTCACCACATGCTCAATGACTGTGGGATATTCTTCACAAAAGTGTTTGAAAAATGTTAAAAATGATTTGTTTCTCTTGGCTTTTCAAATGCTTTGCTTTCCTATGTTTAAGAAATTCTACAGAAATTTTACAATTTTGAAACAATTCAAATCCCAACGTATTCCACATTGCGCATGCATAAGAATACACACGTACTTACCCCTGCTCCGTGTGGTGGTCAGGTGCTGTATAAGGAATGTAATGCTCTTTGTCCACCATGCTTCGTCGCTTCTTTCTCTTTGCTTCTGCCTGTGCATCACGCTTGCGTTTCTTGGGTGCTATAATGCTATGAAATGCATCTTGAATATCATCTTCGTTGCTGGTTGGCAACAATTTCCTCTCTTCCAAGGTGTTTTCTAAAAAAGTAAGTAACAAATTTAATTTGAACAGATTTTACTTAAGACAGGATATTTGCTATGAAAGACCATCACTTCTGTTTTGATCTCCATATTGTATTTTGCATCCACAAAGATTACATCATCTTCATTAGTTGTTGCAAGAGCTAAATCATCTGCAAAAAGTAGAGCTTCAATTTGTAAATTTCAATTTTCAGAATGCATTAACATTAAATTAGCACCGAAAAATGATTACAGGCCGAATAGATTAATTAAATTATATTATTTTTAGTCTGATCATCTTACCTCAATATTAATGTTGATTTGTTCTTGGACATGTTTCAAAACAATTCTGTTTTATCGTCAGCTTGCCCAGACTGGTTTGATTTATGTTGCATTATGTTGCACACCCTGGATGTCAATGTCAGCTCCATCCTGTGGTTGGCCAAAGAACCTCGAAACAAGGTCACGCTGCATTGGAATTTCAAAATTCATAACTCTGTTTCTGTTCTTCTGAATATAGATTTTTTCCCAATAGTCAGCTCTTTTGTATTTTCTAACTGTTTTAATAATTTAGTGTCTGATTTATATCATGTTTTTCAGACCAAACATGAGCAGCAACTGCAGATTTTTCTATTTCCCCATTTTTAATATTTCTGTGTTCTTTAGTTTTAATTTAGGTTTCATTTTGTTTTCCCTATATATAGCTTTTCACAACCCATGCATTCAATTTGATATATTCCTGACTTTTTATTTTTATCAGTTTTTTCATTTTTGTTGGTTTTTATTAGTTTATTTAAACTGAAGTTATTTTTTGGTGCTAATTTAATATTAAACTTCTCAAATATCTTTTGGAATTTATTCAGTACCCAGGGGTGATATGTGAATTTCCTATATTTTTTCATAGGTAGTTTTTCTTTTTAAGAGTACTTCTGTTTATCATTTTTTGTTTTTTATACTTTTTTATACTTTTGTGTACCATTTTTTCATCAAACCGTTTTCTCTTGCTACTTTGATTATGTGTTTTTTTCTCATGTTTGAAATCTTCTTTGTTTAAGGGTAAGTTTACCAATCTATGCACAACAGAGTTAACAGCTTTAAATATCTAGGCCTCACGATACAAACAACAGGGAAGAGCTTCAGGCTACAAGAGCGGTGGCAGCAATAAGGACAATGAATGAAATTAGGAACATCAGCACCGCTATGGACTTGTTCAGATTGAAGCTACTACCCGTACTTGTGTATGGACTCGACTTGATACCTCACATATAAGCAACTGGAAGATGTGGAGAAAGTGAAGTCAAGAGACTCTTAGGAGTATCACCGAGTACGAGATCAAGGCTGGTCTACGAACTCACCAGAGAGACGTTTTTAATAGAAGATCTGCAGACAACACTACTCCTGCCATCTAGTAAGGCCTACAATGTACTCTTGCAAGAGAAGAAGAAGGACAGACCATCATCATTCTATGCGACCTGTGCGATGCAAGACAGACGATGGACAGAATCGAACTGTGAAATGCGTCACGTCACTGGCAGTCCATGGCTTCCATCACAAGATGTGCTGCAACAAGACATTTCATGAACCTAACGACATGTGTTTTGTGTTCACAAAAATGTGAAAAGTACCACATTCTGAATTGTAAAAAATTACTTAAATCAATCAGTGCTTATAGCAAAGACAATTAAGCACTTCACGTGTAATATCTGCATGGTTTGTGCGCATTTCTCCTTTATTATTATTATTAAAGGGTTGTGCAACATAAATCAAACCAGTCTGGACAAGCTGACGATAAAACAGAATTGTTTTGAAACATGTCCAAGAACACATCAACATTAATATTGAGGTAAGATGATCAGACTGAAAATAATTTAACTCGTAATAATTACTGAAAAGTAGAACAGAAGATTCTGTTTGCTCTGATTATCTGCTAAAATATATTTTGTGGGATGTTTGTGTATGTGGGCAGAGGGTAGAGGGGTGCTCGTGCACGTATGTTGTCAAGGTCGTGACATTGAATGTTACAAACCTGAATTTTCCTTCTCGTTGTCCTCCAGCTTTCTCTTGTGGTTCTGAATGGAATTAAGATGTTGTTTTCTTGTCGATTTCATGACATTGTAAGACTGCGACCTTGAAGACTGACCTATTTCAAAAATTGTCTGAAACAGAAAACAGAATCACTTATTTTAGAAATTCTCACTATTCATTAAGGTAGAATTAGTTTAAAATCATCATTATAGCATATGTCGAGTCCTGGACCTAACAAAATCTTCCTCCATTCATCCCTGCCCAATGCTTTGCTTCTCCAATATCAAGGTCCATAATAGGAATCAAATGAATAGTGAATAGGAATTAAAACATATAAGAGAAAAAATTGTATTTTGATTGGAGGTAGAGCATTAGTGTATAAATGCTGAAGGTCAGTCTTCTGGGCATATATTTCTCTCTTCAAATATAGCATATTCTGTATAACTGCATTTTGTTGGCTGTTGTGATATGATGGACTTACCCCTTGAGGCCTGTAGTTCTTCATTTGTTTGAGCAAGTCAGAAGTGGTGGGTTCGGTTCTGTATTGTGCCGGGAACATAGGGTGAACTGGAAAGCTATCGGTGCTGATTTCTTTCACCCTTTTGACACTCTCAACAGAAGCCCCTGGTCTCGAGCGGATGTACTGCTTGTATGCATTGCCACACACTCGCTTCATGTTCCTCTGGAAACATATCAACATCTTATTTATTAGCGGAGAACATATTCTTAAGTTTACAAAATTTTTTATATCACATCCAAAAATTTACAAAAGTTGTAATTCTATGTGACTCCAAAGCAGCCATTCTCGCTATAACACGAGACACAACACCCAAAAGCATTAAAATTATCGAATGTCACAAAATGATAAAACAGTTATCCCGTCTACATAAAAAAGTTGTACTTCAATGGATTCCGGCCCATTGTGGAGTGACAGGCAATGAAATAGCCGATTTTCTAGTCAAGAAGGGTAGCAAAATTGTTTCAAACCCAACTTCTACTCCAGTTTCCTTTCACTCTATCAAAAGAATTATCTCAAATAAATATATAATAAACTTAGAGAAGAATACACCACCAAAAACATCTGGAAAGGAATGGGAAAATCTACAAGCTTATGACATTACTACATTACAAAGAAAATCCGCAGTAGCAACATTCACACTGCTAACGGGACATGACTGCTTGAATAAACACCTACACAGAATTGGCATAACAGATTCACCTAAATGCCCTTTTTGCAATTTAAATGAAGATATGGAAAGAAACCATCTCCTCCGTTGTCCAGCTTTTGTAGAAGAGACCAGCCTTTCTGCTAAATATTGGAGTGCAAGAGAGCGAATGATTTCATTATCAAGTGCTCGACATTAGATACCAACCAACCAACATATTTTTAACCACTCACCTCATAAAATTTCAAATTTTATTATTTTAATAGATGAGTTGGAGAAAATGTTTTAACATCTCACCTCACAAAGTTGCATGTCTTCACGATGCCGGTTTCAAAAGTATAGTATTACTTCCATCTTCAGTCAAATTCCAACTGTTGAAATTTCGTCGTTAACATCATCTTCTGAACTGCCATCTGGTGTATTTTTTTTATGAACTTGGGAGATTAAATTATTCTCGTCGGGGATATCGAAATTCATTGCTTTATATTTATTCTTCTGAATGTATATCTTTTCCCAAATTGTTAATTCTAAAGGTTTCTCCAAATGTTTCAAAAGTTTAGTGTCTTCCGATTTTATGATTTTCTAGCAAACTATGAGCTGCAATTGCCGATTTTTCAATTTCACCATTTTTAATATTTCCAAGGTGTTCTTTTGTACGAATATAAAGCAATGAATTTCGATATCCTCGACGATAATAATTTAATCTCCAAGTTCATAAAATCTACACCAGATGGCAGTTCATAAGATGATGCTAACGATGAAGTTTAAACAGTTGAAATTTGACTGAAGATGGAAGTAATACTATACTTTGAAACCGGTATCGTGAAGACATGCAACTTTGTGAGGTGAGATGTTAAAACATTTTCTCCAACTCGTTTATTAAAATCACATAATGTTACTTCCTATTATATTTTGACATCAAATAAGTTTAACTAACTTTTTAAGAATTCCAAATTATAGCAGGATACTTCACAACTTCCTAATTGAACCATACAAGTCTACATACAGGTGATTTCCATGGCAACTGATGTAAGAATTGCAACTGATGTAACAATTGCAACAAAATAACATTACAATTTTTTAAGCCTTGAGGTAGTAAGATACAACCTTTTCCCTTCAAAATATATATATATATGTTTCAATCTGTTTAATAGAAAATATGGAGTTTCTATCTTTAATAATTGTACTTATGATGTATGGTTTTATATCGGTAATTGACAAAGTTCTTAGGAAAATTTTTGGACCAAAGAGAGATGAACGGACAGGTGAATGGAGAAGACTACATAACAATGAACTACATGGTCTTTATAGGAAGCCAGATATAATAAGAACAGTTAAGTCTCGTAGACTGCGATGGGCAGGACATGTTGCACGTATGGGGAATGAAAGACGTGCATGGAAGCTTCTTGTAGGAAAGCCAGAGGGAAAACGCCCAGTTGGTAGACCAAGAATGAGGAGGGAGAACAACATTAACTATGATTTGAGGGAAGTAGATTATACAGGGAATGATTGGAAAGCATTAGCTCAGGATAGGGATGTATGGAGAGCTTATGTCGACGCGGCCATGAACCTACGGATTAGTGCGAGTGAGTAAGTAAGTAAGTAGTAATTGACGTAACTGTAGAAATACATGTTTTACAGAACGAGAGAAAAAAGTTAATCTCTGTGAAGTTTTCAATTTTATTTCAATAAACAATTATAACTGTATTATATACATTAATGATGAGTTGGAGAAAATGCTTTAACATCTCACCACATAAGGTTGTGTGTCTTCACGATACCGGTTTCAAAAGTAGAGTTTTACTTCCATCATCAGCCAAACTCCAACTGTCAAAATTTTACCGTGACAGTTGGAGTTTGACTGAAGATGGGAGTAAAACTATATTTTTGAAACCGGTATCACAACTTTATGAGATGAGATGTTAAAGCATTTTCTCAACTCGTTCATAAATGTAAATACCTCACAGTGTTACCTGCCACTTTGGTCTTGGTTAAATACAAATTACTATGAATTTTGAAATACCCGGTGATAAGGAGAGGGGATTGATTTGGAAGTTCGTTGGTCAGCCATCAGGTGGCACGGAGGTCAGTCTGCAGGAGAGGAGACCATTGGACGTCAGTTGTGAACATGAACAGCATTGAGAATGTCACAAATACAGTGACGAAATCTAGATCTGCAAGGGAGTTAAGAAGTATGAGGTGAATCAAGAAACAACTCAACAAAACAAATTGGATGTTTTGAGTTTTATTTTTTAATAAACTTTAGTCACTAATTATAAATAAAGGTAACTGATGTAACAACTAACACTTCTGCGAGGTGTAAGAGTTTTAATTAAAATAAATAACAATTCAAAGTTAAATGTAGTCATAATGGCGGTTGAAAATGAATGACAAGATAATTTGAAAACTATAGTTACCGTGTTTAATAAAACATGAAATATGAGGTAAGATGTTAAAAATGACTCATTAATTTATTAAATAACAATTATTTATTATGAATAAGTTTGTTCAAATTCTACAATATTTTGGGATGTAGTCACTTGAAAATATTTGTAATAGTCCACAGAAACAGCAAGAAGAAACTTCAATTTTTATGTGCTATGTCAAATTTTACATGGAATTCACCTGTAATTGATTGCAGTGCCATCTTATTCCCATATATTTTCTAGAATGTGTCTTATACTAAATATCTGATCTGTTGTAGATCTATTTATTCTAAATCCACATTGATATATGTTAACAATATAACCAATAAGTCTGGAGACTAAAATATTTGTTAAGATTTTGTATGACATTGAAAGTAATGAGATGCCCCTGTAAATGTTGCAATCAGTTTTATCTCCTTTCTTATAAATTCATATGGTAATCAATTCTTTCCATTAATTTACAGCAGGTTCTCTTTCCAAAATCTTATTAAACAACTGGTGTGTCTTCTCCCCCTGATTTTATCAGTTCAGCTGAGATCTCATTTGAATCTGATGCCTTATAAATCTTTAATTTTTCCTTCACCATTTTAACCTCTAATACACTTGGCCCTGTGATGAATATTTCTGTTTTCTTTTAATCATCCTCTTCAATATCCTGTTCTGCATATACATTTAATTCTAGCACGATACTATACAACGTCTCCCTGTTAATTGAATTGCATGCAATTTAACCTGCTGTGAATGAAATAATAACAAACCAAGTCATTGTCGTTCTCGTGCCACTTGATCAGTTCGCTCTGCTCCTCCTCGACAAGTGACTCTGGAACTTGTCCAATCACGCCGTCAGGGAAATCATCATCATCACTGTTGAGAGCAGCGTTGTCTGTTGGTTTGAAAGGTCGTCCCAGGAACAAATGTAGGTCCAGTAGATACGCGTACTCATCGCCCGAAATGAGCGAGTACGCCACACCACTCCTGCCAGCACGAGCACATCTACCTGCAAACATCAGCAGCCATCAACATATCCCGTCCTCCAAAATATTTATATGTTAGTACTCAAATATAAAAGTTATTCTTTTTTATTTAAGAAAAATTGTATCATCTCACCTCATATCCTTGTTCTTAAGAGACCAGTTTCGGGACCTTATTAAGTTCCATCCTCGGTAAAATAATGTTTCGAAACTGGTCTACAAAGAAGAATATGAGGTGACAGATTTTTTTTAAATTAAATAATTCCCCACAGCGTTAATTTCTAAAAAGTCAAGAAAAAGTTACACCTAAACTGGGATTTGAACGTGAGGGGTCTCTGGTTTTGTACACTGAGCTATTGAGGCATCTCAATTTAACACAATTTTTTGTAGAATTTTTAATTAAACCTCATAGTGATATTTCCAGTCCCGCGCCGTAGCCGAGTGGTTAAGGTAGGAAGCCTTCGCGCAGAGCTATGGGACGTGTGCTGGTACGAGTCACCATGGGGGGAAGAAATTTTCTCATGCTATTTCAGCCAGTATGGGACCAGTGCCCACCCAGCATCGTGATGTTTTTGGTAGCTACAATAAGTAGCGGCTCCAGGCTGAGAAAACCAGCTATAACGGCTGGGGGACCCGACATGCTGACCGCATGTCATACCTACACTGGCTGATTATCATCTACCTCTGTGATTGACACATGCGGATGTGAAGCCAGCAGCCGGATGGTAGGCTAAGGGCCTTCTAGGCCTGTCGCGCAAGGAGGAGGAGTGATATTTCCTTTAATAGTTCAACAATTTTTTTGTCTCTCTTTCTATTTAATATAATAACATAAAATATAAATATCCTAAACTCTTTTGTGTACTCAATAGAAGAATACATCATCTATGTAAAGTGGTCTGCCAAAGTGGTGCATAAAACTGAAAGTAGACCACATTATTGCCATCTACGCTTTCAGTGTGAGAGTCAAATCATGAAAAGTGCAGTGGGTGACGATAGAAACACATACAGATATTATTTTAATTAAAACAATTATTACAGTTGCTTCACTGCACTGTGTGTATGTACTTACCGACTCTGTGGACAAAGAGCTTGGACTTGGCTGGGAAGTTGTAATTGATGACGTTATCAAGCTGTGGAATGTCGATACCTCTAGCAGCGACGTCTGTAACCACCAGAACACTCACTTTCCCATTCTGGAACTTAGCTGCATTGATTTTCCTCGCAGACGGATCCAGGTTTGAGTAGATGTAGGTACTGGAGATGGCGGCTTTCTCCAACAACTGTCAGACACACATCACCAATACAACATCATTCATAATTTATCTTTTATAGGAATTAATCACTATGAGGTTTAATTTATGGTAAAATTAAATGTTTCTTACCTCTCCTCATATAAATCTTCTAAATAGATTGCGATTTCGAGACCGTAACGGTCTCATCTTCAGTCCTTTTCTGGTGACTGATGTTATGTTGATCGGAAGAATTTCTTTGTTTTTCTGAATGTGGATCTTTTCCCAAACCGTGAGTTCCTTTTGTTTGTCTATTTGTTTAATTAGACTGGCTTTTGATTCAATTAAATGTTTTTTGGCCCAAGCATGAGCAGCTACTGCTGACTTTTCCATTTCTCCATTTTTGACGTTTCTAAGATGTTCTTTCACCCTTGTTTTTAAATTTCTTTTTGTTTTTCCAATATAAATTTCGTCACAATCCCTGCATTTGATCTGATAAATTCCGGATTTGTTTTCATTTTCAATTCTTTCATTTTTATTGATTTTAATTATCCTATTAAGGTTGTATTCATTCTTTGGTGCTAATCTTATATTAAACTTTTTGAAAATTTTTTTTTTGAAATTAATGATGTTTGAATGGATGGTAAGTGAATTTTTTGAATTTTATTTTTTCTAATTAATAATTAAATTAATGTTTTTATTACCTCACCTCATATCCTTTTTCTTCTATACTGCAGTTTCGGAGCTTATCTCCATCGTCAGTAGCCTCTGGTCGACCGGTGTTATGTCGTTTCTTGGCGGAGAAGGAAACCGCCAAGAAACGACATAACACCGGTCGACCAGAGGCTACTGACGATGGAGATAAGCTCCGAAACTGCAGTATAGAAGAAAAAGGATATGAGGTGAGGTAATAAAAATATAAATTTAATTATTAAATTAAACCTCATAGTGTTCTTTCCCTGTGAAAGTTAAATAAATTTATTTTTTCTGTTTCTTTTATAATTTCATTAATTAATTTTTGTCTTTTAAATTTATTTATTTTCTTGTGTACCATATTTTCTTCATAACAGTTATCTATTGCAACATTAATTATGTGTTCTTTTTCTTTTTAAAGGTAAGAAACATTTAATTTCACCAGGATTCATAATATTGTAACTCACCAGGTGGAGGTACTCTACGTGATGTTTGGTGGCTGCGAACACGACGGTCAGTGATTTTGGCTTCATGATCTCTTTAAGAAGACACAGCAGTGCAGCTGGCTTGTCATCTGACCTGCAGCTGATGAATGCAAGCTTCAGCTGATCAGGGAGTTTGGATTCCACATCCAGCCTGCAACAGTTAGTACACATTTCTAAGGTTGCTCCATTCCTCCTCCCAACATGCACAAACTTACGTTAAGTGAATAATATAATAATAATAATAATAATAATGATTTTATTTTAGAAAGAAAAATTAAGTTTGAACCAGGAGTTGTACCCCTGATCTCTGACTCTGTACATCAGTGTTGCTGAAGGGAGAATCGTAACTTCCTATTGGAAGTTGAAATGGCGTAATGATAATCACACTGACTTGCAGAATCAGAGATCCCGGTTTGAACGTAATTTTTCTTTCTAAATTAAAAGCACAACTAAATTTATCAGTTGATAAACTTCCCACTAAGGAAATACCCATGTCCCTGCAGTGGAACGTTAAGGAGCACCCATGGGATACATACAACTTGCTAACATTCCAACCACCTGTTACCTACCAATTCATTATAATCCACTTCACTTGTGTAAATATTTCAAGTGACTAACCTTAACAATATGGGATCTGTAAGTCCTGCTTTAGCAAAGTCGACGAGCACTTTGGGTAGAGTTGCTGAGAAGAGCAACGTCTGTCTGGTTTCAGGCAGTCGACTCAATATGTCTTGTAGCTGTTCTCCAAAACCCATCTCAAACAACCTGCAACATTATCAACATCAGCTTTCATACACATGTCACTAGGGCGAGGCAATTAATGATTTTGCATCTTTTTCTTATGAAGGTTGAAACATTAATATTTAATTTTAGGAAGTTATATTTAGAACCAAAGAACACATAAGAAATATTAAAAATGGAGAAATTGAAAAATCTGCAGTTGCTGCTCATGTTTGGTCTGAAAAACATAATATAAATTCAGACACTAAATTATTAAAACAGTTAGAAAATACAAAAGAGCTGACTATTTGGGAAAAAATTTATATTCAGAAGAACAGAAACAGAATTATGAATTTTGATATTCCGATGGAGGGTGACCTTGTTTGGAGGTTCTTTGGCCAACCACAGGATGGAGCTGACATCGACATCCAGGTGGTGCAACATAATGCAACATAAATAAAACCAGTCTGGGAAAGCTGACGATAAAACAGAATTGTTTTGAAACATGTCCAAGAACAAATCAACATTAATATTGAGGTAAGATGTCCAGACCAAAAATAATATAGTTGAAACATTGCTTGCATATATGAAAATGTACGGCATTAAATGAAAGCAATTTGTTAGGGCATTTTTTTAACTTTTATAGGGATAGGTCATTTTGAGCACTTCTTTACACTTTTCCGGAAGGTTGTGACATTATTTGTATTTGATTTGAGATTTTTATTATAATTCAGTATTTTTCCCTGCCAATACAATTTCTTGGAATAAATAAATATTTTGCTAACAACTATCCCTATTTTTTACGGTATGTGCATATTGAACTTGCCCACTTCTAGGAATTTTATTCAATTACTTGGAGCTTATGCTAGCTTCTACCCCTATTTTTCAAGGAATGTGCTTTAATGGACTCACCCACACTCCCATTGTTATGCTGTTAAGTGAGTTGGTAGGTTGTTTCTAGCCATCTGTATGAACAGGTTAAGAGCAAAATGCCTAAAGTAAAGGAAAATGATAGTGTTAAATTAAAGGCATTTGTTTCAAAATATGGAGAAAATATTTTTTCAACGGATGGTCGTATTTTATTCTGCAAGATTTGCGATGTGAGAGCGACTGCTGAAAAAAGTAGAGAGGAGCTTTTCCATTTATAAGTCAGTACTAGCAGACAATACACAATCATTTATGTTTGAAAATCACCGCCAAGTTTTGATTGTTAACTGCAATTCAAAATTGCTGTAAAGGTGCGCTGTGTAACTGAAATGGATTTTCTGCAATAAAAGGTACTGTAACATGTATTTTTTAAATACTTTTCTTTTAATATTTTGATGTCAAGTTAAATTTTATATAATTCAGTAATCGAGTGAGTAATTAATCTAATAAATAGTATTTTTATTGGTAATTCTTAACTCTTTATTGGTCATTTTTTGTATTTTTTACGTTATAAATGCATTTCCCTATTTGTTACCAACAAACACAATCCTGAGCTGCTAAACAATTTATATCCAAATTAATGTACACAACTAAATTATTGTTAAGTATTGGAGTGCAAGAGAGCGAATGATTTCATTATCAAGTGCTCGACATTAGATACCAACCAACCAAATTATTGTAATCAATGATTTTTCTCTTTACCATTGATTATTATAAATAAATTGGTTTCTATGATGATCTTGAAGAAGATTTTCGGGCTGTAGGCCGTGGTCGTGAGGCTTGTAGTTCCCCGATGTTTCGCCAGAGACTGCATCTGGCATCCTCAAGGAGGCTTGTAGTTCCCCGACGTTTCGCCAGACAACCCTTGAGGATGCCAGACGCAGTCTCTGGCGAAACGTCGGGGAACTAAAGACAACCCTTGAGGATGCCAGACGCAGTCTCTGGCGAAACGTCGGGGAACTACAAGCCTCACGACCACGGCCTACAGCCCGAAAATCTTCTTCAAGATCATCATAGTAACTCCGGCCGTGAAAGTCTACGTGAATAAATTGGTTTCTATTTATAAATCTTTTGACCAATGTCTATTATTGCATTCCATGTGATATGAACCAATAATTTATTAGAGAATCACACATTTTTTATCTGATTTCTAGAAATGGATGTTACCTGTCAGCCTCATCGAAGACGACGTACTCGACAGAATTGAGTTTGAGTTCCATCTCGACACAGATGTGCATGAATCTACCAGGAGTGGCAACAATGACGTCAGGGTTTCCATGTATTGCACTGAACTGATTGTCCATCGAGTCTCCGCCGAGAATAACAGCTGCCTGCAATCCCGTGAACTTGCCGAGCTCCTTGATGAATTTCAACGTCTGTAACACAATTTAAACTTATTCCTTACATACTATTAATAATAATAATAATAATCAACAATGCATTCCTGGGTCCTGGACCTCCTCCGATTATCTCAGTCCTGTGCCTCGCTCCACCAATTTCTCAATCCCAACTCTCTTAACATCTCCATTCACCTCATCTCTCCATCATAGTTTCGTCTTCCTCTTTTTCTTGTACCCTCTGGTTGAGTGGACCATATCCTTTTACATATTTCTGACTCTTCCTGCCCTTCCCATCATAGTCTGGTTGATTTAATGACTTTACTAATCTCCATGTCTTTGAATAAGGCAAACAATTCCTGATTATAACATAATAATAATAATTATTATTATTTATATCCAGAATTTTAATGTTTACACATCTTTCTGTGCCTAAAGTTTTATTTTTCTTCTCCACTCGTCTCTCTCCATCCAATCCATGTCCTCCAGTCCTCTTGCTCTCATTCCAGTTCTTATTTCCTGCATCCACGAGTAATAATAATAAACTAAATTCCATGGTATGAAAGGCCTTGCCCCTGCCTCCACATGTATTAATAACAGAGGTAGGGCAGCATTCAGGTTCTCTGAACATTATAGCTGATTTTTTTTTAAAATCATTAGGAAGTTACATCATGAGGTTTAATTTAATATTTGAGTTTGTATTCTTTAACATTCTTACCTCATATGTTTATTCTGTTGGACGATCATTTCAAAGCTATTGCTCCATCTTCAGCTTGTCCACAAACTAGTTTTTTTTCTTTTCTTCAAGTTGTCAGCCCTGGATCTGTGTTCCAAAGAACTCGGTAATGAGGCTCCTTTCTCCAAGAATTTCAAAGTTCATAATTTTCTCCTTGTTCTTCTGTATATAGATTTTTTCTCATATTGTGAGTTCATTGGTATTTTCCAACTATTTAATAATTTTGTATTTATATCTATTTTGTGTTTCTCTGTCCAAACATGAGCTGCTACTGCAGATTTTTCCACTTCTCCCTTTTTTACATTTCTTACGTGTTCTTTAGTTCTAATGTTTAAATTTCTCTTTGTTTTCCCTATGTATACTTTATCACAATCTGCACATTTTATTTGATATATTCCCGTGGGCACACAATAAATTCCAGAAAAAAATTTGGGAAATTGAACATCAAATTAGCACCAAAGAATGATATAGTTTAAAAAAACCTATGAAAACCGACAAAAATGAAAAAAACTTGAAGATAATAAAAAATTAGGAATATATCAAATAAAATGTGCAGATTGTGATAAAGTATACATAGGGAAAACAAAGAGAAATTTAAACATTAGAACTAAAGAATACATAAGAAATGTAAAAAAGGGAGAAGTGGAAAAAATCTGCAGTAGCAGCTCATGTTTGGACAGAGAAACACAAAATAGATATAAATACAAAATTATTAAAACAGTTGGAAAATACCAATGAACTCACGATATGAGAAAAAATCTATATACAGAAGAACAAGGAGAAAATTATGAACTTTGAAATTCTTGGAGAAAGGAGCCTCATTACCAAGTTCTTTGGAACACAGATCCAGGGCCGACAACTTGAAGAAAAGAAAAAACCAGTTTGTGAACAAGCTGAAGATGGAGCAATAGCTTTGAAATGATCGTCCAACAGAATAAGCATATGAGGTAAGAATGTTAAAGAATACAAACTCAAATATAGTTGATTTGTCTACCTGGATCTGCTTTATATTGTAGCTACCCAAATTCCTCATGATGTTGGGTGGGTACCAGTCCTATACTGGCAGAAATACATGAGAAAATTTCTTCCCATGCCTTGAACTACTCAGCTTTGATGCAGGACGAGGAAACAGTCAAGAAGATTTCCTTCAATAAAAAGGAAATATCAACAGGTATAAGAGGATGGAGTAAGTTTATAGTCCTTGTAAATGAAGCCACAATCACGATTTGTACACCTTTAAAAATCCAACAATATTGGGCAGGTTTGAACCTGTAAACCTTGGAAAATGAAACAAAATTTACAACTCTTTTGGCTTACGTATAAAACTCATGACAGACATCTGTACCTGTAAGGCGAGCTCTCTGGTTGGAGAAAGAATGAGAGCTCTCACACCGCTCTTGGCTACTCTGGTCTTGAGTTTCTCAAACAGTGGGATAAGGAAGCAAGCTGTTTTACCACTGCCAGTTCTAGCCATGGCCACTACATCTCGTCCTTCCAAAACCAACGGAATTGTCTGCAAAAACAAATCTTTGTGTCAACATTTTATCATCTATACAATAAACTATTTTGTAATCTGTGTTTTGATAATTTCATAGAACCAACAAAATATTATGAAATTAATTGATTTTGGTCATGTTTTGACCTGCACATATTGTAACCACTAGACCACTGGGACTGACACAACAAGCAAAATAATTTTACCTCATCTAAAATTTAAAATAAATTTCTTTTTACTTCACCTCTTATGTTATCTTCTAATTAGACCAGTTTCAAAACCTAGGCAGTTTCATCATCAGTAATTTTGCAACTGATGTTCTGTCTCCATCTGTTGGTGTACCGATGAACCTCTGAATCAAATCAACTTCCCCGAGAATTTCAAAATTCATTCATTTTTCTTTCAAAAAAGCAACAAAGAAAAAAAAAATTGAAATCATTAACCTGAAACGTACAGATTTAAGGTGAGTTGACCGCGGTGGACTAGTGGTTATGCTCCTTGCCTCTGGTCCTGAGAGTCATGGATTCAAACCCGGCTGGGGCTGATGAATTTTTTAGGATGGAAAAATCCAAGGAGCAAGTCCTCTGGGATGGACTTTAAGCCGTGGGTCCCAAGTCTGAAGATTTTCAGACTCTCGTAAAAGATCCTTAAGCCTGAACAAAAAGACCTCTAAGCAAAATTTACCGACATCAATGTCCCAGTAATACCTTAGTTGCCTGTTAGATGTCTCATTGGGTCGGTGTGTTGACTGCATGCCATTCACGACATCTACAAGCAAATAAGGTAACTAAAATTAACTTGGTCTATTAACTCCTTACAAAGCAGAGGTTATGACTTAACAATAGATACATCCATTCATAGTAATTCTGCCCAAAAGCAGGTCCTTCACTGCAAATCATAGCATTTTCATGTCATGCTTGCAGCTTTACTAGGGAATTGTAGGTGTGGCAGTTTCCCGTTGCTTTCCACGCTGGTGAAGGATGATGATGACGATAATGATAAGGATGATGATGGTCATATGATTTTGGGGACTGTTTGGGCCTTAAATTCCTGACATTTGTCTTACAGGTGAGGAAAAACCAAGATAAAACCTCACCCAGAAAAACTGTCCCGCCTGGGGATCGAACCCGGGCCTGCTGCGTGACCACAGAGCGGTGGACTAATATATACATAAGGGGAGGATACTTACTTTACGTTGAATTGGGGTTGGAATTTTGTAACCTCTCTTCTGAATTCCCTTCAGCACGGGGAAACCGAGGCCCATGGCTTGGAAACCGCCCGATTTCTTACCACCGCCATGTTTCTTCTTTTTCACTTGTTCATCACCATCTATATTGTCATCTTCAGGGTCTCCAAAACCAATAACTCCCGTGGACGCCATTACAACCTAAGGAAAGGAATGGGCTCAACTGTAGATTAGCTCTCACTACAGTACACCACACAATATTTATATGACACTCTTGCACTATTTATTTTTTCTGTTTCTACTAACACTTCCTACTATTTTAACATTTTCTAATGATTCTTAATTTTTTATTACGATTGCTAAGTATTTATTTAGGTATGCGAAATTTCTCAATAATTTCTTCTAAATTGTACATAACTGTTAGTGCACGTCCTTGTCAACAGATGGCAGTCCAGTATGACCAACCTTCAAATGAGAAATTGCATTACTACTTTTTTATTTTGTTAGGTTAAGGGGATAAACTTGGGTTTATGCCGGAGACGAAATCTTCTAAGTTCCACAGAATCACAGCGTGCATGCGCTAGCGAATGATGTCACCCCGGAAAGATAAATGTAACATCCAGCAGTTGGCAGGATATGTAAGTGAAACCGGTATGACCAACATACGTAAACTAACTTGCCATTTCCTAACTAAAGAAAACAATTTACATGCATATTATTTATTCCCAAATGTTTAAAAAAATGGACGTGAACCAACTTCCCATTTCCTAACGTAACAAAACAATTTACATGCGTACTATTTAATAAACTAATTTTACGTACACTATCACTAAATATGGTTTGAAATTATTTTCAAATGGTGGCAACGTTGGAACAACATGGGAAAGTAGCAAGTAAGTAATGTATCCACGATCATGTTTTATGTAAATATATAAATATAAAATATTGTAAAGAAAGCTTGAAGATCGTTGCAAAATGTTTAAAACAGTACAAAACGTGTTTACAAGTGTTTAGTGCATCAGTGGCACAAGAGTGTAAGTGTAGAATTGTGACCGGCATATAACCTACCTCGCCCGGTTAAGGCATAAGTTAGTGTAGATCGAATTAGTTTATTGAAATAATATATGTAAATGATTTAATTTGTTAGGTTACAAATTATGTGTTAGTGTACATCCATGTTTAAAAGCACGTTTGGGAATTTATTGCAAAGGTTGGTCATACCAACTGCACAGATAGCCCTGCCATCTATGTGCACATGCGCACAACTATTCTGCAGGACTTGGAAAAATTCATGGCGAGACTTAAAGTGCAGTTTGTCTAAGGAATGCAAATTACCAAATTGTAGACAATTTTTCAAACAACTTTACTGTTAAATTGTGCAACAAACATGCAATGAAATTAAGACACACTGTAGTGTAATTGGTTAAGGTAATATGCTGGAAGGTCCAGGATTCAAGATCTGGAGGGGGCCAGAATTTAAACTAACCTAACACTTCTCAGCCTCTAACGGAAATGAGTACCAAACGGTAGTTCTGGGGGTAAAGGCGGCCGTCAGGCAGGGTTCATATCATGTAACGATTGTCTAGAAAAGTAGGAGCCTTAACCTCTTACTACCCCAAGAGCTTCCTAAGGCCTGTAATACGATCACTCCACGGTTTTTACATAATGGAATTACTGTAAGCTTAGGTATACATATTACATACAATTGAATAACTTTTATCTGAATTATTTATAAATATTAAAAATTGCAAATTTGCGGTTTAGGTAAAATTTACGAAGTTTGCCTTAATATTATTGGTGTTTTTCTCATTGCGTTATTATTTACATAGCGTATTCTTGAAATAATTAATTGATTTTAATACACGTTTAAAATTATATGACTTACCTTGTTTATTTAATGAAGATTTATCAATACCAGATTTAATAGTACTCCATTTAGAACAAATGTTTTAATTACATAACCTAAAAATCTACGAAAAATTACCATGCTCTTGAACGCATACAATTAGTCAATTATTTACCATCATTCCAGTCATGCCAATCAGTCTAATTAAATATGTTTTATATTAGGTAATTGCCAGAAATTTGATTGTGGATGGGTAAAATTGTTTTCGTTATGTATATTTTTATAGAATTTGATAAATTTAGATTACGATTATCTGTGATAAACAGTATATTTGAAAATTGAATTTGAGTTATTAAATAGTTTATAGAAAGGTATTGGCAACAGTGTGGTGTGGTTGAATAGGATCGAAGGAGCCGTGAATTGCCGCCATTTTAATCATTATTAGGTTCTCTATGTTATTAGATTTGTAAGCCATCTTTCGGCAGGAATTGTAAGTTATCATTCGATATGAGATCGCGGCGATGCGCAGGCGTGTTTTGGTTTTAGGGAGTAGCTATGCCGGTCACGCAAAATACTGAAACCACGAGGTGGGTCAGTGTCTTCTAGTGAATGAGTGCGTGTGACAGAAAAGACATAATTGTGCGAAGTTAACATTTACCGTACGGAATTATTTGCGTTATTTGTGTGCGTCAGATTTTATGTTATCGGTTGTGATTGACGTGGCGAGATCGCAAGTTTTACTTTTTCGCGTTCGTGAGTGAAAGTTGTTGCGCGGATCGGCCATATTTCGGCCGGACCCGGCTGGTTGGCTGGGTTTGAGTGAAGTGGGCATTTTTTCAGGGGTTAGTAAAAGCGATTAAATAGAAGACACGCCCCAAACGTAAAGCTTCGACTAGTATGTATGTTTTTTGAGTGTGGTGATTCTTTAAAAATAATTTTGAATGGCGTGTGAATAAAAGTGTTGTTTAATTCCCGGCGGACTGTCTGCAGCGAAACATGGCTGACGACGAAGTATTATTCGATGACGTTTACGAGCTCTGCGAAATCATTGGCAAGTAAGTAAAGGAAACACCTCCTAAGACATTCAAAACTTTCGTTGTTCATTATGGACCCTCATATTCTCATAATCCGTCTTTATGTACATAATTTAATTCAGTTTATAGGTTATGGGTGCTTGAATGTGTATCCAATTTGTAAAATATTAGTTTCATACATCATTATTTTGTTATTTTATGGAAATGATAGAGTAGCAGAGGCGTATGGACTCTAGATCACGCCCCCATCTGGGTCTGGTACAGTCATTGTCACAATTTATAGCGCTATGGACAATATTGACTCGTTAATGGACACAAATTGTACAATTCGTTTACGTAAAAGTTACATAATGTCGCAGATAACACTTTTCTTATCATTTCTTGCATTTGCATAGATAGAATCATTAGTTTTCTTACATATATATCAAACATAATTCATTTCATGTTACTTTTCTTCCCACGATATGGACATATTTGATTAAATGGCAGCATATAAAAAAAATATGTTTGAAAACTTTATACAAGGAACAGCATTTTTAATTTTATAAGTACAGTATAAGTCCATGGACCCATTATACACTATTTTCTTTAGATCGTTGATTGTAAAATTAAATTGATTAATGATGATGATATATACACTATACTAAATTAATATTTATTTTATAGCACAAATATATTATCATCATCGTCCTTCACGGATTTGGTGTTTGCCTGTTCCGATCTCACATCTGTTCAGCCCAGCGCTTTTTTGGTCTTCCTACCGATCTTCGCCCTCCAGGATTATACATCCATGCAGTGTGTGGTATCCTATCCTCTGTCATTCTCTGCAGATGTTCTATCCAATTGTTCCTGTGTTCTTCTATTTGTTGAAGAAGTGGTTGTATTTTTAGTTCCTCTCTAATATTCTCATTTCTAATATGTTCTTCTCTTGTACAACCTTTCACAGCCCGTAGGAATCTAATTTCCGCCGTCTGAATTTTACTTTTTTGTTTTTCCTTCAGGACCCAGGCCTCATCATCATCTTAAGGCATGACAACTTCAAAGTGAAAGTTTTGGCCTTCTCAACAATCCTCCTCCATGCCAATCTGTTAGACTGTCCGGCTGAATCTTGTTGAGATTTACAAGCATGTTTTCTTTTACTGTGCTAGGGAGCTAGCCTAACGCCATACCCCCAACCTGGAGGACCAGGTCATTTGATTTTAGGGTTTCCGCCCCTTAGATCAGTTGCGTCCACCACAGCTACGGAGTGTGATCCACCCCTTGTTTTTCTGTTGGGGTTTTCTCCCTTAGCCTTTGTAGCTCCCTCTACCCCGCAAGGCAGCGGTTTTCCCTGTTAACCTAGGGAGTGGTTGCCTCTTCCGCCTTCAATGCCGTAACGTAGGACTCCTACTCCGCAATATCCGCCGTTGAGGTCCCTGGCAAGGGCCCTTACAAGGTACTATCAGCTGGGCGAGCTGAACCAAGGTTGTTACTCCTCCCCCTCCTCCTTTCTCATCCGGACTTGGGACCGGCAATGGTGGAGTTCATTTCCATACTTCGCCACTGGTAAAATCTTAGCTGCGCATCATTTCTTACTTTGTTTCTCAGCGAGCACAAGTATATTAATTTATAATTTCACACTTTTTCATTGGACATTATATATTCAGTTTTTGTCAATAGAAACATATAATTGCAGATGCTGTGCAAGTAATGGAAGTAAATTGAATTAGAGATGTTTTTGGGTTTTAAGGTCCTAATATGGCCGCCTTATTTTAGGTTTATTGTATTGTCATCTTTATGGAATGAATGAGATGGAATCTACTCTACAGTCTGTTACGGTGTTCCTGGTTCTACACACATATAACTCATACCGCCATTAATTTGGGCTGGGCCAAGACATCGAGGATAAGTTACAACCCTCCTTATGCCCTAAAGTAGAGTCGGTGTAAAAACCGGTAGCAAATCACACGACAGCTTTTGATCAGGTGACTATAGTCCAGTAGCCGTCTGGGTGAATGGTAAGGCGCGTGCCAGGAGGGAACATTGCCATGCAAAAACATTTTATTATTAATAACTAACTCACTGGCACTATGGAACCCGTGGTTCATGGCCGAGCGGACATAAGCTCTCCATATATCCCTATCCTGAGCCAAAGTTTTCCAATCATTCCATGTATAATCTACTTCCTTCAAATCATAGTTGACGTTATTCTCCCACCTCATTCTTGGTCTGCCTACTGGCAGCCTTCCCTCTGGTCTTCCTACAAGGAGCCTCCATCCACTCTTTTATTCCCCACTCGTGGCACATGTCCTGCCCATCACAGTCTACGAGACTTAACTGTTCTCATTATATCTGGCTTCCTATAAAGACCATGTAGTTCATTGTTATGTAGTTTTCTCCATTAACCTGTTTCTTCATCTCTCTTTGGTCCGAACATTTTCCTAAGAACTTTATTCTCAAATACTCGTAATCTTCTATGCTCCTTAAAATAAGAAACCATGTTTCGCACCCATATAATATAACTGGTAGAATAATAGTTTTATATATTTTCAGTTTAACGTATTTTGAAAGGAGTTGGGACGACAAGAGTCCCTGTAATACACAATAGCATGCATTTCCACAGTTTACAGTAATGACACTATTCTGCCCGAGGGCAGGTCCTTCACTAGCATTTTCATGCTATGCTTTGCAGCTTTACTATTATCTATATAGACGAAACTAATATAATTATATCAAAGAAAATCACAAATTTCACAAAAACAACGGGGATAATTAACAGTATAATGAAACCATCTTTAGTACAGAAGAACACAAGATTACGGCTTTATAAGGTTCTCGCAAGACCAGTATTAAGATATGGTAGTGAAGCATGGACAATACGAAGAAGAGATGAAAGCCGAATAACAGCAAATGAGATGCGATTTATGCGCCGTACAGCAGGCTACACAAAGTGGAACCATAAGAGAAATGAGGAAATTATGGAAGAGTTGGGTGTAGAACCCATTCTTCACCATATACAAAACTACCAGAACAACTGGAAAGCCCATCTTCAACGAATGCCGTCTCATAGAATTCCAAAAGCCATACTGCGCTACTGCCCCCAGGCAAAAGATCACTGGGACGTCAAAAAAAGCGCTGGATGGAAAATTGCTCTTTGAGACCGTAACAGGCCGCACGGCCTAATACTTGCACAGATGATGATGATGACCAGGATTTGTGGATGATGACTAGGTGTGGTAGCTTCCCGTTGCTTTCCACACCGTGGGATGATGATGATGGTCAGATGATATTCGGGGACCTTTCGGACCTTAACTTTACCTGAGATTTGTCTTACAGGCGAGGAAAAACACCCAGAAGAAACGTGACCCAGGAACTAAGATATACAATTGCTAACATTTTGTTAAACATTGGACCAGTGGTCAATAGTCTTCACTCTGCTGTTCTCGCTTCTGTTCAGTAGGCAGAGGGTTCAAACACGTAGCGTCAAATTGTTATGGATAGAATTTCATGCTTAATGGTTTCCATAAAACCGAATGGGGGACTATTTGACCTCCGGAAAATTTTACCCCAGTTGAACCCATGTCCGCATTTCTTGACGGTTATATTTTTACGGTGAAAGATCATCACTCTTTCCACCAAGGGAGGAAATGAAATTACAAGTATTTTAAAATAAAGTACTTAAGAAAACAAAACAAGCAATAAATGCTTTAAACTCTGTTTGGTGGAGCAAAAATATTACAAAAAATAGAAAATTACAAATATATCAAACCATAATTCAGAGCATTTGAACATATGGCAAATTCCTACCAGGGAAATGAAAAGAATTTTAAGTACAGAAATGGATGTTTTAAGAAGATCAGCTGGAAAATCTAGAATGGATAGAATACGAAATAAAGAAATAAGGGAAATTATGGGTGTACAAGAGGAGCCGGACATCATAGACATAATAGAAAAAAAAAAAAAGAATACAGTGGTATGGTCATGTCAAACGAATGCCAGAGCAAAGATTGCCAAAAATTGTTATGGAATGGATCCCAATGGAAAAGAGGAAGAGAGGAAGACCGAAGAAAACTTGGATAGAAGGGGTACAAGCAGCTATGAATATCAGAGGATTGGAGGAAGATCAATGGATGGATAGATAGGAATGGCGTTTGGTTTCCGGAAGACGGCGGCAGCTGTCATGATGCCGGATGATGATGATGATGATGAACATTTTTGGACCAAAGAGAGATGAACAGACATGCGAATGGAGAAGACTACATAACAATGAACTACATGGTATTTATAGGAAGCCAGATACAATAAGAGCAGTTAAGTGTCATAGACTGCGATGGGCAGGGCATGTTGCACGTATGGGGAATGAAAGACTTGCATGGAAGCTTCTTGTAGGAAAACCGGAGGGAAAACGCTCAGTTGATAGACCAAGAATGAAGTGGGAGAATAACATTAAGTATGATTTGAGGGAAGTAGATTATACAGGGGATGATTGGAAAGCATTAGCTCAGGATAGGGATGTATGGAGAGCTTATGTCCGTGCAGCCATGAACCTATGGGTTCGATAGTGTTTTCATTTTTGTCGGCTTCACTTGCTTTTCGCCAAACTCTGTGGTTACCATCAAAATAATAATCATCATGATCCATACAAGTATTAGGCCGTGTGGCTTGTTACGGTCTCAAAGAGAAATTTCCCAATGCAGAGCTTTTTTTGGACGTCCCAGCGATCTTTTGCCTTGGGGCAGTAACGAAGCATGGCTTTTGGGATTATATGTCTTTAATGCACGGCGCATAAGTAGCATCTCATTTGGTGTTATTCGGCCTTCATCTCTTCTTGGTATTGTCCATGCTTCACTACCATATCAGAAACAAACAGTTTTATTTGAGTCTCATGAGATCTTATGACCTGATACCAGAACTCTTGGTTCTTATTGTAATGTATTTTAGCAAATAGAAATCTGTTCTTTATGCGTGAGACTTGTTGTATTTGATTTTACACCACGAATTAGGAACTTCTCTTGCTTTGCATTTCATTTTTTTTTTTTTGCTCGTCTTGGCAAATTTTTGTTAGTACCATGATGTTTATATTAGCTATTACCCAGCTGTTGCCGAAATAAACGAAATATGTGTTTTTATTTTGAGTCGAGTAACTAAAAAGAGAATAACGCGTTAATTAAATTGTAAGGTATACATTGTAACGAACCAAAAATGGCTGTTACTAGAATCAATTTTTAATTTTGTATTTAAGGTAAACCCCCACTTCTAACTGGACAATCTACCTCAGTTTATTTTAATAGCACGTACGGAATTTCGTTGTGAAACAAAAATTGCGACCCTTACAAGCATTCTTAAATTTTAGTTTCAGGTGAACACCAACATCTAATGGGTTTACAGCATAATTGATAGCGGATGAACACTCTCTGAACCTGAAAACCTGAATGTTCAAATTTTCATAATAATCGACCGATTACTTAGCAAGTTTTGCGAGCACAAACATGTGCAGCCTGAATTTTATAGCGTAAATATGTAGCTAACAGTTGGAATTACTTAATATCACGTATAAAAATCGCATCGAAAACACATTTTCATGACCTCCTTCAAATCATCACAGAAATTAGGGACAAATATCATATTCAAGACATACATTTATTATACATAGACGAAAATATTTGAATGGTCATATAGAAGGAAAGGAAGACAACCGACTTGCAAAAAAACAGGTAAAGAAGGTAGATCAATGGACGGGAGAAGAACAAGAGGAAGACCATCCAATAGATGCATAGACAGTGAATGCCGATACGTCTTCCTCCGAGGAGTGATTTTGGAAATAAACAGGATGAAAATCCTACTTACTTACTTACTGGCACTATCGAACCCGTAGGTTCATGGCCGCGCGGACATAAGCTCTCCATACATCCCTATCCTGAGCCAATGCTTTCCAATCAATCTCTGTATAATCTACTTCCCTCAAATCATAGTTAATGTTATTCTCCCACCTCATTCTAGGTCTATCAACTGAGCGTTTTCCCTCTGGCTTTCCTACAAGAAGCTTCCATGCAAGTCTTTCATTCCCCATACGTGCAACATGTCCTGCCCTACATATTATGAATTAGAAGAAGAAGAAATTACTAAGTTCTTTCTTCCGCTCCATTTTGGACTCCCCTGAAAGAAATGGTAAACAATACAAGCGCACTGGTATCGGGACAAGTCGCTGTGTACATGAACAATATAAACAAAAGCAGACTGCATCATGTACTGTTACAACCTTCAACTGTACAAACAACTCTATTGTCTGAAATCTGCACCATTTTCAATGTATATTTCATAATCATCATGAACTTATTTACGTGATTTGAACCTGTTCCTATGGGATCTCAATATGTGGTTGTTCAGTCCATCTTCATTTTAGTTTTCCTTTATCTCGAAGTTCTTTAGGTGGATACTGCAATGCTAATTTAGCAAAGTGAGATGGGTCCATTCTTTGTACACGTTGTAATCAATTGCTTTGATAATTCTGAATTCCTTCAACTGTATTTTGAAAACTTTTAATTTATCACGTGTACCTTTCAAGGTGAAGCTGATATATCGAAGAAAATCACAAATTTTACAAAAAAAAAACGACGGGGATAATTAACAATATAATGAAACCATCTTTAGTACAGAAGAACACAAGATTACGGCTTTATAAGGTTCTCGCAAGACCAGTATTAAGATATGGTAGTGAAGCATGGACAATACGAAGAAGAGATGAAAGCCGAATAACAGCACATGAGATGTGATTTATGCGCCGTACAGCAGGCTACACAAAGTGGGACCATAAAAGAAATGAGGAAATTATGGAAGAGTTGGATGTAGAACCCATTCTACACCATATACAAAACTACCAGAACAACTGGAAAGCCCATCTTCAACGAATGCCGTCTCATAGAATTCCAAAAGCCATACTTCGCTACTGCCCCCCCCCAAGGCAAAAGATCGCTGGGACGTCCAAAAAAGCGCTGGATGGAAAATTCCTATTTGAGACCGTAACAGGTCACACGGCCTAATACTTGCAAGGATGATGATGATGGCGTATATCTTTGCTTGTACATTTTTGTCAAACCCAGGAGTGGACGTAAAAATCTCATCTGTGCCGCTTGCAATTTTGGTTTGATTTTAGAATTTAGTATCGAATTTTCGCTGCTGTATTTCAGTCCTGATTTTTCAGTTACATTGTGTAATATCAGTTTGGTTGATGTTGACATTTGTTTATCAATATGTATTTTTATGATTCCATTTATTGCATTGTATTTCTGTAACTTTATCTCTGTGTCATTTCTTAGCCTATATCAGATACTAGCTGACCGAGGTAATTAAATTCACAAACTTGTTCTGGTGATTTTTCCATCTAATTCTGTAAAATATTTTTTTGGGGAAAATATTTAAGATCAAAATATTACAAAATATTAACTTCCATAGGTAATGTTCGATCCCCGGTCGGGGCAGTTTTTCTGGGTGAGGTTTTTATCGGGGTTTTTCCTCACCTGTAAGACAAATGTCAGGAAAACTTTTAAGGCCCAAACGGTCCCCGAAATCATATGGCCATCATCTTCATCATCATTCTTCTCATCATCATCATCCTTCACGGAGTGGAAAGCAACGAGAAGCTACCACACTTACAATTCCATAGTAAAGCTGCCAGCATAGCATGAAAATGCTATGATTGCAGTGAGGACCTGCCTTCGGGCAGAATTACTATGGATGGATACATTTCTTAATAAATAGCATTTTATATATTACACAATTTAAAAAATGCAATATTTAAGTAAAAAATGCATCGAAATAATTTTATTTTCATCTACATACACTCCCATTTAAGTGTGGAAAATTATATGAGGCACATGTCTTGCCTCCACTGTCTCGGCAGGCAGTTACTCTGTCTATGATGTTCATGATGACACTTTCACAGACATCTCTGTTGATGACACGTTGAATTTCTTCCTTAAGTTGGAGAACTGTTTGTAGTTTCTTCACGTAGACTCTGGGCTTCACATAACCACATAAAAATAAGTCACATGGAGTAAGGTAACGAGATCTTGGAGGCCGCAGACTCGTGGAGTAGGTTATTGCCATAGAATAACCAAAATATTGTGAGTTTTGTCAAATCGATAAGAGTGAAGTGGCTGGAATGCGTCATCATCATAGTACATTCATGAATTTAGGCATTTGTTAACCTGTTTCGGCCTCAAGAGAAACACCATCCAAAAGTCTTTTGAGTGGACGTCCTGGTCTTCTTCTTCCTGCAGGTTGATATCTTAACATTTGTTTGGGTATCCTGTGATCTTCCATCCGATGAACATGTTGCACCCATCTTGACTCATAATCAGAAATTTTATTTTCTAAAGGTTCCATGTGTAATTCTTCTAAGGTGTATTAATTTTTTTTTGTTTCTAGTAGTGTGTATTCTGCAGTCCTCCGAAGATATATCATTTCAGCAGATCAGTCTCTGTATATCCTTCTGTTTCAACGTCCATACTTCGCTACCATACAAAAGAGATGGAAGAGCCGGTGTTTTATACACTTTTAGTCTTGAATGTTTTTGGACTAACTGTGGCTTGAAGATAGATTTTATTAACCCTAAGATGCTAAAAAAAGTTGATATTTTTGCATTTACAAAACTTACAATTTGATATATATCGGCCGCGGTGGACTAGTGGTTCTGCTCCTTGCCTCTGGTTCCGAGGGTCGCGGGTTCAAACCCGGCCAGGGTAGATGGATTTTTTAGGATGGAAAAATCCAAGGAGCAAGTCCTCCGGGAGGAACTTTAAGCCGTGGGTCCCGAGTCTGAAGATTTTCAGGCTCGTAAAATATCCTTAAGCCTGAATGAAAATGCCTCTAAGCAAAAATTACCAAATTTTCCCGTCCTGGTACTACCTTGGTTTCCTAGATGTCAGTATGAGGCGGTATGCTGACCACGGACCAGTCAAATGACATCTATACGAAAACAAGTGTAAATTAGTATGGTTCAAATTCTTCCCTGTAGGGGGAGAGCGCCTAAATCTCTGTTAAGGAAACATGGGGTTACAAGAAGAACAATTTGATATTGGAAATGGAAGGTGGGATAGAGACAGTGTTATGAAGAAAGCTAAGGTTCAAATTGGACAGTAGAGCTATGAGGAAGAAATAAACGTGCTTGTTCCTTACACCAACAGCCACAAACTATTGACCACGCTGTATAGTGCAGCTGCTTGCTAGTAATTGTTGTGGTGACATTTGTAACCGCCCAGGGCCTCATTTAACATGCGGATGTAGGCCTCTGATAACTGCAAGGTCACAAAGCGACCTCAACTTATAAAGTAATTTACTTTAAATAAATCACGCTGCTTACGTCATCTTACTTTTGCATCGTCTAAGTGCAGACGTCTGTAAAGGGAGGTAAATAAATCTTGATAAAATATATATGAACTGTATATCTGATCATAATTACCTACTAGCTAACTAACTCACTGGCACTATCGAACCCGTAGGTACATGGCCGCGCGGACACAAGCTCTCCATACATCCCTATCCTGAGCTAATGTTTTCCAATTACGTCCTGTATAATCTACTTCCCTCAAACCATGGTTAATTTCATTCTCCCACCTCATTCTTCTTCTACCAACTGGGCGTTTTCCCTCTGGTTTTCCTACGAGAAGCTTCCATGCACCTCTTTCATTCCCCATTCGTGCCATATGTCCTGCCCATCGCAGTCTACGAGACTTACCTGTTCTTATTATATCTGGCTTCCTATAAAGAGCATGTAGTTCATTGTTATGTAGTCTTCTCCATTCACCTGTCTGTTCATCTCTCTTTAATCCAAAAATGTTCCTAAGTACTTTATTCTCAAATACTTGTAATCTACTTTTTTCCCTTAAAGTAAGAGTCCATGTTTCGCACCCATATAATATAACTGGTAGAATAATAGTTTTATATATTTTCGGTTTAACGTTTTTTGAAAGGAGTTGGGACATCAAGAGTCTCTGCAATGCAGAATAGCACGCATTTCCAGAATTGAGCCTATGTTTAATTTCTTTGTACATCTCATTCCTGTTTGTGATTATTGTTCCTAGGTATTTGAATTCAGCCACTCCTCAAAATTTCCCTCATTTGTCATTAGCTGTCCATTTCTATTATATAATTTGTCCTACAGGCGAGGAAAAACCCCGACAAAGCCTCACCCAGGAGACTGCCCCGACCGGGAATCGAACCTGGGCCCGCGACGTGACAAGGCAACACACTACCTCGAGACCATAGTGGTGGACTCATTTATCTATGAAATGGGAAATATATTTTTTTAGCAAGATTCTTCGAAATTAATGTGAAATTGTGTTCTGCAAGTTTGTTTTTTGAATGACGTCACATCGAGGTGTGTGTTTAAGATTTATGTGTGTTATTGTGGTCACCCTGGCTGCATGGAAACTTTGTTGTTTATTCAAGTATTTTATTACATTAAGTTGGCAGCCTGCTGCAGCACGTGTTTATTTTTGGCGCGTGTAAACATCTGATTCCGGTGGAAGTCGTAAAAATAAAAACCACACATTTTGTATAAATCTCCCATCCTGTTCCACAATCCTTATGGCACGTGTATTGTCCCGCGTCAGAGCCGAGCGGTTTAGTGCATTATGCCTTGGTGCAGACCCATGAGACTTTTGCTGGTTCGAATCCCCATGAGCGAAGACATTTTCGTTATTCTATGCCACCGTCCCACGGTGAATAATCGATCGCAGAACAAATGTTGGCCAATGTGGTAACACATGTTCCCGCTAGAGCCAATTGCCATGTTTACTCACTAATATGGGGATTCTTGATGGATGCAAATAATTGGTTCATAAGGGATTACAAATTGAAGGAAATAAATCATGTTGTTTTCAAATGCTGGGCCTTGGCAATGAAGCCATTAGCGTTCTTGCTCTCCAATATTTCTCTATGGTGGATCCAACAGGTAATACTTCACAGGTTTGTAGATGTTCTTCATTCATTTCTTCGTCTTTATTGCATAGAGGACAATTTGGATTCGTGTAGATTCCTATTTTATATAAATGTTTGGCCAAATAGTCATGTTCTGTAAGCAGTCTAAATTTTGCTACTGCAGTTTTACGTGGAATTTCTGGAATAATATCTGGCTTCTTTACTAAAATATTCCATTTTTTGTCTTTGGCTTTATTACATAGGTCTTAGTTTTGTTTGATTTCATATTTGTTTTCAATTATTCTTTTTTTGGATGTGAAAGGTAAGCTTTTAGTAGTATTCTGAATTAGATTGGAGTCTTTTTTGGCAAGAAAATCAGCAGTGTCATTTCCAGTAATGTGCAGGTATCCATTGCAATTTAATTCTTTTCTGTAGTTTTTGGAGTTGTTGAATCATTTTGCAGCACTCTTTAATTTGTATTGACTTCATTTTGTGTGAATTTATACGAAATAAAACATTGAATGCTTTATGTTTTGTAGATGATATAGTATTAATTTTTGACAGAGAGGTCAGGCTACAAAAAGCAGTCTATCAATTGTACCGGTACAACTGGAGGCTGTTTTGATTGTAAAAATAAAGTAATATGTTCTAGTAAACAAGTCATTGCCGACAGCGGCGTTTTAAGTTATTTGAGGGTGTGTGAAGAAATATAAATAACTGTTAAGTTTATTGTCTGGTCATATGTTACGTATTTTCGAGGACAAGTTATATTAACAAAATTACAGAAGAATATGGATTAAAGATATCTACAGAAAAAACAAAAATTATGGCATTTCAAGGTGTAGATCCTGTCAGAAGTAAAATTGTACTGGACAATAAAATTTTGGAGCAGGTGAATAATTTTACATATCTAGGATGCAATATCTCATATGAAGAAGAAAAGGAAGTAAATGAAAAAATATCTACATTTTTAAGACTTTTAGGGTTAATAAATTCTATCTTCAAGCCACAGTTAGTCCAAAAGCATTCAAGACTGAAGGTGTATAAAACACTGGCTCTTCCAAGTCTTTTGTATGGTAGCGAAGTATGGACGTTGAAACAGAAGGATGTACAGAGACTTAGATCTGCTGAAATGAGATATCTTCGGAGGACTGCAGGATACACACTACTAGATCACAAAAAAAAATTGAAGACATCTTAGAAGAATTACACATGGAATCTTTAGAAAACAAAATTTCTGATTATAAGTCAAGATGGATGCAACATGTTCATCGAATGGAAGATCACAGGATACCCAAACAAATGTCAAGATATCAACCTGCAGGAAGAAGAAGGCCAGGACGTCCACTCAAAAGACTTTTGGATGATGTTTCTCTTGAGGCCGAAACAGGTCAACAAATGGCCTAAATTCGTGAATGTACTATGATGATGATGATTATATTACGGACTTAGACTTTACGCAAATCCTCAAGGTTATAACTCAGAAGGGGAACATCGATATTGTCAGGGGGAGTTTATTACTTTTAAGGAACTTCATGATGTAGCCTTCAAAAACATAGCGGACAGCCAGAGAGATTATTGACCTCGAGTAACTTGGAAAGGAAGATAGTCCTGTGAAAGGCCACGTCGTAAATCTAGTAGGCCTATATCGACTTGCACATGTAGACTATAGAGGTGCGTCAAAAGATTTATTTTACCCAATGAAAATTTTGTATAAAAATTGTAATGGCGACGCAAAAATAAGTCAAATCCACGAGTTTCTTAAATATTTATTATTAAATGTTATGAAGTTAAAAATCAAGCAAGAGGGGCGAGTGCTCCCCGATAGTCAAAGTGAGTGGAGCGAGTGTTCCCATTAGGAGAACGTACAAAAGAAAGTTCCGCGATAAGCATTATTACAATTTAGTCGTGGTTTTGGCCGTTTCTTAGCCAAGTTATAAGAGCAAAGTGTATATTTTACTATTGAGGGAAAAGAAAATGAATAAAATCCTTCTATCACGTCACCTAAAATTAGTTTGATCACTATTTACCTTAAATAGTTCCTTATCTATCACCGGTTAAAATCATAAGTTCAGCCCGACCCTTGAGAAAGCCTAGTTTTTTCTGTTACAATCTCTCAAAATTTCTGTTACACAATTAAATAATGTATGTGAGACATATAATATGATAATTTCAAAATTAAAAACTAAAGTAATGGCGTTCCATGGAAGGTACCCAGTAAGAACAAAAATAGTAACAGAAGATAAAGTGTTGGAACAGGTTTCACACTTCCAGTATTTGGGCTGCGATATAACTTATGAAGAAGAACAAGATATAAATAAGAAAATGCACAAATTTCAACACATTTGTGGAACAATCAGACGAACACTGAGGAACAAAGTAAGAAAGGATACGCAGCTAAGATTTTACTCAACGATGGCGCTACCAGTGGCGATTATGGAAGTGAGACCTGCGTCCTCAAGGAAAAATAAAAAAAAAATTCATGTAGCGGAAATGAGATTCCTACGGGCTGTGAAAGGTTGTACAAGAGAACAACATATTAGAAATGAGAATATCAGAGAGGAACTAAAAGTAGAACCAATTCTTCAACAAATAGAAGAAAACAGGAACAATTAGAAGGAGCATCTGCAAAGAATGACACAGGAAAGGATACCAAAGATGACACTGATGTATAATCCTGTAGGACGAAGATCGGTGGAAGACCAAGAGAGCGTTGGGCTGAACAGATGTGAGATCGGGACGGGCAAAGTTCCAATCCGTGAAGGATGATGATGATTGCTATATATCGAGTTTGGTTAAAAAAATTACATCCACTAGATCATTGATAGACACACACATACATACATACACATAGCCTGCTTATATATATATATATATATATATATATATATATATATATATATATATATATATATATGAATAAAACAGTTTTCTTGGGTTTTCCGCGTCTTGGATTAAAATTCCGCCTCTGGCCACTGATTCCGACGTTTCGGCATGATTCCACATGCCATTATCAAGGAATCAGTGGCCAGAGGCCGAATTTGAATCCAAGACGCGGAAAACCCAAGAAAACTGTATTATTCATACTTATATCCGCGAAAATCTGCAATATAACATATATATATATTCTATTATAGTGTTCTGCCCGAGGGCAGGTCCTTCACTGCAGTCATAGCATTTTCATGCTATGCTTTGCAGCTTTACTAGGGAATTATAGGTGTGGTAGCTTCCCGTTGCTTTCCACACCGGTGAAGGATAATGATGATGGCCGATAGCCGATGATATTCGGGGACCGTTGGGCCCTAAGCTTCCTGACATTTGTCTTACAGGTGAGCGAAAACCCCGAAAAAAACCTCGCCCAGGAAACTTGTCCCCACTGGGAATCAAACCCGGGCCCGCTGCGTGACAAGCAGCGCGCTACCTCGAGACCACAGCGGTGCAAGTTTCCCGTAAATTACGATGTTGCTTAAGAAGAATTGTTTCTATCGATGACAGTTCAGTCATATGGCGGGTAAAAGTAGCACCACGGTGCCCCCAATAAACTTGGCAATATCTTATGCAAGTTTGTGTACAGTACAACTGGGACCAGTAGCCTATATCCTTATGTGGAATGTCACTTATTTTCCATATCAACTTTGAAGCAAAACGTTTATCAACTATTTATTTACATATAAAACAAGAATTCTGTTGAATTAGCTAATATTAGTAAAGACAAAATGCATTGTTGTTCCTGTTATATTCGATTTACCCAGTTTTACATAATTCCTTGTTTCCAGTTTTATATTCAACTGAATTATTTTGTGAACACAAGATAAACTATGATTGGTCACGGGACATTATTACGTCATCAGAACAATCAGCGGTGTCATTTGTCTGGGAAGTTATTGTTGGATCTGCGCCAGATACAGACCTTTTGTTTTCTTAGCGTCGATGTAACAGAACAAAAATAAAATAGCAGAACGTTAGTTGGTAATTTCACACAACCTGTCTTGCTGTATAAACATCATGTGGGGATTCTAGCGCAAATAACAGTCTGCATTAATAACAAAAAATGAGCAGGAATTCAACAAACTAAGCAAATTTCTTTTCAAATTACATTTTTGGCTCAATTTTGCTGGTGTACGGAATACAGATTTCGTTTGTTAAATTGAATAAACTAAATTTCTGATGCCGGCTTATTGAAACGTGTCAGGGGTGCAGTGAAAACAAATCATACATAAACATATCTGCATATTGTTGCATAATTTGATAACATTAAATATGTACCGATTCATTTTTTCCATTACTTTATTAAAAAAATATCAAATAAATGAATATATGTTATAGAATACATGTCCACCGCTGTAGTCTCGAGGTAGCGTGCTGCCTTGTCACGCAGTGGGCATGGGCTCGATTCCCGATCGGGACAGGGTTCCTAGGTGAGGGTTTTTTTAAAGGTTTTTCCTCACCTGTAAGACAAATGTCAGGAAACTTAGAACCCAATGGTCCCCGAAAATCATCATCATCTTCAACGGTGTGGAAAGCAAAGGTAAGCTACCACACCTACAATTCCCTAGTAAAGCTGCAAAGCATAGCATGAAAATGCTGTGATTGCAGTGAAACACCTGCCCTCGGACAGAATACGATTGATATATCGTCAAAACAAAACCATGTGACCTGCTGGACACTGACTATGTTGTATCGCGTCACTTTTGACAGGAGATGACGACACAGCAACACAAGATTCGACACTTTCAGCCATTTTGTTTCATGAGAATCAACTGAAGCCTGACTCAAATGCATCGCCCATATGCAATAAACTATTTTAAGTTGTAATTATTGATTAGGTGTATTTTAGTATGTTCTGAACATCATTATTTTCATTCACGAAGAATAAAAAGTATATTCAGAGGACATATTTTTAATTTATGAAGGGAACTACTTTTTCGCGTACTTATTGCTTCTACAACGTACGTCGGTGTTCATAACCAATGAAAAGCGAGCAGGTCACATGGTTTTGTTTTGACGAGGACGACTTTAAGAGTGGACACGGTACATTGCCATTTCAAGGGCTAATTCAATTGTATGGTATATATTGCAACGAACCAAAATGGCGGTTGCCGGAGTCAATTTATAATTTCGGGTTATAGATAAACTTCTAATGTTCGGATTTCGCTGAGTTTTGGAGAAAGCCTTCCTCGGGTTATTTAAATAACATTCGTACTGTGTTTCATTGTAAAATATAGAAAATTGCGAGCGCTAAGTGATTTTTAAATTTTCGTTTCAGGTGAACTCCTACACCTAATGACCCGATTTTGCTGGTTAACGAAGTCGATCTTACTCTTTTTAATTCACAGCTATGTGCCAAGTTTGGTTTCGATGAAACAAAAAGTGCTGCCCCTAGAGCGTTAATGGATATATATATGGTATGATAAGAAAAATAAATGCCTGGACGGGGTTCGAACCCGGAAATATTCTCTTTAATTTGCTTACTTGTTATAGTCAGCTACTAGATGGCAGTGAAGACAGTGTTCTCGCGACATCTAGTAATAATGGAGAATATAATACATATATAAGAAAAATAAGTGTTTGAATTGGATTCGCCTGGTAGTGTAATGGATATCACACTGAGGTACAGACTCAGAGATCCGGGTTCGAATCCCGTCCAGGCATTTATTTTTGTTATCATACCATATTAAGCTTGCATTGCTCAATGTTAAATATTTAATTATAACACACACACACACACACACACACACACACACATAAAAATATATATATATATTCACCGTGACCTTACAACGGAATGAGGAAAAGCGATTGGAAGTTTTTGAGATGTGGATATGGAGAAAGATGGAAAGTATAAAATGGACAAAGTAAAAAATAAAGATGTGCTAGACAGAGTGAGTGAAGGTAGAATAAAGATGGAACTCATAAAGAAGAGAAAAATAAATTGGATTGGCCACTGGCTAAGAAGAAACTGCCTGCTGACAGATACCTTAGAAGGAAGTTAGAGGCAGAACAAGACATCAGATGATAGACAATATTAAAATAAATGGTTTGTATGTAGATACAAAAAGGAAAGCTGAATTAAGGAAAGAGTGGAGAATGCTGAGTTTGCAGTGAAAGACCTGCTCTTGGGCAGAACACTATGTATGTATGTATGTATATATTTGCCGCGTACTAGAAGTTATGTTCTTTGCCTCTGGTCTCCAGGGTGGCGGGTTTAAACCCGGCCGGGGTCAATGGATGTTTTAGGATGGAAAAATCTAAGCAGCAAGTCCTCCGGGAGTGGATCACAAATCTGAAGATTTTCAGGCTCTTAAAAGATCCTTAAGCCTGAATAAAGAGCAAAATTTATCGACCTCCTTGATCCCAGTAATATGATAGTTGTCTACTAGATGTCTCATTGGTTTGGTATGTTGACCGCATGCCATTCATGACATTTATATGGAAATAAGTGTCTATAGTAACTCCCAACAAGGGAGAAGCTAAGGTAGATAGATCATTATCCCATAAAATATGTTCAATTGAGATATTGCTTGCCTACCTTCGTTAATTCCTGAATTAGTGTAATCTTCATGATTTCCATTCTCAATTATTTTGACCTCCAAGTATATTCTTCATAATTCTATATTATTCAATACACAAGTGATCTTCTTGGTGATAAAATATTAAAATATATATACAGTCAATATGCCCATTTCACCAATTAATGTTTTAAAATGGTCAACAAGTTTCCACAGCCAAGCTGTCATTCTCAAGACCAGATATTGACTGAAGACAAAATTGATAATAAATAAATAAACAAATTCAGTTAAAAACAAACTACGTCACATGACGCAATCATTCATAAGTAAACAATAAAACATAATAAAACTAATCCTCTTTTGTTTCAATTAAAGTAAAGAGGGCGCTGTACGGAATAGGGCCCTTGTCTTTATTCATGATTTTATCCTTATTTTTATGAATTTCCAAACTTTCAAGGACGTCAAGGAATTTGAAATCAATGACCGAACGAATCAGCCTAAGGTTACTTTTATTGATAGCATCATCGTAATCAGAAATATGCTGGGCAACTCCAGATTTTTCAATTCTGTTAAGTCTAAAATGGGCAATATGTTCGTTAAATCTAGTTAAAATGGATCTTCTGGTTTGCCCAACATATTTCATATCACAGTCATTGCATCCAATTTCATAAATACCGGATTTTTTTAAACAATCGACTTTATCTTTAGGGTTTCCAAAGTACACTATTTAATGTCAAATTTTATTGACAAATTTTATTGACATTGAATAGTGTACTTGGAAACCCTAAAGATAAAGTCGATTGTTTAAAAAAATCCGGTATTTATGAAATTGGATGCAATGACTGTGATATGAAATATGTTGGGCAAACCAGAAGATCCATTTTAACTAGATTTAACGAACATATTGCCCATTTTAGACTTAACAGAATTGAAAAATCTGGAGTTGCCCAGCATATTTCTGATTACGGTGATGCTATCAATAAAAGTAACCTTAGGCTGATTCGTTCGGTCACTGATTTCAAATTCCTTGACGTCCTTGAGAGTTTGGAAATTTATAAAAATAAGGATAAAATCATGAATAAAGACAAGGGCCCTATTCCGTACAGCGCCCTCTTTACTTTAATTGAAACAAAAGAGGATTAGTTTTATTATGTTTTATTGTTTACTTATGAATGATTGCGTCATGTGACTTAGTTTGTTTTTAACTGAATTTGTTTATTTATTTATTATCAATTTTGTCTTCAGTCAATATCTGGTCTTGAGAATGACAGCTTGGCTGTGGAAACTTGTTGACCATTTCAAAACATTAATTGGTGAAATGGGCATATTGACTGTATATATATTCTATATTATTCCTTTTCCATTTTCCAATATTAAATATTTGTTTGGTTGTCATAGCATTTGTTTTCTTTAAATTAACACGCATTTTTGTGTTAGAAATTACAAAAGAATGTTCGTTACGTAATTTGAAAGTCGGATTGTTGCGTTTATAAAAAAAAATTGGATAAGGTAAAGACTTTCATTTGTTTCTGCGAGAGATCATTTAACAAAGGGATTTACTGTTTATTTACGTTAGCTCGCGGGGAAAAAGGTAAATTACGGCGTGAGGCTTCTACAGAAGATCAAATAATGGAACCGAGTTGTATACATTTATACAGGAAGAGATGTTGCCTGCTTCCCAGGCGAACTTGACAAAGCGCACATTTCTATTGAAGTTGCGGCGAATTCTTGGAAAAATCGTCTTCAGATCTCAGATAATTACGTACACCGGCCCAGATCAAAGCGCGCTCTTCCTTACTGCAGACCTTCAGTTATAATTGGGAATTATAAACAACAGAGAGACATGTCCAAGGTAAAGAACTATAACACACTGATACTAGGTTCATAGCCGCACGGACATAAGCTCTCCATACATCCCTATCATGAGATGTTTTGTAATCATCCCCTGTATAATCGACTTCCCTTAAATCAAGGTTAATGTTATTCTCCCACCTCATTCTTGTGTTATATAGACAATCATCCAGGCAGTATAGGGGTGAGATGTCAGCATGTCGGATCCCCAGTCGTTATAGCTGGTTTTCTCAACCTGGAGTCGCTACTTATTGTAGCTACCCAAATGCGTCACGATGTTGGGTGGGCACCGGTTCCATACTGGCCGAAATTCCATGAGAAAACTCCTTCCCTGCATGGGGACTCGAACCAGCGCAAGTCCAGTATCTCTGCACCGAGACATGTTGCTTTAATTACTCGGCTACGGAAGGGGACATTTAAGACCAAACCTTGCATAAAACCCTCTTAAATCCCCCCTAAAAGTCGATTTTTCCATACAAATTAATTTTGATCCATTAAATAAACGTGAAAATAAAATTAAAATTGACAAAATCGGGGTACGCCGTAGCGTAATGGCTAAGGCACTGCGCTACAAGTAGGAAGATCGAGGGTTCAAGTCCCGGTGGGGTCAGGATTTTTAATCTGACCCAAATCTTCTGGTGGCACTATGGCCCTGGGGTCGACTCAGCCTCTAACGGAAATGAGTACCAGACGCTTGTTCTGGGGGTAAAGGCGGCCGTCACGCCGGGCTGACAACCCGGCTGACATCAAGTGCCGATTGTCTAGAAAAAGTGGGAGCCTGAACCTCCTACTACCCCAAGGGTCTCCTAAGGCCTGTAGTGGGATCACTTTACTTTAATTGACAAAATCTCAAATCAGGATCCCAATAACCCCCCCCCCTCCCCTACAGACCCATTAAGCACAAATCCAGTATATAACTAGTTAAACTTTTCTTCTGCACGCAGGGATTTATTCGCACAGATGTCAGTGAGTGTAAGATGCTCAAAGAGACATCTGCTATTACTAGGGTGCATGAAAGTCTGTTAAATTATGCACAGAGGTCTCTTTATTCTGGCTTGTGGTGTTCAGATTTAGGATCCACTGCTTCAAGTCCCTCCCGGAGAATTTATCCCTTGCACTTTTCCATCCTAAAAAATGCATCGCCCCCGACCGCGTCTCTGGTGACTAGTTGCACTAGACCATCGCGCTGAAGAAAGTAAGTATCACTCCTCCCATATGTATAGGGCCTTTCACATATTACAACATTTTTAAAAATCCAATAATTAAGTCAAAAATGCATCGAAATAAAAACTTTATTTTATTTTCATTTACATACACTCCCAATTTAGTGCTGAAAATTATATCAGGCATTATATAATGGAAATGGACAGCTGATGACAAATGAGAGAAATTTTGAGGAAGTGGCTGAATTCAAGTAGGCATACCTAGGAACAGTAATTACAAATAGGATAATAATAATAATAATAATAATAATAATAATAATAATAATAATAATAATAATAATAATAATAATAATAATAATAATACTTTATTTATTCTGACAGAGTTAAGGCCATAAGGCCTTCTCTTCCACTCAACCAGCACAAATACAAATAAATATTCGACAAATATAGATATACACTATACTAATTATAAACAGTTAAAGATACAATAAATGTAGCAATGTAAATGTCATGTACAAACAACATTTTATAGAGTAATAACAATAATGATACCATAATAATAATAATAATAATAATAATAATAATAATAATAATAATAATAATAATAATAATAATAATAATAATAATAATAATAATAATAATATGATACATTATGAGATGCACAAAGAAATTAAACATAGGCTCAATTCTGGAAATGTGTGCTATTATGCATTGCAGAGACTCTTGATGTCCCAACTCCTTTCAAAAAACGTTAAACTGAAAATATATAAAACTATTATTCTACCAGTTATATTATATGGGTGCGAAACATGGACTCTTACTTTAAGGGAGGAAAGGAGATTACAAGTATTTGAGAATAAAGTTCTTACGAAATTTTTTTGACTAAAGAGAGATGAACATACAGCTGAATGGAGAAGACTACATAACAATGAACTACATGGTCTTTATAGGAAGCCAGATATAATAAAAGCAGTTAAATCTCGTGGACTGAGATGGGCAGGACATGTGGCACGAACGTAGAATGAAAGACGTTCATGGAAGCTTCTTGTAGGAAAACGAGAGGCAAAACGCCCAGTTGGTAGACCAAGAAGGAGGTTGGAGAATAACAATTACTATAATTTGAGGGAAGTAGATTGTACAGGGAATGATTGGAAGATATTAGCTTAGGATAGGGATGTATGCAGAGGTTATGTCCGCGCGGCCATGAACCTACGAGTTCGATAGTGCCAATGAAATACCCATGACTCGATATGTTGATGTGGAAAGAGATGAACAGTGTAAGTGGAAGAGGCAGAACAAGAATTTAAAGAACATTTGACATAAATTCAGGCTGTGGTCATCGCACTCTAAACTGTTAACAAAATTAATCGGACCGAACATTGAAATAGTGTTTTTGTGTGAGTTGTGGCAGGAAACACATTGTACTGACATAGTATCCACCCTACTGACATATCACTTGCGACTTAATGTCAGCAGTTCCCATTATCAGTTACAAGCGAAGCGTGCGAACATAAACATCCGCTAAAATTGTACGTAACAAACCAACAAGCTCTGGACTAAGATATGACATTCATCTTCAAAATCAATGGTAGAAAATTATCCTTCTTTGAACCACACTCTGCCATCAAATTTGGGCAAGGATTTTAATGCACTGAAAGGTAAGATTGCAACACATATAGTATACAGGGTGAAAATTATTTAAACGACAAACTCTGGGAGGTTATAGGCGACACCAAAACAAATATTTTCCCCTAATGCCATTTTTTCCTATGAGGATTATTTAAACCGGTAGAGGGCGTATTACGCTCTTCAGTTGTCATGACTGCCACTGCTGTTGTTGGTAGGAATTGTTTTGTCCACCAATGTAGTAGTGAATTGTATCTGTTTACTAATGGAGCGATACACCTGGAGTGAGTACACTGATATGTGTGGGCCGGTGTTGTTGGGGACTGTTTAATTGGGACATATCTCCTACCTAGGCCATTAAATGGCAGGCACTATTACAATTTTCTCGCCAGAGCATTGCCAGAATTGCTGGAAGACGTCCCGCTTCCTACAAGACAACGCATGTGGTTCCAACATGACGGGGCGCCGGCACATTTCAGTCGTCGTGTGCGTCGATTCTTGAACCAACGGTTTTCAGAAAAGTTGATTGGCAGAGGTGGTCCTGTACCATGGCCTGCTCGATCCCCAGATATGACCCCTTTGGATTTTTTTTTGTGGGGAGAGATGCGCAACCTTGTTTACACAACTCCTGTTGCATCAGAAAAGGATCTGGTTGCCCGGATAGTAGCAGCAGCAGGAGCAATTAACGATACTCCTGGAGTTTTTGCCCGTGTTAGACAGAACATGATCCGCCGGTGTAACCTTTGTTTACATGTCAATGGAGGCATTTTTGAACCTCTACTGTAATTTAAGTAATTGCGTTGTGTTAATGTGTTGTCTCTTGGTAATAAAAAATGCAAAAGTGTTTGTTGGTTTAATTAATTTGCCGCTAGAGAAATTTTCCTCTACCGGTTTAAAGAATCCTCATAGGAAAAAATGACATTAGGGAAAATATTTGTTTTGGTGCCCCCAACAACCTCCCAGAGTTTGTCGGTTTAAATAATTTTCACTCTGTATATTATTCGATTGTTTTTTTGTAAAACCAAGACAAAAGACAGTCAGAAGTCTAACTTCTAATTATACTAATGTTAGATTCTTAACTTGACAGTCCGTTAGAACAAAGTAATAATTGGTAATCGTATAAAGAAAAACAAACAAAAACAAAAAAGAAAACAATAATATTACAATAACATAAAGAAAACACAATAATATTACAATTACATAATAATACAATAACATTATACATTAATTAAGTTATGTATAATTATTAAGAATTAATGGTATTGCATTTTGATAACATGTATTTATTCATGAATGAGTGTTGTTCTTATTTTCCGCGTTTTGTCCTGAAATTTACCGAGGTTTATCCAATTTTCTGGATTTACGAATAACTCGTAGCATGCCAATCTTTCACGATTTGAAATTAGAAATCTTTCCGGTAATAACTGACGTCTCCAATATTCTAAATCATCACATTTTCGTAATATATGTATCTCGTCTCAAAGTTCCCGCACATTGGACATATTCGCATATCGTGATCGTCGCTAATTTTTAGAAATTTCCATGCCCCTAGCCTAAACCAAGCAAGCCCTGATCTCTCCTTAAATCCTAGGTTGAGTATATACGATTCTTTTCCCCAGACGTGTTTTAGGTCTCTTTGTAAACACAGTGAGCGTTTTCCTGTACATTCGGCGAAAGTATCTTGTTGGTTTATATCTAAGTACCTCCTCCTTATTTTTCTCCACACGTTCTTGCGATTTTCAGTCCCTTTTTCCCATATCCAACCCATCCCAATATTTTGGAGTTCTCTCCTAACCTCGTCTGCCCAAAATTTAACATCTGTTTTTAATTTGGTGGTCGTAACAAATTGCTCTAAGCATTGTTTGTTCACCTTGGATTACTCGCAACCAGTATTTGAGTACACGAATTTTACAGTTAATGTCGTCCTGGAATGACCCAAATTCATATAAAATTCCACAGTTAGAAACGGCCTTACTAAGTCCTGTAGTATATTTTAGAAAATGCATATATACCTTATTTAGTATTTCCGTTCTTTGGAAACCCCAAATCTCACTACCATAGTGCATTACTGGCCTGACCATCGCTCCATACATTTTTTCTAATGTGCTGACTGGAATATCAGGCACTCGACCGTGCGACCCATAATTGTAAGAAATATTGTAAATATCTTACTTTTGTGACGAATATGATACGACCCTAATGTAATATAGTGATTAAGGAATGTAAAAAGTGAATAAATAATGAAGGAACAGAATATAGTTAAAAATAAATTAAGTTTCATATAGGTAAATAGTTCTCACTAAGAAGCGGTTGAAACCCTAAGTAAAAGAGGTCATAAATATGTAACTCTTCAAATTAGACCTGAAATCCTTAAGCTGGGTCTAGCTTCAAAAAATCACGTTTGGGATAAATGTCAAACTCCAAATTTACAATCGCGGGAAGCCCAAGCTGGCAAACACGCTCCCTAGCCGTGAGAATCAAAATCAGAGTTAGGGTATAGAACATATATGGGAATAATTGGTCCCGACTTCGATACGGAACTCATGAGGACAAAATTTAAGACACTTATACTCGACACTTAGAAGGAAGAACATCTTGATTGTATAGTAAAAAATATCTTGTAACAACGATTATGGACTAAGGGAAAATCTGCCGAACTCATAAGTCATTTGCTAGTCCTCATTAGTGAAATATCGAAGGCCAGGGACAGAAAAGTTTTATCTTCAGTGTGTAATGTGCATTTAAATTGGCAGAGGTTAATTAAATAGATAGGAGTCTCAGCGCTCAGCCTGAAACAGGAACCGACTAGCTACCGAGGAAGGGCAAGTAACAATTCACAATTAAATCAAGTGGGATTATCAACCTTACTTTTTGTCTAATAAAGTCCTACTACTGCTAAAAAACTTTTACTGCATTGAAATCCTTGCCCTTAATAATAATACCAGTAAGTTCCTTTAAAGGCAAAATATTAGAAAAAAATAAGGAGAAGACAAATAAAGACTGTTTTGGAAGAGGTACACTTAGCGACAAAAAGAATGGGCCGAGTCTTGATCTCGAATATTTCAAGTTCCAACGCGCGATTCACACGAGTAAACTAATTGCACAGTAGAGCTACAACACGTTTCCCTTCTTCCCTTGAAGAGCATTCTTTCTAAGCACAACACGGCAGCTGAAGCGTAGCTCAGTGCTTGGTGGCTTGATTCTTATGCTAGAGGTCGCAGGTTCGATTCCCGGTGAGGTAATTTTTTTTAAAAATTGTTAAAGTGCTTTCTATTTTATTCTGTATATTCATTCTTAAAGAAAAAACGTACTAACTCTTTGGAAGTATTAATATTTTTATTATTAATATTATTATTTATTTATTTATTTATTTATAAATATGTTTACAGTGTAATAAAACATCTTCCTATGCCCAAAGCTTTTTAAATTTTTTCTTCTTTCTCCATTCTTCTCTATCTTCTCATTCCAATTCTTCCAGACCAGCTCCCTCATATCTCTTCTTACATCATCTATCCATTTAAATCTGGTCCACCTCTCTTTTCTTTTTCAGGTGGAATCCATTCCAAAGCTTGTCTGGGTAATGTTTTCTCTGGCATCCTACGTGTATGACAATACCATTCTAGTTGTCTGTATCTCACAAAATCTAATATTGCATTTTAGACTTTCATTTGTTGTGTGATGATTGTATTTCTGATTTTTTTTTTCAATTTAGAATATTAGTTGAGCGTCTGTAAGAGTCCATTTCGGTAGACATAAACTTTAAACTCAAATTTGTATTGAGATGTCAAGTTTCTGCACCGAATGTTAGCGTGATTCCAGTTATGGATTCATAAATTTCTAATTTGGTGTCTATTCTTATGTTCTTATCCCAGAAAACTCCGTTTAACAATGTTATTACCGATTTGCCCTTTTGAATTATATATTTTATGTCATTTTCTTGGGGACATTTTGAGTTAATTTTGATCCCCAGGTAATTACATTCTTCACATCAATTGATACATTCCATTATTATTATTATTATTATTATTATTATTATTATTATTATTATTATTATTATTATTATTATTATTATTATTATTATTATTATTATTTTTATACATGACGGATAATAACAATAATAATAATAATATTAATAATAATAATAATTATTATTATTTTTTATTATTGCCCATCATCTATGGGCTATTATTATGCTGGACTTGACATATATAAACTAAATATTTTAATCGAAGGTTGAAACTTTTTCCTCACTAATACGTAATAAATAAATAAACACATACATATATGAAGCTACATTATATTTTATTACATAAATTTATAGCATTATTATTAAAACGTGGTACTGCACGCACAATTATTTTTTATACCGGTAGCTAAATAGTGTTATAGAGTCAGGAATGTTACTTAACCCATTCACCCCAAAAGACGAGGTAGACTCGCTTAATTCTGTTGTTATATATTTTGCAATTTTTTTACATCCCTTGACAGGGTAATATTGTTAACATTTATGAATAGTATAGGAATGTGTTTTTGCCTTCACCCTTATTGTGATCTCAAGTACCGTTATCTTTTGTTTGTTTTGGATGTTTGAAAATGAACAGTATAATTTACGGTAGCTTAAATCCGGTTTCTGGGAAAATGTATTGAGCATTTAAACCTGGAGCGAATGGGTTAAGATAGTGTAGAGTGGACGTAGATTATGTGGCAGGAATTAAATATTATAGGATGTATTTTGCAAAAATACAAATGAATAAAAACAAATTTGCGGAGGATTTGAACCCTGGCTTTCACATACATTTCATCTTGCTGTAAGTAGTTTAACGATCTACGCTACTCGAACGTCTGATACTAGTTGCCTTGTTTACTTTTACACTATGGACGAGAGTTGAACTTTATTTAAAATGTCGTAATTTGAGTAATATTGCATTTGTCCAGCACTCGTAAACATCTAGAAACACGTCTCGTTCACTGTTCTTCAACTATTTAAGACGGTTAAACCCAAATACAGCGTATTTAAAACATTTAACACTGCGTTACCTCGTGAACCTCAGTTATGGCTTTTCGAGCATGCGCAGTAGGCCATAACAAGAACTCTGCTTTTTGAAGCGGCTCATTCTTTTTGTCGCTAAGTGTACATGGGTCCTTCAATAAGTAATCAATACAATTTTAGTTCTCGATTGCTTTTCATTGGAAATGAATGAAACTTTACGGAACGTACCTTCAGTCCTTGTTCACGAAAAACAAAGCTATGGTACAGATATTAAACCAAAGACAGAACAGCAATCTAATAATTAGGTTTTAACATTGACCCATGTATTACAGATAATAACGACCAACACAAACAAGGCCGAAAGCTGTTACTCACCTCATAAAGTAATGAAGAGTAATAACCTACACTAGGTCGGGAGTAACACCCTGTATAATAAACCAAAGCTTAACAGTTGTGCATGATTTGTTTTGCACGACTATTTAACTCACGCCCCAAATGGGAGACAATGACCAATCACATTTCAATTATTTTTTATTTACAACCAATCACAGTCGTGTTTCGCCTAGAATTTACCAACTAAAGTTTATCATAATAAAGAAAGCACCTCCTTTTTAACATTCTCAATAGGTCATAGCATTATTTTGCAGTGACTGACTCCCCAAGAAATACGGCTACCAGATTGTATATATAGTGCATCAATGTCAACACATAGCGCATGCGGGAGATAATATAAAAACATTTTTAGCAATTGATTATACCACCAAAAAAAAAAAAGAAACCACTGTTTGCACTTTCTTAAATGTATTTTTTCCAGATAATAACATTCCAGAAAAATATAATTGTCATATTTACATCATAGGACATCAGAAATGAATTAATATACAGTTTGATGTGTTTCATTTTTTATCCACTAGAGTGCATTCTTACAATATTGCGTTCCTTTGGCAATAAATAATATGATCTGGTTGCAGTGATGAACAAAAGAAGCAAATGAAGCGTACCAATTGTCTCTCATTTGTTTTAAACATCGCCATTTACATTAAATATATAAATATTTTAAAATAACTATAGTTAAATAATGATTTATGAGTAAAACAGCTTAATTTTATTCGTTAAATAGTCCTAACAAATGCCACTCTTGATTTCCAAATTCTCTAGATAAATTCACTCCTCACTTCGTGAATCGTGAATTTATCGTTAATTTCTGAATCACTCGTGGCGTTACTTATGAAAATGTGTTCTGTCGTACTTACAGCAATGTCTACCTCGTTCAGGAAGTAAAACCACTGTCCTTTATGTATACTACATACAATGTATATACAAAAATATATCCAAAATATAGTGTTAATGTACATTATACGAAACACATCACTGCATTTTAAATGAACTGACCTTTATTTGAAACAATATAAGACAATAAATTCGTACTTGCCTCCATTTTATATCTGATTGGCGTCACAGCCTACTGTAGTCTCAACTAAATTATTTGAGGCAATTACCGCATAAACATTGGCCAGACTGTTAACGTTAGTCAGTTGTTCATAATGAACGCAAATATTTCCAACAAATATGTTATTATTTCACTATTATTTATTATTTTGAAAACACCATCGTGCAAAAAAATAATGTACAACGCACGTTTGTGAAGTGTTTTGGAGAAGCGAGGAAGTGATTAAAAACCGAGCGATAGCGAAGTTTATAATTTCCGAGATTCTGTAAGAACCACTTCCTAACCTCGCATTTAATATACTGTTTCACTGTTGCCGACAAGTTTAAATAAGTTGGTAAAAGGAATTTAATTTAAGGATTAACAAAAGATATATGAATATATTCCTCAATTCTGCAAAATCGGACCATGACTTGGCCTTACTGAGGAATTGGCATATTTTTCGTAGATCTTTGTGACGGATTCTATTTTATAAATTTATAATTGAAAATGTTTGTTTATCTTTAAAACGGCGAAAGTGAAGATACTTGGAAGAGCACGGCCTCTTGGATCCAGACAAACAATGCGCCTGTACAACTTGATTAGCATGCAGATGAACTCCTGGACAATTGTCGCTCACAACAATCGATAAGTCTTCCTCTCCACGTCTTGCAGTTTCCATGACCAACTCTGTTGTTTATATAAGCCAAACTAGCAGCGCTATCTCTGTGCTAAATAATAAACTTCCTTCTCATCTTGCACCATGGGTCCAGAAGGCCCTTTGCCTCATATCCACATGTTTGTATCCTCCACAGAGATGGAACGTATAAAGGTGAAACGTGGTTTTCTTAAACTGAAAGCGCTGCATATTGTAAACTCCAAGGCGTGACAGGCATAGAAGTCTCCCAACTTAGTGGCCTGCTGCTGGCCTCACAGCAAATTTACCATTCACAAAATTGGACAATATAGAGGCGATGTGTACAACGATATATTAACTATCCAACTAACCACTGGCACTATCGAACCCGTAGGTTCATGGCCGCGCGCACGTTAGTTCTCCATATATCCGATTCCTGAGCTAATGTTTTCCAATCATTTCCTGTATAATCTACTTCCCTCAAATCATGGTTAATGTTATTCTCCCACCTCATTCTTGGTCTACCAACTGAGTGTTTTCCCTCCGGTTTTTCTACAAGAAGCTTCCATGCACGTCTTTCATTCCCCATACGTGCCACATGTCCTGCCCATCGCAGTCACTGTTCTTATTATATCTGGCTTCCTATAATGACCATGTAGTTCATTGTTATGTAGTCTTCTCCATTCACCTGTTTGTTCATCTGTTTGGTACAAACATTTTTCTTAAGAACTTTATTCTCAAATACTCGTAATCTCCTTTCCTCCCTTAAAGTAAGAGCCCATGTTTCGCATCCATATAACATAACTGGTGGAATAACAGTTTTATATATTTTCAGTTTAACGTTTTTTGAAAAGAGTTGGGGCATCAAGAGTCTCTGTAATGCATAATAGCACGCATTTCCAGAATTGAGCCTATATTTAATTTCTGTGCAGCGATATTGCTCGCCCAAATTAAATCTGCACGTGGGTAATATACTAGGAATGCTGTATATTGCCATCTTTTTGTTACTATGTTGCCACTTGTTGTGTTGTGTTATTTGACTGGGAGGGGAGCGCTGGTAAATACTGCGCTTTTAAATGATTCGTCACCTACAGTAGTCGTTGACCAAATACGTAATCCGGCAACCATCTTACTACTGCTAAATGCTCAATTCTGGAAATGCGTGCTATTATGCATTACAGCGACTCTACTCTTCCCCGCTCCAGTTATATTATATGGATGCGAAACATGGACTCTTACTTTAAGGGAGGAAAGAAGAATACAAGCATTTAAGACTAAAGTTCTTAGGAAAACGTTTGGGCCAAAGAGAGATGGACATGTGAATAGAGAAGATTGCATAACAGTGAACTACATGGTCTTTATAGGAAGCCAGATATAATAAGAACAGTTAAGTCTTGTAGACTGGGATGGGCAGGACATGTGGCACGAATGGGGAATGAAACACGTGCATTGAAGCTTCTTGTAGGAAAGCCAGAGGGAAAACGCCCAGTTGGTAGATCAAGAATGAGGTGGGAGAATAACATTATCCATGATTTGAGGGAAGTAGATTACACAGGGAATGATTGGAAAGCATTAGCTCAGGATAGGGATGTATGGAGAGCGTGGCCATGAACCTACGAGTTCGATAGTGCCAGTGAGTTAGTTACGCAGTTGCCGCTAAGGTTTACAGCTAGACGTTCTCTTGTTTTATATTGGTCTGGTTTAACGTGAGTATAATTTGGGTTACCATGGAAACCAAACATAAGAAGTGTTTTCTAACCCGTTGTACGCGACACAGATCGTCTCATTATTCACAGATTGACGCTATTGTAACTTCCATTGTTTGCACGTCATTATCACACAGAATAGTTTTATTATCTTTCAATTCTATCGCTACACTCTCTGCCTTTCATCACTCAATTACAGTTTGTTTTAAATGTTTACAGCCGCTTTTCATATCCGTTATAGCATTTATTTTATTACACTGGTCAACAGTGGTTTTGTTGCTCTTGATATAACATATGTACTTATAATGTCAATTGTTTTTTTAAAAATTAGTATGCAACGACGTAAATACAAAGAAAAATATTATAACCCATGTTATACTTCAGTGAAACGTCTTTTATAAGATTTTTTTCCTATAATTTTTAGGGGACAATCTCTTTTTAAAGACCAGCAGTAATCTGCCATCATATGACGCTCCCATGTACCCTGATACCTTCACTCCATTACTTTTAGATCCTAGTGAAAGCGCAGTCCCTGTTCGTCGCTATAATTTCCTAAATTATCCGGAAATCTATCCAGGTGACTGTGGAGAAAGTGTAACTTTATACTCATATTTGCTCCCAGAATCTTGAAGCTTGTCAACATGTTTTACACAATTCCTTTATAATTTGGTGCTTTATAGTTACCTAGGAAATTTTCTATCAATACAAAACTCTTCCAAGCTTCACTTTCCGAACAGTTATATCTTTGATAAAATTTGCATCTTTCATCAATTGCCAAATTTGAGGACCATCAAATATTCCGCCTTTTAACTTTTACATACTGAGCTTAGGAAATTTTCTACAAATGTATTTGAAACATTTACTTCATTGTTCCTTGTTTTATCACATCCAGATGCACGTCGTGAGTACTTTAATTTTGTCAACTAACTGAGATCACGGCCGATGTGCGGAGTGAGGGCCGCGAGAGTGGGGATCACGTGATGTTTGTTTACGCGAAAAATATGCACAGAAATCAAATCATGACTGGAAACATAAATTTTATTAGTAACAAGCCGTTTACTGTTTAAGATATAAGATACGCAAAAATCATAAAAACCAGAGCACATTCAGCACTTTCATGAATATATTCGTAAACTGTGCACTTAAAAACATATAAATTCGCTGAGATATCCAGGGCAACAAACTTTTTTTTTTGTAGAGCTATGTTATTTATATTTATTTTATCTACAGTGCGTCCCACATAAGACTGGGCCAGGCAGACAACATGCACGCTCTCGCGTATATATAATCGATTACAGACCTCTCTACAGGACTCTGTTTTGACGTATGTGTCGTACAAAAACACTCTTTGTTCAAGTGTACATTTTGTGACATTTCAACGGTGCAACAAGCCACACAAGCAAACACGTCTTCACTCGACTAGCAAACTCCTCTAAACTGACTACGCGTGGCCATGCAGTGATTGAGTCATAAATACAACAGCACACTGTTGTCTGCCAAGCCCAGTCTTACGTGGGACGCGCGGTATTTGAGAATACGTTCAAATAGCCGATAATTGAATGGGTGAAAAATATAAGATTTGAATGGAATCAACATATATCCCGCGTGACTTACTTACTCACTGACACTATCGAACCCGTAGGTTCATGACCGCGTGGACATAAGCTCTCCATACATCCCTATCCTGAGCTAATGCCTTTCAATCATTCCCTGTATAATCCATTTCCTTCAAATCATAATTAATGTTATTCTTCCACCTCATTCTTGGTATCTTTACCTTGTCGTGGTGGAGTGGCTTGCGTGCTTAAATGACCCTGAGAGCTATGCCAGCGGTAGCATTGTTGCCGATATTGTTACCCATGCCGGACTGGTCGAAGGTGATAAGTTAGACGAAAAAAGTACCTTGGTCGAAAGAGTGACGATCTTTCACCGTAAAAAGTACAACCTTCAAGAATCACGCACATGGGTTCCACTGGCGTAAATTTATTTGGAGGTAAAATTCGGTTCTCAGGGCGAGGAGTACTTCAGGGAATCTATGCTAAAGGCTCAAATGCAGGGATATGTTCCTAGGAACATGGAATATAATAATAATAATAATAATAATAATAATAATAATAATAATAATAATAATAATAATAACAATAATAACGCACTGGCTCTATCCAACCTGTAGATTCATGGCCGCACGCACATAAATTCTCCATACATCCGCATCCTGAGCTAATGTTTTCCAATCATTCCCTGTATAATCTACTTCCCTCAAATCATTGATAATGTTATTCTCCCACCTCATTCTTGGTCTACCAACTGGGAGTTTTCCTCTGATTTTCCTACCAGAAGTTTCCATGCACGTATTTCATCCCCCATACGTGCCACATGTCCTGCCCATCGCAGTCTACGAGACTTAACTGTTCTTATTATATCTGGCTTCCTATAAAGACCATGTAGTTCATTGTTATGTAGTTTTCTCTATTCACAATAATAATAATAATAATAATAATAATAATAATAATAATAATACTAATAATAATAATCTGCTGAAAGAAATGTCGGATGTTTGACGCCCAGATTTGAATTGCGACGCTAAAGACCTGAGATGTTAGAGAGCGTCGTTAAATTAAGTAAGATAGGAGATGTATTATGTTAGGCACAGTGAAGATGTGGCGAGAATTATTAATTATCAGGTTGTAAAGCTGCCAACCCCTGAGACACGTAGCAAATTTCCCTGTAATACGTTGTTGTAGGGAAATTACTGCAGACGTTTCCCTTGCGACCTGCTTCATGTGTCTATCAGACATTACCAGCCTCTCTCTCTCTCTCTCTCTCTCTCTCTCTCTCTCTCTCTCTCTCTCTCTCTCTCTCTCTCTCTCTCTCTCTCTCTCTCTCTCTCTCACACGCATGACTTTAACACCCGGGGTGCGTCGCTGCGCCTAAATAAATGAAATATTAAACGTTAATGAAATTACACTGAGACGAACCAAACATGGCGTTTGCTAGTCAGTTCTTAATTTCGGATTTCAGGTAAACCTCCTGAGTCCCGCGCCGTAGCCGAGCGGTTAAGGTAGGAAGCCTTGGCGCAGAGCTACGGGACTTGCGCTGGTTCGAGTCTCCATGGGGGAAGAAATTTTCTCATGGTATTTCGGCCAGTATGGGACCAGTGCCCACCCAGCATCGTGAGGCAATTGGGTAGCTACAATAAGTAGCGGCTCCAGGTTGAGGAACCAGCTATAACGGCTGGGGGACTCGACATGCTAACCACATGTCACCCCTACACTGGCTGTTGATCATCTACCTCTGCGATTGACACATGTGGCTGGTAAAAGGGCAACCGCTGAGAAGTGGAAAGACCCTCAATCGGAGGATGGGAAGGGCCAGCAGCCGGCTGGTAAAAGGGCAACCGCTGAGAAGTGGAAAGACCCTCAATCGAATCGGAGGTAAACCCCCACTTCTAATTGTCGGATTTCGTTCATTTTTGTAGAGATGGGCAGGGCACGTGGCACGAATGGGGAATGAAAGACGTGCATGGAAGCTTCTTGTAGAAAAAGCAGAGTGAAAACGCACAGTTGGTAGACCAAGAATGAGGTGGGAGAATAACATTAACTATGATTTGAGGGAAGTAGATTATACAGGGGATGATTGGAAAACATTGGCTCAGGATAGGGATGTATGGAGAGCTTATGTCCGCGCGGCCATGAACCTACGGGTTCGAAAGTGCAAGTGAGTTAGTTAGTTTTATAATACCTACCTCGGTTTATTTTAATAGGATGTACTGAGTTTCGTTGTGAAACATAGAAAATTGTGACCGCTAGAGCGATTTTTAAATTTTCACTTCAGGTGAACTCCTACACCTAATGGTTTTAGGGGATCTAATTGTGAATATAAACCATCGAAGGACACACACAAAATTTCATCAAAATCGGTCCAGTCTTTTTTCATGCTATGCTTGCAGCTTTACTAGGGAATTGTAGGTGTGGTAGCTTCCCGTTGCTTTCCACACCGGTGAAGGATGATGATGGTGGCCATATGATTTCGGGGACTGTTCGGACCTTAAAGTTTTCCTAACATTTGTCTTACAGGTGAGGAAAAACCCCGATAAAAACCTCACCCAGAAAAACTGCCCGGACCGGGGATCGAACCCGGGCCCTCTGCGTGACAAGGCAGCACGCTACCTCGAGACCACAGCGGTGAACTATATATATATATATATATATATATATATATATATATATATATATATATTTATTTATTTATTTATATAGAATCTAACTTTAAGTGAGTACAAAAGGTTACAAGTATTTGAGAATAAAGTTCTTAGAAACATTTTTTTGACGAAAGAGAGATGAACAGACAGATGAATGGAGAAGATTACATAACAGTGAGTTACATGATCTTTATAGGAAACAAGATGCAATAAGAACAGTTAAGTCTCCTTGACTGTGATGGGTAGGACATGTGGCACGAATGGGGAATGAAAGGTAGGGATAGAAACCTCTTTCTTCTAGGAAAACCAGAGGGAAAGCGGTCAATTGGTAGACCAATAATGAGGTGGGAGAATAACTTAACTGTGATTTGAGGAAAGTAGATTATACACCGGATGATTGGATAACTTTAGCTCTGGATAGGGATGTATGGATTTATATGTGCGCGCGGCCATGAACCTATGGGTTCGACCGTGCCACTGAATTAGTTTTAGTTTATGCTGGATAGGCCTTGGTTCCACACTCGCACAAATTACAAGAGACTATCTCTTCCGCAGAGATGAACAGACAGGTGAATGGAGAAGACTACATAACAATGAACTACATGGTCTTTATAGGAAGCCAGATATAATAAGAACAGTTAAGTCTCGTAGACTGCGATGGGCAGGACATGTTGCACGTATGGGGAATGGAAGACTTGCATGGAAGCTTCTTGTAGGAAAGCTAGAGGGAAAACGCCCAGTTGGTAGACCAAGAATGAGGCGGGAGAATAACATTAACTATGATTTGATGGACGTAGATTATACAGGGAATGATTGGAAAGGATTGGCTCAGGATAGGAATGTATGGAGAACTTATGTCCGCGCGGCCATGAACCTACGGGTTCGATAGTGCCAGTGAGTAAGTAAGTATGTCTTCCCATCAATGTTCTGTAGCTCTGCGCCAAGGCATGATGCTTTAAATCACTCGGCTACGCGGTAGTTTAACTCAATATATACGGTTACGTAAATCAGCAAAACCGCTTCCTAAATTCAATGTATTGAGAAACACGCTTGCTTTGCATCATGAATTTTTCTCCTTGCACAACTCGTCTATGGAACGTGCACAACTTTTGTAGTGAACAAGTTGCCTGATGGCAAGGGGATGCTGTTAAATTCCCAACTCACGCAAAAAGTCGCCATGTGCACTGGGTATTGGAAATATCGTATTTTTATAAAACTAAATGTCAGTGTCGATAAAATATTCAATATTTCAACATATCTATTGCGTATTTTAGTCCAAGGTGCAGAAACAAATTAAACGATAACTCAACTCTGGAAACGCATGCTATTATGGATTCCAGGAACTACAAATTTTCTAAAAAAAAAGTTAGACTGAAATATAGATAAACTGTTCACAGTTATATTATATGGATGTGAAACATTGGAGTCTTACTTGAACGGAAGAGAAAATATTATGAGTATTTGAGAATAAAGTTTATACTCGTAGTAGCATCTTTGGACAAAGAGAGTTGAACAGACAGGTGCATGTACAAGACTACATAACATGGTCTTTATAGGAAGCCAGATATAATAAGAACAGTTAAGTCGTAGACTGCGATGGACAGGACATCTGGCACGAATGGGCAATGAAAGAAGGACACGAAAACTTCTTATAGGAAAAACAGATAGAAAGCGTCCAATAAGTATGCAAGAATGAGGTGGGAGAATACTTATTTACTCACTGGCACTATCGAACCCGTAGGTTCATCATGGCCACGCGGACATAAGCTCTCCATACACCCCTATCCTGAGCTAATGCTTTCCAATCATTCCCTGTATAATCTACTTCCTTTAAATCGTAGTTAATGTCATTCTCCCACTTCATTCTTGGTCTACCAACTGGGCGTTTTCCTACAAGAAGCTTCCATGCACGTCTTTCATTCCCCATACGTGCAACATGTCCTGCCCATCGCAGTCTACGAGACTTAACTGTTCTTATTATATCTGGCTTCCTACAAAGACCATGTAGTTCATTTTTAAATAGTCTTCTCCATTCATCTGTCTGTTCATCTCTCTTTGGTCCAAAATTTTTCCTAAGAACTTTATTCTCAAATAGGTGGGATAATAACATAAACCATGATTAGACGGAGCTGAACTATATATATATATATATATACTTTAGAGACTCGAGTTCAAATCCCGACTCAAACATTCTTTTTCTTTTCATATTATATATATATATATATATATATATATATATATATACATATATATATACATATATACAGGAGATGTTCAATAGGGGTGTTTGTAGAGCTTAAGTCCTCGCGACCATGGACCTCTGGGTTCGATAGTGCCAGTGAGTTATTTAGTTCAACACAACTGATTCTAAAGTTCCGAAAATTTTTTTTTGTAAGTGCCAAATTCCAGGACTTGTCTCTGGAATTTTCCATTCTAAAAATTGATCGACCTTTCTGGACTTTGAACTCGCGACCCTCGGAACAGGGGGAAACTGTTTAATAATAATAATAATAATAATAATAATAATAATAATAATAATAATAACAATAACAATTTTTATATACAGATTTTTAATGTTTACACATCTTTTTGTGCCTAAAGTTTTATTTTTCTTCTCCACTCGTTTCTATCCATCCACTCCATGTCCTCCAGTCCTCTTGTTCTCACTCCAATTCTTATTCCTGATAAAGGCTAGTAGAAGAAAACCTTGACCAAAAATCACCTGGTCCTCCAGGTTGAGGTTGACCCTATTCGTCACAAAAAACTTAACAATGCTAAAAGCCTAAAGATTGATAGCCGGACGACGGAATAATAAATAATAATAATAATAATAATAATAATAATAATAATAATAATAATAATAATAATAATAATAATAATAATAATAGTTTACTTGGAAGTGTTAACACATTAATACCTTGTACAGTATTAAATTAAGTTGGACGCTTTAACATGTAATATCCTGCCACTTCTACTAATTTATAATGAAGTATTGAATATGGGTCATGATGGTGAAATTTTAACTCATACTTTTCTTGAAGTCCACCGCTGTCGTCTCGAGGTAGCGTGTTGCCTTGTCACGCGGTGGGCCCGGGTTCGATCCCCGGTCGGGGCAGTTTTTCTGGGTGAGCTTTTTATCGGGGTTTTTCCTCACCTGTTAGACAAATGTTAGGAAAGCTTTAGGGCCCAATCGATCCCCGAAATCATATGACCATCATCATCATCATCATCCTTCACCGGTGTGGAAAGCAACGGGAAGCTACCACATCTACAATTCCCTAGTAAAGCTGCAAAGCATAGCATGAAAATGCCATGATTGCAGTGAAAGACCTGCCCTCGGGCAGAATTACTATGGATGGATTTTCTTGAAAACTGAGGAAAACCAGAGTAAGATGTTTGGTTTGTCGAGCACCCGGTACGAATTTCAAACGCTACTGTCTCAATGAATTTGATTAGTATTTGAAGAGAATAAATGAAGGTGAAACTGTCACTTGTTTAGCAGAGTTAGAGTGGCCTGGCGTTACCATGGTTACGGAATTATTGGTATTAAACATGGCGCTGGATGAAAGATTAATACGAGCGGGAAAACATAATAGCTGCAGAACAAAAGACAAACGAAATGAATTGTGAGTCAATTGACGTACCTATCAATATCCTCTCCCACATTCAAACTTGTAAAAAACCATCATTTATAATAAACTTAATACAAGCCACTCTCGCAGTAAATGCGCAAACTCACCAATAATACAAATTATGTTGTCCAAATTTACTTGTTTATGGAATATTTTGGTTTGTTTTCTAGTTTCAAATAGTTGGCCTGCGATATTAGCTTCAATATGGGGTGACATATTGATTCCAAATTAAATAAATTTCAGACGTATGTGGAACAACACAGAGAACGTTCAAGAATGAAATTAATAAACAATAGTTTAAAAAACTAAAACAACACGCTTTATTACAAAACCGAACTAAAAAAATGAAAAATAATTTTAATTTGCAACACGCTTGGGCTAAAATTAAAGTAGTCAATAAAAAAATCATCTCCAACACATCTAGAATAAAACTAGAGTTATGTACAAAAAAAAAATTACCATGAAAAGCGTGGGGTGTTTTTTTATGATTTTTACGTTTTCTTCTTAGAGATTTTACTTTTACCAATATCTGTTTATTATCAAATATATTAATTGATATAGAGCACGTTACTGTTTTGATGGTAAAATTATTTTTTTTAGATAACTCTAGTTTTATTCTAGATGTGTTTGAGATTATTTTTCTGTTGACCACTTTAATTTTATCCCAAGCGTGTTGGAAATTAAAATTATTTTTCAATTTTCCGCTTGAGGGTCTTTCCACTTTTCAGCGGTTGCCCTTTTACCAGCCGGCTGCTGGCCCTTCACATCCACATGTGTCAATCACAGAGGTAGATGATCAACAGCCAGTATAGGGGTGACATGTGGTTAGCATGTCGAGTCCCCCAGCCGTTATAGCTGGTTCCTCAACCTGGAGCCGCTACTTATTGGTAGCTACCCAATTGCCTCACGATGCTGGGTGGGCACCGGTCCCATACTGGCCGAAATACCATGAGAAAATTTCTTCCCCCATGGAGACTCGAACCAGCGCAAGTCCCGTAGCTCTGCGCCAAGGCTTCCTACCTTAACCGCTCGGCTACAGCGCGGGACTATTTTTTTTTTTTCAATTTTTAGTTCGGTTTTCTAATAAAGCGTGTTGTTTTAGTTTTTTAAACAATTTTTTATTTTTTAGTTTGGTTTTCTAAAAATGTAAATATCTTTAAATTCGATACTATTGTAGTATGAGCTAAAAGTAATACTCTTCTAAAAAAATCTTCCGGGCCGGATTTGAATCAGCGAACTGTGGATTACTGAAATTATAATTCACTACAGTCCACCACTCTACCAACTGAGCTACCACAACGATAGACTAAAAATTCGATAAGTCCGCAACCTGTTATGCTGGTGTTTATTTTATTGATGTCCTGATGATCCTGGCCAGGATCTTAGAAAAAAATTACGAAATTATTGGATTGTTATTGGTCCTTTATAAGTATACAAAGTTTCAAGTCGATCCAATGTTTTTAAGTGGGTGAAAATCGTGTTCAAAGATTTGGTTACATAGATACAGGTCAAGCTAATATAAAGCGTGTAAAAAGGAAACAAAAATAAAAATGTATAAAGTTATGACCAATTCCTACACTATTTTATGGATGTGAAACTTGGAGTCCAACAAAAAAAAAAAAAAGAGAGAAAGATAGAATACAGACGGCGGAGATGAGATTCCTCAGACAAGGTAAAGGATGTACAAAACTTGATAGAATTAGAAATTAGAATATAAGAGAAGAATTAAAAGCGCAGCCTTTATTGGATAAAGTCACGAATTTTGGACAAAAGTGGATTGATCACATGAATGGAGTGAGTAAGGAGAGATATCCATTGTTAGCAAGAAATTATCAAGAAAGAGAAAGACGTGATGTCGGAAGACCTAGAAAAGTTGGACTGATGCATTATGAAGTCGGAACGGGCAGTTGCCTAATCCTTGGAGTGATGATGATTGTAGCCTATTGAATACTCGTAACTGATAAAATTAGTGGGAGAAACATTATTGGGAAATATTCATCAGTTGCTTACTATAATTTGAAAAAAGAGGCTCTTCCAAATAAATTGAAAGAATCGATTGTCGTACTTTTCTCTAAGAAAGTAGATAAAACTGATTGGAACAACAATCGGAGAGACATCTCATTACTTTCAATTTCGTACAATAACAAATATATTAGTATCCAGACTTACTCCCTTTGTTGACGATGTAATAGCTGATCATCAATGTGGATTTAGAAGAAATAGATCTACAACAGATCAGATTTTCATAAGTAATGCCACGAGTGATTTCCAAATTATCGATAAATTCACGACTCACGAAGTGAGGAGTGAATTTATCTAGAGAATTTGGAAATCAAGAGTGGCATTTGTTAGGACTATTTAACGAATAAAATAAAGCTGTTTACTCACAAATCATTATTTAACTACAGTTATTTAAAAATATTTTTATATTTAAAGAAACGGTGATGTTTGAAAACTAATGAGAAACGATAGGTAGCCTACGCTTCTACTGCTTTCTTTTGTTTATCACTGCAACCAGATCATACTATTTATTGCCAAAGGAACGCAATATTGTAAGAATGCTCTCTAGTGGAGAAAAATGAAACACATCAATCTGTATATTAATTCATTTTTGATGTCGTATACATTTAAGAAAGTGCAAACAGTGGTTTCTTTTTTTGGTGGTATAATCAATTGCTACAAATGTTGACATGTAAGCACTATTATATACAATCTGGTAGCCGTATTTGTTATAGGCTCAGTCACTGCAAAATAACGGTCAGACCTGTTCAGAATATTAAAAAGGAGGAGCTTTGCTTAATATATGATAATCCTAACGTTGATAATTATTTCGTGAAACACGTCTCTGATTGGTTGTAATACAGAAATCATTGAAACGTGATTGGTCATTGACTCCCATTTGGGGCATGAGTTAAATAGTCAGTATAAGACATATTTTAGGAAATAAATGGGAATACAATGTCACTGTACATAAACTATGTGTAGACTTGATAAAGGCACGCGGCCCATAAGGAGACGTGCTGGAGTTCGGAATTCATAAAAAATTAGGCTTATTCCAATGTAAATGCCATTTCCAGAATTGAACCTATTTAAAAAATGTTGTGGATAAATGTATTGGTCATCTGAAGAGGATGGAGAATAATAGAATCCCAAGAATGATGCTGGATTGAAATGCTGAAGGCAGGAGGAGGGGGAAACCCAGGGAACAGTGGTGGATGAAGTGAGAAGAAACATGATCAGCAGAGACCTCAAAGAAGAAGATGCTGATGATAGAAATCTATGGCGGAGCAAAATACGTTTGGGCTGAAGGATAACTACTGTACTATAGTAAAGATCCTTAATAAAAAATCATTCCTATTTGTAATTATTGTTCCTAGGTATTTGAATTCAGTCACCTCTTCAAAATTTCCCTCATTTGTCATTAACTGTCCATTTCCATTATTTATAACGATTCTAATACTGGTGTTTATGGAGGGTCCTGTTGTAATAATATTACTACTTTGTTGGTGTTATAGCACCTGTTGCCAGACAAATAAACAAACAAACAAATGTTTTGATAGAGACGTGGATTGGGAGGGAGGGATTACATTGAATTGTTTTGTTTGGTTTGAGGGAGAAAGTTTATTGTAATGTTGTAGCCCTGAATGTGGAACTGTCATCTGTTTTACTACCTTCATTTGTTTTATTCTCCTTATTTCCTCTCTTTTATTTCGTTGTAGTTTTCCATATTAAGGTTGGACTCACACATTCGTATATTATCAGGTTTTACATAGCCCTTTGACATCTTCCATTTCAAGATTTTTTATAGCCAATCTCAACACATCTCCAGTTTTCCATGCTCGTTTCTCCAAGTCTCTCCCTTGCATTATTCTGATTACTCCTTGTGTTCATGTGGGTTTTGGCCTTCCCCTCTTCCTCCTTACTGACGAATTCCATTCATAAATCGTCGCTAATTTGTCTTCCATTATTTTGTTCGTGTCTCCAAGTTGTGTTATTCTGACTATTTAAGTCGTGGCCCAAATGGGAGACATTGACCAATAACGTTTCAATGACAGCCGTGTTTCACCTCGTTCTTTATCGATTTCTCTTTATCAGCTCCTGCTTTTGTGATAAAGAAAGCTCCTCCTTTTTAATATTCTGAACAGCTCAGAGAAATACTTTTCCCCAACAAGTACACTGAATATAGCAAATGATGAATCCATCCATCCATAGTAATTCTGCCCGAGGGCAGGTCTTTCACTGCAATCATAGCATTTTCATGCTATGCTTTGCAGTTTTACTTGGAAATTGTACGTGTGGTAGCTTCCCGTTCCTTTCCACACCGGTGAAGGGTGATGATGATGGCCATATGATTTTGGGAACCGTTTGGGCCTTAAAGTTTTCCTGATATTTGTCTTACAGGTGAGGAAAAACGCCGATAGAATCCTCACCCAGAAAAACTGCCCCGACCGGGAATCGAACCCGGGCCCGCTGCGTGACAAGGTAGCACGCTACCTCGAGACCACAGAGGTGGACACATATTCCTTTATTTTACTGAGTTGTTTACTAAAAAAAATAAATGAATAACCTATAATGTTGATTATAATATACAGTTTGATGTGTTTCATTATTTCTCCACTAGGGTGCATTCTTACAATATTGTGATCCTATTTGACAATAAATAATATGATCAAGTTGCAGTGAATATACATAACCTCACATTTCTGGTTTGTTTTCAAACATCGCCGTTTACATTAAATATATAAATATTTTAAAATACCGGTAACTATATTTAAATAATGATATTTAAGTGAGCAACTTAATTTTATTCGTCAAATAGTCCTAACAAATGCCACTCTTGATTTCCAAATCCTCTAGATAAATTATAAATCACTCGTGGCGTTACTTATGACAGTTTCTACAAGGGATGCTTGCATTTTCATCTTTTCACCGCTATGTTCTGGAGGTAGCGAGCATCGGGCCTGGGTCCGATTCCTAGTCGGGACAAGTTTCCCGGGTGAGGTTTTTATCCGCGTTTTTTCCTCACCTGTAAGACAAATGTCAGAAAGCTTTGAGGCTCAAAAAGTCCCTGAACATCATCCTTCACCGGTGTCGAAATCAACGGGAAGCTACCACACCTATAATTTCCTAGTAAAGCTGCAAAGCATAGCATGAAAAGTGGTATGATTGCAGTGAAGGACCTGCAGAACACTATAGAGTAGAACATTATTTATAATTTTATGTCTTGAAAATTCTTGGTAATCTATGCCTGATGTCCACTTGTGTTGACTGTCACGTGTTCATTCTCTAGATACCCAAATAGTATATTGCGATACAAATGAGGTAAGCACTTGTTTCTGATCGAGAAAAAGTTCGAAAAAAAGAGGCGCTTGCGCCAAGTTTTTTCAATTTTCGAGATCTGTTACGTGCTTACCTCATGTGTATTGCATTCTATTTTTTGGTCGATGTGACTAATTTTTATTAAATATAGTAATAAATTAATTAAAATATTGATTGGATGTAAATGACTTCTATGAGAAAGAAACATTTGGTTATCGTTGCTATGTAGCTTTTCATTTGTTTTATTATAAGCAGGATTGTTGGCTGTGGAGACATTTTTATATGTAGTCCCGTGATTAGAATCTGTTCGATAATTTTATTATGGAAGGAGTCTGGCAGATAGAAGCCTGGAGAGTGGGATGTTCTGCATTAATTCCGGAAAAGTCTAAAGAAAGGCACGACATTCAAGAAATGTTTTATTTTACTTACGGAACGTGTGCTTTTTGAGTCCATATCAGCATTGCGATGCCTTTTGTTTGCATAGCAACCAGGTTAGATGTGGGAACGTTGACTTACTTCCAGTAACAACAATATTGGCAAGTGTAAGAAATTAGTCACATCCACCAAAAATTAGTTAACAGGAATAGAGTTTTCTAGGAGGACAATGCGAGACCGCAGACTGTACGAACAACCATGACAAAAATTCTGCAATTGGGAGGAATAGAACTGCTACCTCACCCAGCATGTAGCCCTGATCTTGCGTCTTCAAATTACGATCTGTTTCGATCCACTATTTCTTTTGTGAAACTTCAAAGGTACCAAACCTTGAAGCTGTGGGAACGTGTCTCAACGAATTCTTCGCATCAGAAACCAGAGAGTGGCACCGTCATGGCTTTATGAACCTTCTTACAATCTGATGGTCTCTACTTCGAACAATAGTTCAGTTTCTTCCTTCTTCTTCTTCTTTACAGTTTAGGCTTATTTACTAGCCTGTTCCAGCTCCAAATTGCTGCTCTTTCCATGTTTTTCTTGGTCTTCCCAAACTTCTTCTTCCTCGTGGTGAGTAGCTGTATGCTGCTTTTGGTATTTTATTCCCAGTCATCCTTGCCAAGTGTTCTTTCCAGTTTGTTCTGTATTTCACTATTGTGTTTAATTCCTCTACTTAGTTGTCTTATTTCTGTGTTGTTTTTTTGTCTGTTCTTTGGTATCCTGCTGTTTGTCTCATGTTAAATATTGAAAACACCCTAACAGTAATGCACAGAGAAAATAATTCAGCGAAGATAAACGTACTCGAAGAGATGGAAATCATGAAAGCAGCTCACAACAACGACAATCTGATAAACGAAAACGAACCCAATACATGTAACCCCCTCTACCAGATCTTGAGTGAAACACCAGTTTTGAATCCTGCTGATGATGGGACAAGTCCCGAAAGCGCTACAGTTAAATAATTAATTAAGTTGAGGAGACGGACCTTTCAGGTGAATATTCCATAATTTTATATTTTAATCTTAACTGCTGTTAAAAAATACATTAGTTTCGAGACAGTTCTGTCTGTCCACAACACCTCAGCGGTATTTGTTAATTATAATATGATGTTGGCAGCCTGTAACTAGCGAAGGAATGAAGCCACATACACGGGTTAATAACAGCCGGACTGGAAACAAAACACGACACTAGTATCGAGTGTCCCTCCGTCAATCGATAATCTGTTGCACAGTGGCGTGCGCAACAAGTTCCTTCAATTGTTAATACTTCTTACAGCTTACTCGCTCTCTGACCTGCAAGTTCATGGACGCACTGCACTGAGCTGGTGTTTTACAGTCATCCCCTGTATAATTCACCGCCCTTAAATCATGGTTAATGTTATTCTCCCACCTCATTATATTCAGCTCTTTTCCTTCAGGTTTTTTACTAGTAATATCCGAGGCTTTCATTCGTACCACTTGTTCATCTACTTGCTGTTATGTAAGTCTTCTCCCTTCACCTGTCTGATCATCTCTCTTTGTTAAAAACATTTCATTCTCAAGTAAGAGTAGTGTTTTGTCATTTCTTAAGAAATCACAACTAAATTATTTTATATTCTATATTGTTCATGCTATACTTTGCAGCTTTACTTACTTTCTCACTGGCACTAGGCACTAGGCATAGGTTCATGGCAGCGCGGACATAAGCTCTCCATACATTCCTATTCTGAGCTAATGTTTTCCAATCTTTTCCCGTATAATCTACTTCTCTTAACTCATAGTTAATGCTATTCTCCCACCTCATTCTTGGTCTACCAACTGGGCGTTTTCCCTCTGGCTTTCCCACAAGAAGCTTCCAAGCACGTCTTTCATTCCCCATACGTGCAACATGTCCTGCCCATCGCAGTCTACGGGACTTAACTGTTCTTATTATATCTGGCTTCCTGTAAAGAGCATGTAGTTCGTTGTTATGTAGTCTTCTCAATTCTCCTGTCTGTTCATCTCTCTGTGGTCCAAAAAATTTCCTAAGAACTTTATTCTCAAATACTCGTAATTTCCTTTCCTCCCTTAATGTAAGGGTCCGTGTTTCACATCCATATAATAATATAACTGGTAGTTTTATGTATTTTCAGTTTAACATTTTTTGACAGGAGTTGGGACATCAAGAGTCTCTGCAATGCATAATAGCACGCATTTCCAGAATTGAGCCTATGTTTAATTTTTTTGTGCATCCCATTCCTATTTGTGATTATTGTTCCAAGGTGTTTGAATTCAGCCACTTCCTCAAAATTTCCCTCATTTGTCATTCATTAGCTGTCCATTTCCATTATATAATGCATTTCTACGTGTGACCATATATTTAGTTTTATTAATATTTGCATCCAGTCCTAATTTCTTAGTGTTTACTCAATAGTGTGTGCGTGTTGTCCTTTAGTATCTCCTCGCTATCGGCCAATAGTACTACATGATCAGCTTATTAACACAATTGAGTTGTAGGCCTTCTTCATTCTGTAGAGATTTGATGGCCTGCTCTAGCAGCTTTACTAGGGAATTATAGGTGTGGTAGCTTCCCGTTGCTTTCCACACCGGTGAAGGATGACAATGGCCAGATGATGTTCGGGGACCGTTTGGACCTTAAAGCTTCCTGACATTTGCCTTACAGGTGAGGAAAAACGCCGAAAAACATCTCACCCAGGAAGCTTGTCCCGAGCGGGAATCTAATCTGGGCCCGCTGCATGACAAGGCAGCACGCTACCTCTAGACTACAGCGGAGGACTAGAACTAAATTAAGACTATTTAATAGTAATGTGTTAAACAACAGATGGCTGAGATTTATTTTAAGAATCTGGTGGTCAAAACAATATCAAACGAGAAATTATGGAAGATAACATCACAGGATGACATTTGGAAGGACATTAAGGGCCGCATGCAAATACATTAGTCTCTGGTGAGCTGAGTTTTCCGTGAGAACGTGCAAAGTTCGAATTAGCGAGTCGCTGACTGGTCATGCATGAAAGTAGTTTTTTTCGTAATATTGGCAAGAAATTACCAGAATTCTCAGCGATAAAACCACTTCTGTTATTTTCGTCTGCTAGAGGAACGCATTTATGCTTGCGTCCCGCAAATAATACCGTATACGACGTCTGCATCGCGTGATATTACGCCGATTCTGCTGTTCTTCCAGTTGAATTCTTTGGTAGACTCTATCAAATTCCTCTTCTCCGCGTATACCGAAAACATGATCAAAGTCTTCAAGGTGCGACATCTTGGATAAAGCAGCAAGGTTTCAAAGTACATCGGTTACCATCGGTTCCCATCGGGTTGCTCACGATTCGTTCTCTGCAAAGTCACCTCGCCAGGTAGTTTTGGAATTTCAACAATTATTATCGCATGAACAGATTTTTGAGTACACAAAAAGTCTTTGGATGCAACTTTCTCAGCAGAGAACGACTTTTACGGTCTAATGCGTTCATAGATACGACCCTAGATATCACAAATGGAAATGAATTGGACGCACCCACAGAAGAGAACTGGACAGTGTGCCAAAGAGAACTCTGGAATGGAATGCACAGGGATTGCCTAGAAAAACAGGAAGACCAGGCGCTGCACTGTAACAACACAAATTGAACTACAAGGGGAAAGTCGAAATAAAGTCAGGAATTTGGCAGACAACAGAGTGCCGTAGCTTGCTTTCACAAAGACACTATGCTTCCAAGAGGAGTGACAGGAACAACTACATTTTCCTTAACAGGGACAGAAATATGTCTTAAGGATCTTTCTTTAGTGTTTTGTTTAAACTTATCTGCGTTAACAATGGTACATTACGGTGCGAGGTTGGGAAGTGGTTTTTACAGAATTGAGGAAAAAATTTCCGAGATTCTGTAAAACACTTCACAAACGTGCGCTGTACATTATTTTTTTGCGCGATGGTGTTTTCAAAATAATAAATAATAGTAGAATAATAACATCTTTGTTGGAATAATTATCGTTCATTATAAACAACTGACTAACGTTAACAGTGTGGACAATGTTTATTAGTTGAGACTACAGCAGGCCGTGACACCAATCAGTCATAAAATGGCGGTAAGTACGTATGTTTTGTTTTATAATGTTTCAAATAAAGTTCATTCATTTAAAATGCAGTGATTTGTTTCGTATAATGTATATTAACACTTCCTTTTGGATATATTTTTGTATATACATTGTACGTATTATATATAAAGGGCAGTGGTTTTACTTCCCGCACAAAGTTTCTAATATGTACTAATAAAATTCATTGTTAAAACCGTTGAGGTGGAGAGTCATAAAATAAAATAAGTTAACATATACCTTCTTAGGTAAGATCCGTCGTCCTCAACTTATAGAATATGTATTCTTTATACCTGTAGGCCTTTCAGAACATCCGTTCCATCTACAGCAGGTCCTTCTTCGCTACAATATCTAGTATGATGGTCGATGCTGCTGGTCGTAACGTGGTGTTGTCGTGGCAACCATCATACTAGATATTGTAGCGAAGAAGGACCTGCTGAAGATGGAAAGGATGTTCTGAAAGGCCTACAGGCATAAAGAATACGGATCTTACCTAAGAAGGTATATTTTAACTTATTTTATTTTATATTCTAATATGTAATATTACAGTATAGTTATTTAGGTTGGCAACCCCGGAATGGAGGGCACGCCGTAGCGTAGTGGTTAAGACACTGAGCTACAAGCCAGAGGATCGAGGGTTCAAGTCCCGTTGGGGTCAGGATTTTTAAACTGATCCAAACCCTCTGGCGGCACTATGGCCCTGGGGTCGACTCAGCCTCTAACGGATATGAGTACCAGCCACTTGTTTCGGGGGTAAAGGCGGCCGTCACGCAGGGCTGACAACCCGGCTGACATAAAGTGCCGATTGTCTAGAAACGTGGGAGCCTTAACCTCCTACTACCCCAAGGGCCTCCGGGCCTGTTGTGGGATCACTTTACTTTTACTTACGTAAACCAGAAAAATTGGACCATAAATTGTACTTGCTGAAGGATTCAGGCAGTTGCTGTGTAACGGATGTTTACTTGCTGCCCAAGTTTCTAAGTTGAAAGATAATCTCTGATTGCGGTGGGTGGAAGACAATGAAGGGGGCGTCTCTCTGCTATCTGTTTCCGGCTGGATTGCTGGAAATAGAACTCACACACAGATGTGTGTAGCAATTTATCTTCATTAATTATTCAGGGCGCGAGATATTTGCGTGTGCACATCTCTGCAGTGTTTCATTCAACAAAGCCGGCCATTAGCTTCATAATTCAGAACTATTTAAGGTTAAATTGGAAACGAGTCTTGTAAGATACATTGGTTTAATTCATTTATTGTTTTGTAATATTTAGGCCATCAAATCTTTAGAGGATGAGGAAGGCTTACAACTCAATGGTATTAATAAGCTGTTAGTTCATGCTGACTATTTAACTCATGCCCCAAATGGGAGTCAATGACCAATCACGTATCAATGATTTCTGTTTTACAACCAATCAGAGTTGTGTTTCACGAAATATTTATCAGTGTTATAATTATCATATTAAAGAAAGCTCCTCCTTTTTAATATTCTGAACAGGTCTGACCATTATTTTGCAGTGATTTACCCTGTGAGAAATACGGCTACCAGATTGTATATATAGTGCATGAATGTCAACACATGCCGCATGTGGGAGTTAATATAATAACATTTGTAACAATTGATTATACGACCAAAAAAAGAAACCACTGTTTGCACTTTCTTAAATGTATTTTTTTCCCCAGGTAAAAATCCAGAAAAATATAATTGTCATATTTACATCATACGACATCGGAAATGAATTAATATACAGTTTGATGTGTTTAATTTTTTCTCCACTAGAGAGCATTCTTACAATATTGCGTTTCTTTGGCAATAAATAGTATGATCTTGTTGCAGTGATAAACAAAAGAAGCAGATGAAGCGTACCTATCGCTTCTCATTTGTTTTTAAACATCGCCGTTTACATTAAATATATAAATATTTTAAAATAACTATATTTAAATAATGATTTTGAGTAAACAGCTTAATTTTATTCGTTAAATAGTCCTAACAAATGCCACTCTTGATTTCCAAATTCTCTAGATAAATTCACTCCTCACTTCGTGAGTCGCGAATTTATCGATAATTTGGAAATCACTCGTGGCATTACTTATGATGATGTAGTACTATTGGGCGATAGCGAGGAGATACTAAAGGACAACGCGCACACACTGAGTAACACTAAGAAATTAGGACTGGAAGTAAATAAAATAACGAAACTGAAAAGAGAAACATGGACTACACTGACCTACACAGGCCACGAAACCATAAAATTAGCAAAAACATTGAGAAAAATAAAAAAAAATTTAAACATAGCCTACAAAACTAATAATAAACTAAATAATGTAATAAGTAACAAATTAGAAAACAATAAATGTAATGGCAAGGGAGTATATAAATTAACATGCAAAGACTGTGACAAGTTCTACATAGGTAGAACGAAAAGAAGCTTCAACATAAGATTTAAAGAACATCGTAACAATTTCATATACGCATATGGAAAGTCTAATTACGCTAAGCACGTAATAAACGCCGGTCATAGAATGAACTCAATAGAAGACACCCTTACAACAGTATACAAAGGGGGAAATCCAACTAAAATCAACATATTGGAAGACCTGGAAATTATCAAGGAAATAGACAACAAGCTTTTAAACAACCCAGACTAAACAACCCACTGTACGATATCGTCAGGAAGAAGCTTTAGTCACGACAACACCACATTAGGACCAGCAGCATCAACCATCATACTGGATGTTGTACCGAAGAGGGACCTGCTGAAGATGGAACGGATGTTCTGAAAGGCCTGCAGACATAAAGAATACATATTTTATAAGTTGAGGACGACGGATCTTACCTAAGAAGTTATATTTTTACTTATTTTATTTTATGACTCTCCACCTCAACGGTTTTAACAATGCATTTTATTAGTACTGGAAGTAAATATCAATAAAACTAAATATATGGTCACACGTAGAAATACATTATATAATAGAAATGGAAAGCTAATGACAAATGAGGAAAATTTTGAGGAACTGGATGAATTCAAATACCTAGGAACAATAATCACAAATAGGAATGAGATGCACAAAGAAATTAAACATAGGCTCAATTCTGGAAATGCGTGCTATTATGCATTGCAGAGACTCTTGATGTCCCAACTCCTTTCAAAAAACGTTAAACTGAAAATATATAAAACTATAATTCTACCAGTTATATTATATGGATGCGAAACATGGACTCTTACTTTAAGGGAGGAAAGGAGATTACCAGTATTTGAGAATAAAGTTCTTAGGAACATTTTTGGACGAAAGAGAGATGAACAGACAGGTGAATGGAGAAGACTACATAACAATGAACTACATGGTCTTTATAGGAAGGCAGATATAATGAGAACAGTTAAGTCTCGTGGACTGCAATGGGCAGGACATGTGGCCCGAATGGGGAATGAAAGACTCGCATGGAAGCTTCTTGTGGTAAAACTAGAGGGAAAACGCCCAGTTGGTAGACCAAGAATGAGGTGGGAGAATAACATTAACCAAGATTTGACGGAAATAGATTATACAGGGAATTATTGGAAAACATTAGCTTAGGAGAGGGATGTATGGAGAGCTTGTGTCTGTGCAGCCATGAACCTATGGGTTCTATAGTGCCAGTAGTTAGTTACTTTAATATATATATATATATATATATATATATATATATATATATATATATTTTGAATTACCCTGTGTGTTCCAAGGTAAAAACAAATGGAGGATCTCTAGTAGAAATAACCTATCGATAGAAATCGGTTTTTGGTGTAGAAAGTTGGTAAGATTTTCTAGAAGAACAAAAATCCCAACTTGTTATAAAGGAGAGAATCAGAGGTTATAGAATGCTCTGGAGAACACGTCACAGCTCCTCGGGGTATCAACTATCTCTGCTTTTTTGTTTCTTTCTCTTATTTGTGTACGACACACTTTTGTTTCACTTTTTTTTTTCACAGAATTAATATCCTGGCCTCCAGGACACGCAATAATACACCTTCTTTTGTTAAACAAATGACACAAGTTAATATTACGACATTGTTCAGCATTTCAAGGAAACCCATATTCAACTTTATAAAGTCTAACTTTTGTTGTACCAACTCTTAAAAGATAATTAACTTTCAAAACAGGGAAAGTTTATTTTGTGAAGTAAAAAAAAAAAAAAAAAAAAAAACAAATTACAAACTAAATGAAGACGAGATTGTTTCCAATTTCTGTTAATATAATTGCGTTTTATCTAACAAAAACCGAACGAATTTTCTCAAGCTGTGCCATATTCGAGATTCGAGAGACGCAAAATCAATTCGCGGTACGACCAATCTGACTCAGACTTTTCCTTCGTTTTAGCGAATACTTACTCACTCACTGGCACTATCGAACCCGTAGGTTCATGGCCGCGCGGACATAAGCTCTCCATACATCTCTATCCTCAGCTAATACTTTTCCAATCATTCCCTGTATAATCTACTTCCCTTAAATCATAGTTAATGTTATTCTCCCACCTCATTCTTGTTCTACCAACTGGGCGTTTTCCTTCTGGCTTTCCTACAAGAAGCTTCCAAGCAAGTCTTTCATTCCCCATACTGGCTGTCTGCAGCCGACTGTTGAGGAGCACGCAATATCTCCTGAGGAGGTCTACCGCAGCAGTAGACGAAACGTCGAGTAGTAAGACACGGCCTATAAGCCCGGAAGACGAACCAAATATGGATCAAGATGCCGGCCGTGAAAGCCTACAATTATATATAAGCTGGAATATCCTTACCATCCCAACCTAACATAATCCCGGAACAAAGAAGCAGGGCTGTCGTGACCACCCCAACCTAACATAATCCCGGAACAAAGAAGCTGGGGTGGCATGACCACCCCAACCTAACAAACGCAAAACAAAGAAGCAGGGGAGGCATGACCACCCCAACCTAACAAACGCAAAACAAAGAAGCAGGGGAGGCATGACCACCCCAACCTAACAAACGCAAAACAAAGAAGCAGGGGAGGCATGACCACCCCAACCTAACAAACGCAAAACAAAGAAGCAGGGGAGGCATGACCACCCCAACCTAACAAACGCAAAACAAAGAAGCAGGGGAGGCATGACCACCCCAACCTAACAAACGCAAAACAAAGACGCAGGGGAGCTGACCACCCCAACCTAACAAACGCAAAACAAAGAAGCCAGGGGAGGCAGTGACCACCCAACCTAACAACGCAAAACAAGAGAGCAGGGGAGGCATGACCACCCCAACCTAACAAACGCAAAACAAAGAAGCAGGGGTGGCATGACCACCCCAACCTAACGTAATCCCGGAACAAAGAAGCTGGGCTGTCGTGACCACCCCAACCTAACATAATCCCGGAACAAAGAAGCTGGGGTGGCATGACCACCCCAACCTAACAAACGCAAAACAAAGAAGCTGGGGTGGCATGACCACCCCAACCTAACAAACGCAAAACAAAGAAGCAGGGGAGGCATGACCACCCCAACCTAACGTAATCCCGGAACAAAGAAGCTGGGCTGTCGTGACCACCCCAACCTAACATAATCCCGGAACAAAGAAGCTGGGGTGGCATGACCACCCCAACCTAACAAACGCAAAACAAAGAAGCAGGGAGGTGCATTGACCACCCCAACCTTACAAACGTAAAACAAAGAAGCAGGGGTGCATGACCACCCCAACCCTAACGTAATCCGCGGAAACAAAGAAGCTGGGCTGGCGTGACCACCCCAACCTAACGTAATCCCGGAACAAAGAAGCTGGGTGTCGTGACCACCCCAACCTAACATAATCCCGGAACAAAGAAGCTGGGGGTGGATGGACCCCCCCAACTCCTAACAACGCAAAACAAAGAAGCAGGGGGGAGGCATGACCCACCCAACCTAACAAACGCAAAAACAAAGAAGCAGGGGTGGCATGACCACCCCAACCTAACGTAATCCCGGAACAAAGAAGCTGGGCTGTCGTGACCACCCCAACCTAACATAATCCCGGAACAAAGAAGCTGGGGTGGCATGACCCCCCCCAACCTAAAAACGCAAAACAAAGAAGGCAGGGAGGCCATGACCACCCCCACCTAACAACGCCAAAACAAAGAAGCAGGGGTGGCATGACCACCCCAACCTAACGTAATCCCGGAACAAAGAAGCTGGGCTGTCGTGACCACCCCAACCTAACATAATCCCGGAACAAAGAAGCTGGGGTGGCATGACCACCCCAACCTAACAAACGCAAAACAAAGAAGCAGGGGAGGCATGACCACCCCAACCTAACAAACGCAAAACAAAGAAGCAGGGGTGGCATGACCACCCCAACCTAACGTAATCCCGGAACAAAGAAGCTGGGCTGTCGTGACCACCCCAACCTAACATAATCCCGGAACAAAGAAGCTGGGGTGGCATGACCACCCCAACCTAACAAACGCAAAACAAAGAAGCAGGGGAGGCATGACCACCCCAACCTAACAAACGCAAAACAAAGAAGCAGGGGTGGCATGACCACCCCAACCTAACGTAATCCCGGAACAAAGAAGCTGGGCTGTCGTGACCACCCCAACCTAACATAATCCCGGAACAAAGAAGCTGGGGTGGCATGACCACCCCAACCTAACAAACGCAAAACAAAGAAGCAGGGGAGGCATGACCACCCCAACCTAACAAACGCAAAACAAAGAAGCAGGGGTGGCATGACCACCCCAACCTAACGTAATCCCGGAACAAAGAAGCAGGGCTGTCGTGACCACCCCAACCTAAAATTATCCCTGAACAAAGATGCGGGGGTGACATGACCACCCCAATCTAACATAATCGTGGGACAGAGAAGCTGGGGTTGCATGACCACCCCAACAAAACATGACATAATCTCTCCAAGACGGGATGGCATTACCACCCCAATCCAACAATACCAAACCTAATTGAATCGAACCGGTACCTAACCTAACCTCGACCCAACCCTAATTGAGGCCAATCCCGGATTGGCAACCTCGTAACCCGGATTATCTTTTTGACCCAAAATAGGTACCTCGTGACCCGAATTATGAACCTCGTGACCCGAATTATGAACCTCGTGACCCGAATTATGAATCTCGTGACCCGAATTATGAACCTCGTGACCCGAATTATGAAACTCGTGACCCGAATTACGAACCTCGTGACCCGAATTACGAACATCGTGACCCGAATTATGAACTTCGTGACCCGAATTATGACATCGTGACCCGAATTATGAACCCTGTGACCCGAATTTTGAACCTCGTGACCCGAATTATGAAACTCGTGACCCGAATTATGTGCCTCGTGTCCCGAACTATGAACCCTGGGACCCGAATTTTGAACCTCGTGACCCGAATTATGAACCTCATGATGGAATTATGAACCTCGTGACCCGAATTATGAACCTCGTGATCCGAATTTTGAACCTCGTAACCCGAATTATGAACCTCGTGACCCGAATTTTGAACTTCGTGACCCGAATATTGAACCTCGTGACCCGAAATATGAACCTCGTGACCCGAATTATGAACCTCGTGACCCGAATTATGAAACTCGTGACCCGAATGTTGAACCTCGTGACCCGAATTACGAACCTCGTGACCCGAATTATTAACCTCGTGACCCGAATTATGAACCTCGCGACCCGAATTACGAACCTCGTGACCCGAATTACGAACCTCGTGAACCGAATTACGAACCTCGTGACCCGAATTACGAACTTCGTGACCCGAATTACGTACCTCGTGACCCGAATTTTGAACCTCGTGACCCGAATTATGAACCTCGTGACCCGAATTATGAACCTCGTGACCCGAATTACGAACCTCGTGAACCGAATTACGAACCTCGTGACCCGAATTACGAACTTCGTGACCCGAATTACGTACCTCGTGACCCGAATTTTGAACCTCGTGACCCGAATTATAAACCTCGTGACCCGAAATATGAACCTCGTGACCCGAAATATGAACCTCGTGACCCGAATTATGAACCTCGTGACCCGAATTATGAACCTCGTGACCCGAATGTTGAACCTCGTGATCCGAATTATGAACCTCGTGACCCGAATTATGAACCTTGTGACCCGAGTTATGAACCTCGTGACCCGAATTATGAACCTCGTGACCCGAATTATGAACCTCGTGACCCGAATTATGAACCTCGTGACTCGAATTATGAACCTCGTGACCCGAGTTACGAACCTCGTGACCCGAATTACGAACCTCGTGACCCTAATTATGAATCTCGTGACCCGAATTATGAAACTCGTTACCCGAATTTTGAACCTCGTGACCCGAATTTTGAAACTCGTCACCCGAATTATGAACCTCGTGTCCCGAATTATAGAACCCTCGTAACCCGAAAAAGCAACATCGTTACCAGAAGTTCGAACTACGTGACCAAAATTTGGTACCTCGTGACCCGCATTAGTATTTTCGTGACCCGAATTAGGAACCTGGTGAGTTGAATTACGAACAACGTGACTCGAATTAGAAAACCTACAACGAATAAGCACACATAATCGGAACCCTAAACCGATACAGGTAACTACCTCTAAACCTATCTAACTAACAAACGTAACTACGAGTAGAAAGTCTAACCGACTTGACCAACGCGTAAACCGATTGAATCGCCTCTATACTCATTGTACAGACCAAACTATCTCTAAAACGACAAAACAACATCTTAAAGACTATTTAACTCACGCCCCAAATGGGAGTCAATGACCAATCACATTTCAATTATTTTTTATTTACAACCAATCACAGTCGTGTTTCGCCTAAAATTTACCAACTACAGTTTATCATAATAAAGAAAGCACCTCATTTTTAACATTCTTGAATAGGTCATAGCATCATTTTGCATTTTTACCAAGGAATACGGCTACCAGATTGTATATATAGTGCATGAATGTCAACACGTAGCGCATACGAGAGATAATATAAAAACATTTGTAACAATTGATTATACCACAAAAAAACACTGTTTGCACTTTCTTAAACGAATTATTTTCCAGGAAATGACGTTGCAGAAAAATATAATTGATATATTTACATCATAGGACATCAGAAATTAATTAATACCTATAACGTTGGTTATAAATTTCTCCACTAGGGTGCATTCTTACAATATTGCGATCTTTTGGCAATAAATAATATTATGATCTGGTTGCAGTGATCGAACAAAAGAAGCAATTGAAGCGTGCCAATCGTTTCTCATTTGTTTTTAAACATCGCCGTTTACATTAAATATATAAATATTTTAAAATAACTATATTTAAATAATGATTTGTGAGTAAACAGCTTCATTTTATTTGTTAAATAGTCCTTACAAATGCCAGACTTGATTTCCAAATTCTCTAGGTAAATTCAGAAACCAAACTACCAGTAATTGATGTCTAAAAGGACAAACCTATCCATAGTACGTTCAAATTACATCAATAATGACCAAACTATCCTGTAGCGTCATTTCCGGGAGAGAGAGCCGATTGGCCAACCGGGACCAATTTTTGTCCCCAAATATACACATTCGTGACACGTCCGTGTTTTGATTCATCTCATGACATGATACTAAATCAATGTATGTTAGCCTGTGCCAATTTATATGTTAAGTACACGTGCACTGAGAAGGTGTAACGTCATTAGAGAGTGTTAATGGCGCCTTGTAATTGTGTTACACGCTCCACTCACACGTCTCCACAAACTCATAATGTGGCTACCATTATTATCGCTATCTAACACCTTTAGAAATACCTAAATATATCCTTAAACTCGAGAAGGACGTAAAAAGTGTTGCAGTTGCTAACGAGTGAATCAAGACAACCTCGCTGCCTTCATCCTCTGCTCGATGTAATTTTCACAAAGGGGCAGCTTCTTAGAAAATTTGAAGTTGAAATAGTTGAAGCGGTCAGTTGGCTGATGTTTTGTGAGGATTCAATAGTTTCTCGCGGGACAAGAGTTAGGAAGGTAAAACTAGATAGTGTTTTAAAAGATGTTGCAATTGACAGTAGACTCTGCGGATTCTTTAATTATACAAATTATAGCCTATAAATGTAGTCAAATTAAGCCAAAGTTACAAAAACCCGTTAAAACTTTTAAGAAAAGAACGAATAAGCCAAAAATGTCTAAAAAGGACAAAACATACTAACAAAACCCACCATTTTCTTGCCTAAAATGACCCAACATATATATAATGTTGGGCCTTGTCTAAGTAACTCACTGGCACTATCATGGCCGCGCGGACATAAGCTCTCCATACATCCCTATCCCGAGCTAATGTTTTCCAATCATTCCCTGCATAATCTACTTCCCTCAAATCATAGTTAATGTTTTTCTCCCACCTCATTCTTGGTCTACCAACTAGGCGTTTTCACTCTGGTTTTCCTACAAGAAGCTTCCATAGATGTCTTTCATTCCCGATTCGTGCCACATGTCCCGTCTATCGCAGTATACGACACTTAACTGTTCTTATTATATCTATAAAGACCATGTAGTTCATTGTTATGTAAGTCTTCTCCATTCACCTGTCTGTCCATCCCTCCCTTAAAGTAAGAGTCTTCAGACTTAAAAAAGAAAAAAATTCCTCAGCTTTCGGCTACTAATTACACAGGTCAACATCATTGTTGTCTCATGAGCACCAATAGTTGTACTTAATGCAGTTTTTTTATCGTGTTTTCAAATATGTATTCGGAATTTCTCCATCACCCACAGTTTTTTTATTTTAATTCCAATTAATGGATTTAAATAATTAATTTTTTAATAAATGTTTTTTCGTCCATTTGTCCATTGTAAAACAAAACCAAATGAGCTAACTCAGGAGATTTCAGCTATGGAAAAGAGATATCAAGGCAAATGGATTCCTAATATGCTGGCCGATTATTGTTGGACCAGGCAGGCGAAATATAGCAGAAAATCGTCATTTCTTACCCTTTAGGTGAGTCCGAATGTTCGAATATTGTGTAGTTATGAATTTAAAAAATATTAAATTGTTTGAAATTATTATAAATGTCTGTCTCTCGGAAACCTTGCGTGATGGAGAAAACCCGATATCATATTTGAATTCAGGAGAACAATACTATCAGAATCACATATTTTTCTTTCTGAGACACAATATGTTTTGTTGCTTGGTGTTATCACTGTTTGATCGTTTATTTTTGAAACTGGGGTTGGTCGGTCCGAATGGGGTGGTTACTGTGCTGACATCTGCTTTCCAGATTCACAGGATTTGCCAGGTTTCATGATTTTTTTGGCAGCATACAGGTTCTGAACATGACATCTTTAACATCGCAGGTAAAATCTCCAAATTTACACAAATCTTAGTAATAATAAATAACGTATTAAAAGGTAAATTAGTACAAAAATCCACAAGAATAACAGTATTACCCATCCAAGTTACATCTGCACGTGGAAAATATGCTATAAATGTTTTGTGGATTATCTTCCTTCTCTTACTATGTTGCCACTTTCCGTTCCCTGTGTTCTGTTATTTGACTGGGAGGGGAGCGCTGGTAAATATTGTGCTTTTAAAATGATCCGTCACCTACATTTGTCCATCGACACATTAAGTAATCCGGCAAACCGTGTTTACTGCTGGGGAATGGGCCTGTTCCTCCTCCTTGCCTTCCTCATTACATGTTGCCAATATTCTCCCTGTCCCCTGTGTTGTGAGTCCTCCGTAAAAGAGTTTAGATGACAGACACTGATTAAAATGATCCGAAACCTTCAGCATTCGTCGACTAAATGACTTCCATGTAACGATATTTCGCATGTCTTCAAGGATCGTCCCCTTCAATAGATAATTAGTTTGGCGACACTAGCGCTAACGTACTTCCCTCTAGCCGTGCAGATTTAACATGGGCGAGTGATATTTTAGTAGCAAATTGCTCATTCGTTTATACGGAAGTGATATTTGGACGTTAAGGAAAAGAGACAGGTGCAGAATCAAAGCAACGGGAATGACATTTCTCAGAAGGACAACAGGATACACCCTTTTAGATCGAAAAAAAAAAAAGAATACATTTTAAAACAATTAGAAGTAGAATCAGTAGAAGAAAAACTCAACAGATATAAATTAAACTGGCTGCACAATGTAAAAAGAATGGATGATTCAAGAATCACAAAAAATGATGATGCAATATAAGCCTAAAGGACATCGTCGACCAGGAAGACCTCTTAAAAGACTGCTAGATGGGACCGAAACTGGTTAACAAAGCCGTAATTCGTCACGGATTATTATTATTATTATTATTATTATTATTATTATTATTATTATTATTATTATCATTATTATATTATTATTATTATTATTATTATTATTATTATTATTATTAAGGCCTGTAGTGGAATCTTGTTACCCTTTTTCCTTCGGAAGGTGTCGTGTCCTAAATTTATGGCACGTTAAAGAACCTGGAGCCTGCTATAACAGTCGTCTAAACAGAATTTATAAACTTTTTTTGTCTAGCTTTGAATTTCGACGGTATTACTGTGAGTTGTTAATTATTAATCGTTAAATTAAATGGATAAGTTTTTAAGGCAATATATTACAAATTAAAATGCCGCGGGTTCGATTCTCGATGACATGGTCCTGGTGTCAACCCCGCCTCTAATTGAAATGACAGCTAGATGCATTGTCTTGGGGAGAAATGAAATACATTACACGAGTATTAAAAAGTGGTGAAATTAATTTTTTGGCAGAGGAAACGGGAGAAACGCCGAGTAAAGCCACCACGAACCCCTCATGGAGTGATCGAGACGTGAACTATGGACTCAGAAGTGTCTGGCCACCTGCTCTATAACGTGACTTCCTGTGTTTATCTCTTATCGATAATGACGTCATGAAGTTGGACTTTATGGCTCGTAAATTTGGAAAACACAGAGTGTTAACATTGATAATTGTTGGAATTTGTAATGGCTCATGTTTTATGCATAGAGCATGCGCGGAAATGCAACTAAATTGCAGAGTTACTCTTCCTTCATTACGCCATTTTGTGTCTATAAATATACATGTGAAAGCATGCAAGGATCTTGGATCAAAATAACAACAGCAATAATAATATATTTTTTTATTTTGGAATTTATCCACAATACAGTGTTTTTCCGTGACTCAAATTCGCCTTCTCCAGTTGTATCGGTGCTGAACATCCTCATCTGTAAATCCCAGTTCACTCTCACACCGTCCATACAACCTCCTTTATTTAATACACAAGTGATCTTCTTGGTGATATAATATTAAAATATATATGTAGTCAATATGCCCATTTCACCAATTAATGTTTTAAAATGGTCAACAAGTTTCTACAGCCAAGCTGTCATTCTCAAGACCAGATATTGACCATTTTAAAACATTAATTGGTGAAATGGGCATATTGACTACATATATATTTTAACCTTCTTTATGTCTTCCCTTTCTTCTTCTTTTTCTTCTTCTCCTTCTTCTCCTTATTTATTCTTCTTCTTCTTATTCTTATTCTTCTTCCTCTTCTTCTTCTTCTTCTTGTAAGCCGATATTTCCCTTAACAGAGATTTAGGCGCTCTCCCCCTACAGGGAAGAATTTGAACCATACTAATTTAGTTACACTTGTTTTCGTATAGATGTCATTTGAGTGGTCCGTGGTCAGCGTTCCGCCTCATACTGACATCTAGGAAACCAAGGTAGTACTAGGACGGGAAAATTCGGTAAAATTTTGCTTAGAGGCCTTTCCATTCAGGCTTAAGGATCTTTTACGAGCCTGAAAATCTTCAGACTCGGGACCCACGGCTTGAAGTCCCTCCCGGAGGACTTGCTCGTTGGATTTTTCCATCCTAAAAATCGATCGACCCCGGCCGGGTTTGAACCCGCGACCCTCGGGACCAGAGGCAAGGAGCATAACCACTAGCCCACCGCGGCCGACAACAACAACAACAACAACAATAATAATAATAATAATAATAATAATAATAATAATAATAATAATAATAATAATAATATAATAGTAATAATAATAATAATAATAAAATTACAAATATATCAAACCATAATTCAGAGCATTTTAACATATGGTGCTGAAGTCTGGCAAATTCCTACCAGGGAAATGAAAAGAATTTTAAGCACAGAAATGGATGTTTTAAGAAGATCAGCTGGAAAATCTAGAATGGATAGAATACAAAATAAAGAAATAAGGGAAATTATGGGTGTGCAAGAGGAGCCGGACATCATAGACATCATAGAAAAGAAAAGATTGCAGTGGTATGGCCATGTCAAACGAATGCCAGAGCAAAGATTGCCAAAAATTGTTATGGAATGGATCCCATATGGAAAGAGGAGGAAGAGAGGAAAAGACCGAGAAAGAAGGAAACTTGGATATATAGAAGGGGGTTGTTAAAGCAGCTATGAATATCAGAGGAATGGAGGAAGATCAATGGATGGATTAAAGAGGAATGGCGTTTGGTTTCCGGAAGACGGCGGCAGCTGCCATGATACGGGATGATGAATAATAATAATAATAATAATAATAATAATAATAATAATAATAATAATAATAATAATAATAATTTATTTCCGGTTTTTACAATGTTGACACATTTTTCAGGCAGCAATCATTTGTCTGTAATTGAATGAGTCATTTTGAAAATTGATCATCTGCAGCTGATCAAATGTTACAGGAGAGGATAAAAAACTGATTTAACTTGTTGAGGATAAAGCATTGAATCTAAAATTGCTGCTGAATAAAGTCGGGAAGTGGTAAAGGAATTGTATAGTTGATCCGTTCTCCCGCGGAGGAGGAAAGATGTGGATGGAAGAGTAGGTGTGTAAACATGAAAAGTGAAATTTCAGAAAAAAATAGTAGATGATCCCTTTACAACGAATTCAATTTCGTGTTAATAATTTTCTTCCATTCTTTTCTTTTATAACAACCGTTCTTCTTCCTATTTTCCAGTAAGTTCTTCAAAAGTTTCTCTAATCCATTGGATCCACGTGGGATTTGGTCGGCCTTTCCTTCTCGTTTTTTCAGATGGTTTTTTGTTGGTCCATTCCATTGTTTGGTTTTGGTATAATTTGATCCTCCATTCTCTTAATATGACCGCACCATTTTAGTTGCTTTTCTTGAATAAATTCTGAAACCGAGTTTTGTATATTCATGTTTTCTTTTATAACTTAATTTCTAACTTTCTCTCTCCTTGATATCCCAGCAGATCTTCTCCAATAGTCCATTTCTGCTACCATCAATTTTCTTTTCATCTTATAATTTATTTATTTCAACTCGCAGAGATGAGACCATGAAGCCTTTTCTTCAACCCAACCAGTCAGAATATTATTATTATTATTATTACTATTATCTCAAAAATGCATAACATAATAAATAAATAAATATGTCTTATCAATTCACCTATAGGCTACTGTCGAACCCGGAGTCTAATGGATGCGAGGACATAAGCTCTCCACACATCCATATCCTGAGCTAATGTTTTCCAATCATCCCCTGTATAATCTACTTCCCTCAAATCATGGTTAATGTTATTCTCCCACCTCATTCTTGGTCTACCTATTAGGCACAACCCTCTGGTTTTCCTACAAGTTTCCATGTCCCCTTTTCATTCCCCATTCGTCCCACATGTCCTGCCTATCGCAGTCTACGAGACTTAACTGTTCTTATTATATCTAGTTTCCAATAAAGATCATTTAGCTCACTGTTATGTAGTCTTCTCCATTCACCTCTTTATTCATCTCTTTTTGTTAGAAACATTTTCCTAAGAACTTTACTCTTTAATACACGTAACATGTTTCCCCCCCTTAAAGTAAGAGTGCAGCACTAGTTGTAATAGAGAAAGCAAAGGAAAATTCCATTATTTTTTATTCTGATTACAGTTTGTCTCAAAAAAACAAACACGATTACTCAAATTGTCACAAGTTAGATAATTATTATGTGTTAAAATGTCAGTGCAGACTGTTTCAGTTCAGCAGCGACTCTCTCTTTTCAGGGCTGTCCAAATAATATTCCATCTTGTTGATTTCACTACAAGTATTTCATAAAACTAGTATTGGTTGGTTGGTATCTAATGTCGAGCACTTGATAATGAAATCATTCGCTCTCTTGCACTCCAATATTTAGCAGAAAGGCTGGTCTCTTCTACAAAAGCTGGACAACGGAGGAGATGGTTTCTTTCCATATCTTCATTTAAATTGAAAAAAGGGCATTTAGGTGAATCTGTTATGCCAATTCTGTGTAGGTGTTTATTCAAGCAGTCATGTCCCGTTAGCAGTCTGAATGTTGCTACTGCAGATTTTCTTTGTAATGTAGTAATGTCATAAGCTTGTAGATTTTCCCATTCCTTTCCAAATGTTTTGGTGGTGTATTCTTCTCTAAGTTTATTGATGTATTTATTTGAGATAATTCTTTTGATAGAGTGAAAGGAAACTGGAGTAGAAGTTGGGTTTGAAACAATTTTGCTACCCTTCTTGGCCAGGAAATCTGCTATTTCATTGCCTGTCACTGCACATTGGGCCGGAATCCATTGAAGTACAACTTTTTTATGTAGACGGGATAACTGTTTTATCATTTTGTGACATTTGATAATTTTGATGCTTTTGGGTGTTGTGTCTCGTGTTATAGCGAGAATGGCTGCTTTGGAGTCACATAGAATTACAACTTTTGTAAATTTTTCGATGTGATATAAAAGATTTTGTAAACTTAAGAAAATTGCTAGAATTTCACCATCAAAGTTTGTTGAATTTGTGTTTAATTTACGATAAAAGGAAAAAAGTGGACATACTGCACCAGCACCAGTGCCACCGTCATTTGGTAGGCTGGAGCCATCTGTAAAAATATGTATCCATTCAGGAGCTGGGTATCTTAGATTTATCATTTCCAGTGACATTTGTTTTAAAATATATGGGGGAGTTTCAGATTTCTTGATGTCTTCTGTTAAATTAAGGTTATCCAAACATTCTAGAGGGTTGTTTCTCATCTGCATATTTTCTTTTGAATGTGGAAGTTGCAATTTATGTTTGATTTCTTGTACTAGTGTTGGCCAAGTGGTCTAATTCCGACCATAAATAATGTCATTTTATATTATATTAGACATTGATAGTATACAATTGTATTAGACCATAATCATAAAAATACAGGGTATATATTTATTTTGGTGTGTAACTGATGGTGTGATAGTATTATAAATAAGCACCCAGCACTGTGAGGAATTTGGGTAGATACAATTAGTAGCGGCTTCAGGTTGAGAAAACCAGCTGTAACGGCTGGGGGACCCGACATGTCACCCTACACTTGCAGGATGATCATCTACCTCTGTGATTAACACATGTAGGCCTACACTTATTATTTCCTTATAGTTTAAATGGGAGCTTTGGCGCTGGATTTTAGTGCCTTGCAGTTAAAAACGGCAGATTTTTTTAGACATGGCCTTTGTACATCACATGCTTCTGTGGAAGAAATTTATCTCTTGCACCATGGAGATTTTCCATAAACGCTGCCTTGCAGTTAAAAACGGCAATGGAACTTAACTGTTTTTTTTCTTAGCCTCTTCATAGATGTAACTAACTAAATCATTAGGGTTATCGAACCAGAAGGTTTTGACAAACGTGTCTCTTTTTGTTTGGCTTATCGCCTTTGACCCATCTGGCAAGTTGTTCCTAATTTTCTTCTACTGATCTACAAGTGGCCCTACGTACATTCTATACAATGCTATTGGTTCTATGTGGATTATTTAAGGACATGGCATTAAATATATGCACACCCTGTAGATAAGAAGGCGTGTTGAGGAAGAGAAGAAGTGTCATTGAAAGCCATGTACATTCTTGTAAATAAATTTTTAACGTCTCTCCCACAGAATAGAGAATATCTCATAAACTTGTTATAGAGAATTTTTTTATGTGGCTGAGGATTAAATTTCCCATTGAAGCTTCTAGTTTTTACGGCGTTGGGCAAGATTGTGGGCACTTGTGCAAGAAGAAAACTGCATTATGTTTGTATATTCCAGCCCTACTTTCAATTTTTTTATGTTGTAAACAAAAAATAAACATCTGACACTCACTTCCCCGCACTAACAGAAGAAAAAAGTTAGAATAAACACGTGACAATCGCTAAAAAAGAACATCGTTTTTTAATAGAAGAGTTGCAATAAACAACACTCCATTCATAGACACTGTGTATTCCGGATGGAGATATCAAGGCTAGAAACTGCATTCACACAATTTAACGGAATTAGCATCAACCGGCTATGCGCCATTAAGCAAGATATCTGAGATTTATTTTAAGAATCTAGTGACAGAAAACTAGATCTATGATTCTGCATCCTATATATATTTTTGCACGTAGCGGAGAAAACCCTTTGAATGCTATATATATATTTTTTTTGATGACATTATGGTCCACCGCTGTGGTATCGAGGTAGCGTTCTACCTTGTCACGCATCGGGCCTCGTTTGATTCCCTGTCGGGACAGGCTCCTACATGAGGTTTTAGGGATTTTTCCTCACCTGTAAGACAAATGTCAGGAAGCTTAGGGCCCAACGGTCCTCGAAAATCATCCGGCCATCATCATCATCCTTCACCGGTGCGGAAAGCAACGGGAAGCTACCACACCTATAATTCCCTAGTAAATCTGCAAATTATGGCACGAAAATGCTGTGAAAGACCTGTGCTCGGGCAGAATAACTATGGATGGATGGATATGATATTCCATCCATAGTAATTCTGCCCGAGGTATTTCACTGCAATCGTAACACTTTCATGCTATGCTTTGCAGCTTTACTAGGGAATTGTAGGTGTGCTAGCTTCCCGTTGCTTTCCACACTGGTGAAGGATGATTATGATGATGATTGCCATATGATTTCGGGGACCCTTTGGGCCTTAAAGTTTTCCTGACATTTGTCTTACAGGTGAGGAAACCCCCCCCCCCCGATAAAAACCTCACCCAGAAAAACTGCCCCGACTGGGGATCGAACCCGGGCCCGCTGCGTGACAAGGCTGCACGCTACCTCGAGATCACAGCGGTGGGCGATATGATATTAAGTTTCCAAAATAGTTGAATGTATTCACTTGTTCTATTAATTTATTATTTTACTTGTTTTGTACCTTTGAATGTCCTTTTGTGGTTTCATTTATGGAGATAGTTAACCCAATTCTCTTCCTATTTTGTTTAGTTTAACTTGGAAGATGCCATTGGAATAAGATGAGAAACAATTTGCAAAAATCGATGCAATTTGACCATTAAGGGTGGGGGTTCACCTAAAAACCGAAATTTAAATCGCTCTAGCGGTCGCCATTTTTGTTTCCTCGCAACAAAACTCTATACATACGATTTAAATATATATTCCCTACAGTAAGAAAGTTGGGCTTGGCTGAGGAATTTGCTCGTTTGAGGGACTTTGTTTTTACAAATGGTGGGATTTAGTTTTTGGAGTGTTGGCAGTTTTATGTGGTTAAAGACGTTAGTTAGAAAGTCGCTCGTCACTTGTTTTTTTAAGAAGTATGAAAGTAAATGGAGATGTATGGTTGTTTGTCCTCATGTTCATTTATCACCATTACGTACTCCAACAAAAACCTGACGCAACTCAGCTCTCTTTTGTTCGCCTCCACATGACTCCAAAATTCCGTGTTTATCTTCCTTAGTTGTAAATATTGTATCCAACCAACTCTGCGCCGCGGCCGGCGTATGGATCTCGTCCCACATTCACCGAGGGGCCTCCATTTGTCCCTATTTTCAGCCAAATGTAGGCATATAATGCTCATATCTTCGACATTCAGGGGAATCTTATAGTCACAATTGTAAATGAGTGTCAGGCACCCGGTGGTCCCTTGCTTCTAATCCGGAAGGCCGTGGGTTCAAGCCCGGCCTAGGTCGATGGATTTTTAAGATGGAAAAATCCAAGGGACGAGTCCTCTGGGAGAGACCTTAAGTCGTGGGTCCCGAGTCTGAAGATGTTTCAGCTTGTAAAAGAACCACAAGTTTGAATAAAAAGGCCTTTGTGCAAAATTTAACAGATTTTCACCATCTAACCAATACCTTAGTTTGAACTTTTATAGGAAAAATTACTATGAGATTTAATTTATATTTTAATACTACGTAGATGTCTCTTTGAGGCGATGTGCTAACCACATGGCACTCGTTGTTATCTGTAAATAAATAAGCATAATTAAATTAGCTTGGTTGTCCAGCTTCATGGGCTAGTGGTCAAAGTTTCTAACTACAGTTCATGAGGTCCCGGGATCGATTCCCGGTTACAACACAGACTTTTTTCTAAAATAAAATTATTCCTGTAGCTTCCCATGGTCTGGATTTATGTCAAGTTTAGGTTTAAAAATTCTCCTGGCACTTCATTATCATATCTTAGGTGTAACGTAACTGCCTTCCAGGCGCCTCAAGTTGAAAGTGGGTTACAATTCCAGGAGAAAAATATCATAAAGATATTTTTTTAGGGTTGGTAAAAAAAAGTTTGTTGGGATCGAACCCAGGCATTGCTGCGAATGAGATAACGGTGAACCAGGGAGATCTGTAATTTAACCCATAATCTGGGAAAACACTAATTTCCCATGTCAGTTATTTAAATGCGGCGGACCGCAGTGAAAACGAAATCATCCATAACCGCTATTATTACGTATAACTCGACACATGTTTAAGTCATTTCTATTCGTTTATTTTCTTCTGTTTTATTTGAAATATTAAATAAATTAAAACATTGGTATATCATAGGCTCAATTCAGGGAGTGCATGTTATTATGCATTACAGAGACTCTTGATGTCCCAACTCCTTTCAAAAAAACGTTAAGCTGAAAATATATAAAACTATTATTCTACCAGTTATATTATATGGATGTGAAACATGGACTCTTACTTTAAGGCAGGAAAGGACATTACGAGTATTTGAGAATAAAGTTCTTAGGAAAATTTTTGGACCAAAGAGAGATGGACAGACAGGTGAATGGAGAGGACTGCATAACAGTGAATTACATGGTCTTTATAGGAAGCCAGATATAATGAGAACAGTTAAGTCTCGTAGACTGCGATGGGCAGGACATGTTGCACGTATGGGGAATGAAAGACGTGCATGGAAGCTTCTGGTAGGAAAACCAGAGGGGAAACGCCCAGTTGGTAGACCAAGAATGAGGTGAAAGAATAACATTAACTATGATTTGAGGGAAGTAGATTATACAGGGAATAATTGGAAAACATTGGCTCGGGATAGGGATGTATGGAGAGCTTATGTCCGCGCGGCCGTGAACCTACGGGTTCGATAGTGCCAGTGAGTTAGTTAGGTATATCCTATAGGATACATCAATTGTTTTAATTTATTTAATTTTTTATTCAGAATATTCCACAATACAGTGTTTGTCCTTCAACCCAAAGTGATTTGTCGCCAGAGGTTTCTGTCTAAAGCATCTTCTTCCCTCAAATCTCTAGCTTCCGTATTTCTCTTCACTCATCCATCCATTCATCCATCGTTCTATAGGCCTGCCTCTTCCACTTCTTCCATTAGCTTTCCAATCAAGAATTTTCTTTGGTATTCTGTCATCTTCCATTCTTATGAGACGTTCATACCATTTAAAACATATTTATTCTATTTTTCTAATATTTTTTTTTTCAAGTTGCATAATTAATTAATTTAATGGTTTTAATAAGACAAAAGAAAGATGAGAAATTACTGAAATGTGTGTGGAATTATACAGTATACGTAATAATAACAGTTATGCACGATTTCGTTTACAGTGCGGTCCGCCACATTTAAATAACTTCTTCCTTTCAAGTGGTAGACGTAGTGGTCTGTTACGGTCTCAATCCAAAGTTTGAAGGGTCTGCCCAATGATCTCTTGCCTGGTGGCTGGTAATTTAAGATCTGACGTGGTATTCTTGTTCTGTTCATTCTTCGTACGTGAGATTTCCAGTTGTTTCTGTATTTTTGTACATATTCCATGACTGATTCTGTTTGAAATTCTTTGAGAATCTCAGAATTCCTTTTATGGTCTGTTCTTGAGTAACCTGCAGAACGTTTCATAAATTTCATATCTGCCGCAGTTAGTCTCTGTCATCTACACTGTGAATTGCCCAGGCCTCACTGCCGTAACATAATATGGGTCTGGCCAGTGTTTTATAAATTCTAGTTCGTGTGTGTTGCTGTACTGTGTTTGGCTTGAGAATATTATTTATAATTCCTGTTACTCTGTTAAATTTTATATATTTTTTGACTAAAATCTTTTTCTTCTTCGTGTGTAACTTGGTATCCGAGATAGTTAAATGTGTTGGTTTGTTCTAATATTTTATTATTAATAACAATTTTACTGCGAACTGGGTCTTTTCCTAGGAAAGCCATGACTTTAGATTTTTCTATTGAGATTTTCATGTTGTAGTTTATTGCAGTTTGGTGGAGCTGATACCAGAAATTACTGTTTTGACAATTTAAGGATTAAAAAATGTTTTAATGAATTTCAAATAAGACAACAACTAAAATAGAGGAATTAAACACAACAATAGAGAAATACAGAACAAATTGGAAAGAACACTTGGCAAGGATGACTGAGAATAGAGTACCAAAAGCAGCATACAGCTATTCACCACGAGGAAGAAGACGTTTGGGAAGACCAAGGAAAATATGGAAAGAGCAGCAATTTGGAGCCGGAACAGGCTAGTAGATAAGCCTAAACCGTGAAGAAGAAGAAGAGATAAATTTGGTAAAAGCTGAAAATTCAGGGCAGTTTGTAGAAAACTTGTTGGAGCACGTGAAATATTTTAATTGTTGCCGTGAATATAGAATTTCTAGGGAACTCCAACCAAATTAATTGACAGAACTGTATATGTTGAAGCGTCTATAAAATAAAATACAGCTGCTGAAGTTGAACCGTGGAAAGATTGTGTGAAACACTTGTTTGTGGTTTTCAAAACAAATGAATAGTTAATGACATTGTCGCGGTGGCACGCGATCAAAACAAAACACTATCGCTCTCATCAGGCAATCCGCATTAAAGCGTTACACAAACGCATTTCACGGCCCGTCTCCTAATTACAAGGTTCGCAGTTCAACTCCCGACGGGACTAGCGTTAATATCCCATAAACACGCCACATGCTGTGGTGAATGGAGGAAACTGCACAACGGGCAGCTATTTGATGTTTATGAGAAAACCAGACACGATAAGAGCAATTAAGTTTAGTATTTTTCAGAAATTTGAAATTCACACTGGTTTAAACAAGATATGCACTATCTCCTCTGCTATTGGATTTTGTACAGAGCATGCAAATAAATCTTTAGACGATAATGAGGATGCACTACTCAGTGCTATTAATAAGTTGTCATACATTATATAATGCAAATGGACGGTTATTCACAACATTTTTGAGGAAGTGGCTGAATTCAAATATCTAGGAACAATAATCACAAATAGGAATGAGATGCACAAAGAAATTAAACATAGGCTCAATTCTGGAAATGCGTGCTATTATGCATTGCAGAGACTCATGATGTCCCAACTCCTTTCAAAAAACGTTAAACTGAAAATATATAAAACTATTATTCTACCAGTTATATTATATGGGTGTGAAACATGGACTCTTACTTTAAGGGAGGAAAGGAGATTACGAGTATTTGAGAATAAAGTTTTTAGGAAAATTTTTGGACCAAAGAGAGATGAACAGACAGGTGAATGGACAAGACTTACGTAACAATGAACTACATGGTCTTTATAGGAAGCCAGATATAATAAGAACAGTCAAGTCTCGTAGACTGCGATGGGCAGGACATGTGGCACGAATCGGGAATAAAAAACGTGCATGGAAGCTTCTGGTAGGAAAACCAGAGGGAAAACGCCCAGTTGGTAGATCAAGAATAAGTTGAGAGAATAACATTAACTATAATTCGAGGGGAGTAGATTATACAGGGAATGATTGGGAAACATTAGCTCAGGATAGGGATATATGGAGAGCTTATACCCGCGCGGCCATGAACCTATGGGTTCGATAGTGCCAGTGAGTTAGTTAATTTAGTTTATTACATAACCTCAACGGTGCTTTAATATGAATTTTAAAAGGGTTGTTTCTCCATTCACGGCGAAGCGGAGATTAAAGAGAGTGAAATTTGTGCTTGCTCCGGGAGGTATGTCTAAATAGCTGATTTGTAATGTGCCAGTAAGTAGAATTGGAGATCTCGTGTTAACAATGCGAACATTTTTCTCTCAAGTTATGTAATCTAGATCAGTTTATAGAACTTGATAGCATGGCGGCATAACACCCAGCCTGAACCAGTGGCGCCGAAATGAAGGGCACTAGCATAATAACAAAAAATCGCGTCACATGTACAAGAGAATGAAGTAAGATGAGGCGTGGACCATGGCCTCCTGTGAATTGAAGGCAGACGGTGGCACAATGCCATGTCTGGCCACAATGTGTTGGCAGGCTTGACTCAGATAACAGAACTACTTGTTGGTGCGCTGCACCGCTCTCATTTGTTTATTTTCTTCTAAGTTTTTTTTTTTAAAATAAATGAATGTGAGTTTGTTTTGTGATAAAGACCAACTTTTCACTCAATATCCCGCAGAAAGAAGCGACTGTGCACTTTATTGACTGCTTCATGATGTCATTTGGTTTCTTTATTGGTTCGTGACCGAATGTTTGGTATTTTATTTAACCACGTCCTTTAACAGCCTTCGTCCGATGGATTTTATTGGCGTAGAAATGTTGAGCATGGCTTTCATAGGAAGGAGTGAAATCGTTTGCCCCAAGTCGTAGATTTACAGAGAGTTAAAAAAAATCATAACTGAAATAAGTGATCTTTTGTCGGCCCTTCTAAGTCACTCACTCAACGGCACTATCGAAGCTGTAGGTTCTTGGCCGCGCGGACGTACGCTCTCCATAGATCCCTATCCTGAGACTTTTCTAATCATCTGTATAATATACTCCCCTCAATTCATGGTTAATGTTATTCTCCCATCTATTCTTGGTCTACCAACTGGGTGTTTTCCTCGTTTTCCTACAAGGAGCTTTCATTCTCCATTCGTGCCACATGTCCTGTCCGTTGCAGTATACTAGACTTAATTGTTGTTATTATATCTGGTTTGCTAAAGACCACGTAGCTCACTTTATGTAGTCTTCTCCATTTACCTGTCTGTTCATCTCTCTTTCGGCCAAATTTTTTCCTAAGAACTTTATTTTCAAATACTCGTAATATTTTTTCCTCTCTTAAAGTAAGAGTCCATGTTTCGCATCCATATAATATAACTGGTAGAATAACAGTTTTATATATTTTCAGTTTAACGTTTTTTGAAAGGAGTTGGGATATCAAGAGTCTCTGCAATGCATAATAGCACGCATTTCCAGAATTGAGCCTATGTTTAATTTCTTTGTGCATCTCATTCCTATTTGTGATTATTGTTCCTAGGTATGTGGATTCAGCCACTTCCTCAAAATTTCCCTCATTCGTCATTAACAATAAATAAATCTGAATAAATAAATCTAAAATAAAATTAACTGTCCATTTCCTTTGTATAATGTATTTTTTTATGTGACCATATTTGATTTTATTGGTGTTTTTGTCGGCCCTTTATTATTATTATTCGTAAATATGACCTTGTGTGTTCATACTTGAGCGAATTGTGCTGGCTCCATCCCCATGATCCTAGAAAAATGCATATTTTATTCTGCTATTCACACCTTTACACCAAGCTTATCCCCTCGCTTCCATCTCGTGTCCTCCAATCACACGATCACACCAGAACCTGCCACTTCACACCCCACAACACACAACTTGCCATTATTTTAATTCCTATATTGTATATACTGCAAGACTCTGCAACATTATCTCACTTTAAAATAAATCTAAATCTATTTCTTTTGTAATTGGTGTTTCAGTTTATTACTTGATGGTTTGCGATGTTGCGCCGCGCGATCCTACCTTTTTTATAACATTGAGTTTGAAAGTTTTGAGTGACTATATCGACATTCCTTTGCCCGGGCCCATAGAAGGCAAAGATTAATCCACCTTTCCTTTGTAAATTACTTAAACATATAGTACTGAATGCTAAACAGTATTATATTCGTGGAAGTTAGAAGGAAAAAGGGGATTAATTGGGCTTGAGAAAGCTTTAGAATATATATATATATATATATATATATATATATATATACGAAACATGACCAGCTACACAATTAGTAAACATACGTTAACTAAAAAAAGGTAACTTTTAATGAGAATTATGAGTCAGATAATTCAAATACAAATATTTTAACAAAAATCTATCTTCTTGGCCGTTGAAAGAAAATATATAAATTAAATAATATGAATTAACAAACTCGGTCATCAATAATTAAAAAAGGCAATATAATAATAATAATAATAATAATAATAATAATAATAATAATACACACACACACACACACACACACACACACACACACACACAATCCAGTCCAGACGAGGGCTAGGGTCCACAGTCCTGGTTGCCCTACCCTGACTTGTGGGACTGATGAAACCTAACAGCTCCCTGGAGCTACAGTCGACCTGACCACGACGATCCCAAAGTTGATAACCCTGATACTAACTAGCACAGCTTATTTGAGGCTTTCGATAACGAGGGGAAGATGCGCAGTCACATGCAGCGCATAAGGAAGGAAGTGGGGAGGTACGTAGGAGAGAGGACAACGAAGACAGGAATTTGGCACTGTTCTATAACATCACTGTAGAGGGAAGACACGATGACGTAGTTGTTACGTATCGAAAAGGTGATGACGCTACAGTGTTTTGCGTCTCTTTGACTTGATTCATTATAATTTTAGTTTAATTTGTTCAATTATTGATTATAATTGTATACGTTATGATCTTGTGTAAATATTTTATGTTATTTAACATTTTTCGCTGGTTGTGTGGAAAAAGACGGCCTTATAGCTTTATCTCTGCCATTTTAAATTATTATTATTATTCCTATTTCAAACAACAAAACTTTATACAACTTACATTTTGCAGATGATCAATTGTTAATTGCACAAGATTATGAAGATTTAGAATATATGACTAGAAAATTAATAGAAGAATGTGAAAAATGGGGATTAAATTTAAACATGAAAAAAAAAACTAAATATGTATCAATTGGTGAACCAGAACAAAATTTAATTTTCAGAAACAATAAAATCTTGTAGTGAGATCACATATTTAGGAATTAAAATAAATAAAAATGGGAGTTATGAAGAGGAAATAAGAAATAGAAATAATAAAGGAAAATTTGCAATTGCTTGCCTCAATGGAATATTGTGGGATAAAAATATAAGTAATAAAAATAAAATGAATATATATCATACAATTGTTAAAAGCATCATTACTTATGGAGCAGAACTTTGGCCATTAACAACAAAAACAAATAAGTGCCTTTTGGCAACGGAAATAGATTTTATACGAAGGGCCGCAAGAATCTCAAGAAGAGAAAAAATTAGGAACTCGGTTATAAGGGAGAAAATGAAGATTGAAGACAGTATTTTAGATTATATTAAAACTCAGCAATTAAGATGGTACGGACATGTCCAGCGAATGGAAGAGGATCGACTACCAAAATCTGTTTTGGAATGGAAACCTGAGGGAAGACGAAGCAGAGGAAGACCCAAAACCTCCTGGAGTCAGGGAATATGTTCATATATGAAGGAGAAACATCTACAACCAGGAGATTGGATGGACCGACAAAATTGGCTATTGGGAATCGGACGATTCAAAGACATTAATCAACCAATGATCTATCTATCTATTATTATTATTATTATTATTATTATTATTATTATTATTATTATTATTATTATTATTATTATTATCATCAACATCAAGGCGTAGGCCCTCTGGCCCGTTCCGACTGAAAGAGATTAGGTCTTTCCATCTAGCAAATGGTCTTCCTTGACTGCTAGATTCTGTGGGTCTGTAGTTTAAAATCATTTTAGGAGATCTATCATCTTAGTAGATGTTCGCACCAATTTTGTCTTTGTTTGTAAATTTTATCCGTCAGTTTAAAAATATTTAATTTATCTCTTATCTCAGAACTTTATTTTCCATAAGAGTGTAGCCTGCCGTTGGCCTTAACAATTTCATCTCCGCTGCTTCTATTTTTTTCCTATCTGAATGAGTCAAAGTCCAGTTTCCACTGCCATAGATAACAGTAGGAACGGCCATGACTTTATAAAATTTCAGTTGAGTATCCTGAGTTGTTTTATTCTTTAGAGTTGTTCTTATTGTTCCACACATTCTTAGAAATGTTTGTATTTTTATATTTATATCTTCTTGGCACTGTGATGCATTAAAAGCCAAATAGTTGTAGCATTTCACTTGTTCAATAATATTATTATTTATCACAATTTTGCATCTGAGATGATTTTTTTTCTCGAAATGCCATTGAGTTTGTTTTTGTACATCAAATGTTTAAATCCTATTATTATTATTATTATTATTATTATTATTATTATTATTATTATTATTATTATTATTATTATTATTACTATTATTATTATTATTATTATTATTATTATTATTATTATTCCTTCCAAGTATTAGGCCAAGTCCTGTTACGATCCTATAGAAAATTTTCCCTCTAGCGTTTCATAGGACGGCCCAGTGATCTTCGTCCTCTTGGTATATAATTATAAAAAGCTTTGGGGATCCGATTTGAACTCATTCTTTCAAGATGGTGTTTCCAATTTAGTTGGTACTGTTTAATGTATTCCAAAATTCAATTCTTTTAAGATATCAGTGTTCCTTTTCCGATCCCATCTGGTGTAACCCGCTGTTCTGCGCATGAATCTCATTTCACAAGCCGTTATTCTGCTTTCATGTTGTCTTTTTAGTGTCCATGTTTCACTACCATAGGTCAACACTGGTCTATTATTATTATTATTATTATTATTATTTAAAATATCGGGAAAAAGATCGATTGGACGTCAGCCAGAAAGATGGAAGTAAAATTTTTGTAGACACAACAGTTCTTAAAGAACTATACTATGCCAGGACAATTATTATTATTATTATTATTATTATTATTATTATTATTATTATTATTATTATTATTATTATTATTTTAAAATAAATGAAATTCCACGTTTACCTAAAAGGCATAGTTTGAAAATCGATCTAGCGGTCGTAATTGTCGAGTTTTTTTGCAACGAAACAAGGCATATATCATTAAATAAAACGAAGAAGGAATTCTTACAAAATCAGCGAAATCTAGCGATCGGGAGAGAGTTTTATCTGGACATGTTTATGCTGATCAATATCAAGATATTGGTTTTCTTATTAAAGAAAAAGGGAAATTATATATTTGTTTTATTCCAGATGATGAAAATAAATCAACAAAAAAAATTAAAATTCATAATTTTACAAGTTCTGGGACAGCCATGGGAATGTTTAATAAAAGTGGGCATTTAAAAACCCTGCGTTACGGACATTTCTTCTTCTGTAAATGGACTAGGCTATAGAATTTCTGACTTTGATAAAAATGTTGGTCAGAACTAGTTCAAATCGTTTTGTTCCAAGTTCATTGACAGAGTCTATACGGTTTTCTAGAATTAAACAAATTTTAATATAACAAAAGAATTCATTACGTGTTAGAGACAAATGAATGGTTGTCAATGTTTTGGTCACCATGGCAACGGAACAGTTTACATTGGAATTAACATTTACGCTAAGTGTTACCGAGAGAGGTCGCCGTGTTGTGTTGGTTGCATCTTGTGCTGGAGTAAGATCGATAGCGGAGGCCTCGTACGCACGGTCAGCCGTCTGCGTGCCACAAGGTGCTCCCAATACCCTACAACTTACACCACTTTATATATATATATATATATATATATATATATTCTAGCTAATACCCGGTGTGCGTTGCTACTCCTAAACAAATTAAATATTATATGGAATACGCTGAGACGAACCAAACATGGCGGTTGCTAGTCACTTTTTAATTTCGTATTTCAGGTAAACCTCCACTTCTAATTGTCGGATTCCGCTCATTTTTGGATAATGCCTACCTCGGTTTATTTTAATAGGATATACTGAATTTCGTTGTGAAACATAAAGAAATGTGACCGCTAGAGCGATTTTTGAATTTTCACTTCAGGTGAACTCCTACATCTAATGGTTTTAGAGGGTCCTATTGTGAATATAAACCATCCCGGACTCAATCAGACACACACAAAAAATGTTATCAAAATTGGTCCGGTCGATTAAGAGGAATTTAGTGGCAAACAGGTGAACAGAAGAATATATATGCCTGGACGGGACTTGAACCCTCGACCTTCTGGCTTGTAGCGTAGTGCCTTAACCACTACGCTACGGTATATGGTCGCTTTACATGAGGTTAGATGGCCAGGGAAGGTGGTCAGGATATATATTAAGCTTGCATTGCTTGCAAAATTTAATTATAATATATATATAAAGTGATCCCACAACAGGCCCGGAGGCCCTTGGGGTAGTAGGAGGTTAAGACTCCCACTTTTTTCTGAACAATTGACACTTTGTGTCAGCCGGGTTGTCAGCCTTGCGTGACGGCCGCCTTTACCCCCGGAACAAGCGTCTGGTACTCATTTATGTTAGAGGCTGAGTCGACCCCAGGGCCATAGTGCCGCCAGAGGGTTTGGGTCAGTTTAAAAATCCTGACCCCAACGGGACTTGAACCCTCGAGCCTCCGGCTTGTAGCTCAGTGCCTTAACCACTGCGCTACGGCATGCCCCCATATATATATCTGTGTCATGGTGTTGTGGTCAGTTCATGAGGTCCCGAGTTTGACTGTCTCTCAGACCACAGACATTTTTCCTTACAGGGAATTATTTCTGTTTCAAATAAAGTTCAGTTCATATAACATAGTGTGATTTGTTTCGTATAATGTATATTAACACTACCTTTTGGATATATTTTGTATATACATTGTATGTAGTATACATAGAGGGCAGTGGTTTTACTTCCCGCTGCGAGGGAACGATATAAAACAATAAATACGTACTTCCCGCCATTTTATTACTGATTGGTGTCACAGCCTGCTGTAGCCGCGAGGAGGTTTACGGCCAAGTGTGCAATGACAACCAAAAGTTTTGAAGCTCTATTCATCGATTTCTGCGAACTGGATTAAATTTATTTTAATAACAAGTGAATCAAATTATTTCGAATAAATAAATAAATAATATTTTAATTAAACATACTGGCGGCCGAATTTTAATAGGCAACTCGGCAAAAATGTATTCAGTAATTCACAATTTTATGAAAAAAAATAGATTTTGTTCAAACACTCGATGTACGTAGTAATCTTGCAGCCTGATCTCGGACTATAAGACCGAATACGGTATAGTCCCGAGGTTCGAAAGTTCAAACCCGGTCGGGGTCAAGGATTTTTAGAACGACAAAAAATCAAAGCACAAGTCCTCCATGGGAGACTCAAACCCGTATCTCCCGATCTGAAGACTTTTGGGCTCGTGAAGAACCTTAAGATGAATAAAATGCCTGGGAGCAAAATTTAACCGACCTACATCCGTCCAAGTAACAGATGCTTCCTCGAGGCGTCATATTAACCACATGTCCCTCGCTGACATCTATAGGGAAATAAGTGTATCTAAATTAGTCTGGTTTAAAAACTTGCCACTAGGGAGCACCCTTGCCCCGAGCAGGACAAATCAGTTCATAACAGGAAACCATAATTAATAATCTACTCCGACCGGATTTGCATGTGAGTAGCTGGGTGCAAGACCACGAGACCACCGAAGTGGAATAACGGTACAGATAAGTAAATGCATGTAATTTAAGTGAGAGGTGGTTCCCCGCACAGCGCTTCCGCCGTCGGCTGTTTAATTACTGAATGATGTATGTAATTTACTTTGTGGAAATGAGAATTAAATGTACCAACATCCAACATGACAAAACCAATTTACCTGTCAGTTAAATCATCTATTTCAGTCGCACATCTCTGAGTTTAATCAATTTTAAATATCTCGTCCATCAGGCACTCTGGTCGTCCAAACTGTCTCAAACTGAGAATATATAAAACTGTTATTCTCCCTGTTATATTATCCATCCATACTAATTATGCGCGAGGGCAGGTCCATCACTGCAATCGTAGCATTTTCATGCTATGCTTGCAACTTTACTAGGGGATTATAGGTGTGGTAGCTTCCCGTTGCTTTCCACACCGGTGAAGGATGATGATGATGATGATAAGATGAATATGAATAATGATGATGGCCATATGATTTTGGGGACCGTTTGGGCCTTAAAGTTTTCCTGACATTTGTCTTACAGGTGAGGAAAAACTCCGATAAAACTCTCACCCAGAAAAACTGCCCCGAACGGGATCGAACCCGGGCCGGCTGCATGACAAGGCTGCACGCTACCTCGAGACCTCATCGGTGGACAGTTATATTACATGGACGTAAAACATAGACTCTAGCTTTAAGAGAAGACAAAATATTACAAGTATTTCAGATTTGAAGTTCTTAGCAAAATTTTGTACCATGGAGGGATAGACAGGCGAATGGAGAAGACTACATAACAATGAACTACATGATCTCTATATGAAACGAGATATAATAAGAACAGTTAAGTCTCGTAGACTGCGACAGGCAGGACATGTGGCACCAATGGGGAATGAAAGAGGAGCAAGGAAAGCTCTCATTGGAAAACCAGAGGGAAAATGCCCAATAAGTAGGCCATGAGATGGGAGAATAACATTAACTACGATATTAATTATGCTAATAATAATAATAATAATAATAATAATAATAATAATAATAATAATAATAATAATGAATTGTAAGTGACAAATATAAGACTATAATCTTTCTATTTCACACACCAATATATATATATATATATTCCACCGCTGTGGTCTCGAGGTAGCGTGCTGCCTTGTCACGCAGCGGGCCCAGGTTCGATCCCCGGTTGGGGCAGTTTTTCTGGGTGAGGTTTTTTCGGGTTTTTTCCTCACCTGTAAGACAAATGTCAGGAAAACTCTAAGGCCCAAACGGTCCCCGAAATCATATGGCCATCATCATCATCATCATCCTTCACCGGTGTGGGAAGCAACGGGAAGCTACCACACCTACAATTCCCTAGTAAAGCTGCAAGCATAGCATGAAAATGCTATGATTGCAGTGAAGGACCTGCCTTCGGGCAGAATTACTATGGATGGATGGATATATATATATATATACATACATACATACATACATACATACATACATACATACATACATACATACATACATACATACATACATACAATACATACATACATACATACATACATACATACATACATACATACATACATACATACATACATACATACATACATACATACATACATACATACATACATACATACATACATACATACATACATACATACATACATACATACATACATACATACATACATACATACATACATACATACATACATACATACATACATACATACATACATACATACATACATACATACATACATACATACATACATACATACATACATACATACATACATACATACATACATACATACATACATACATACATACCGGGCTTCCAATATAAACCCGGACCGGCCTCACGGGGTTTCACCCGTCAGGCAGCGCTCTCTCCTCGTCCGCATTTCACTCTGCCAGCCGCTCGTCCTTGAACTAGTCAGTTTACTATCGTTCAACAAGATGAGACGTCAGCTGACATTAGAGCAGCGCATTTATGTGTGTAAATGTTATTATAAATACGAATCAGCTCGTCGCGTTCGCGAGGAATTTATTCGGAACTTCCCTGGACAATTACCTCCTTCCAGAGCGACAATCCACGATCTTGTGACTAAATTTGAGATCACTGGTTCAGTACAAAATAAGAAACACTCGCTCCCCAGATCTAACAGTGTGTGATTTTTATTTATGGGGTAGCCTGAAAGACAAAGTGTACAAAACAAATCCGCACACATTGGAAGAACTGAAGAACAACATAAGAAATGAAATCAGAAACTTGACAGTGCCCGAACTACAGCGTGTGAATCTAAATGTGTTTACTCGGTATAATGCCTGTTTAACTGCGGGAGGACAACATTTCCAGCATTTTCTATAAGGTAAGAAACAGTTCAAGGACGGGTGGCAGGTAGGGTGAATTGCGGGAGGAAGAGACAGCACTGCGTGCCGGGTGAAACTCCGTAATGCCGGTCCGGTTTTATATTGGAAGCCCGTTATATATATACATACATATATATGATATGAAAAGAAAAAAGAATGCTTGAGAGTCGGGATTAAAAAAAAATTGTATGCTTGTATTGGAATTCTTGGGTAGCTCATTTGGTTAGAGCGCTAAAGGTACAGACTTTAGAGACTCGAGTTCAAATCCCGACTCAAGCATTGTTTTTTTCTTTTCATATCATATTTGCATTCATTGCCAAATGTCAAAAATATATTTATAATATATATATATATATATATATATATATATATATATATATATATACACACACACACACACAAATTACATCAGAACACCATGTAGAATAGACTAAATACATTATAAGTAAAATTTTGTAGGCTTCAGGCTATGTCATGGGGCAAAAGCGGCGTTACGTAGGATTCACAGCTCGGTATCTGTTGTCAAAAAGGTTGGAGTGTTAACCGCCTGTTACGTCACGAAATGTTGATATCGAGTTTCCCACAATTAATTAACCGAAATACAATTCTCTTGGAGAAAATGCGAGACCCCAGACTACATGAACAACCGCGACAAAACTGCTAACACGCACGGCATAGAGCTTTGAAGTTGCACCTTCAGATTATCATATCTTTCGATCCTTGGCTCATTTCGTGCATGGAATTTCGGAAACATTGAATCTGTATTAGTGGGTCTCAACGAATTCTTAGCATAAAAAACCAGAGGGTGGCACCGTCGCAGCATAAACCTCACTCATAGATGTTTCGAGTCCACAGAATCTTATACTCTCTAGTTTGAACAGTTCATGTCAGGAAACTTTCCAAATAAAATGTTGTTAAAAAAACAACTTATGACTGGGGTCAGTATATTTAAGTAATAAAAAAAGGCACTATTTGCAATATCATTCAACTGTTTGTGTGTAAAAAGATGTGTCTAACTTATTATTATACTATTCAATTGTTTTTGTGTGAAACCAAAACAAAAGACGGTCAGAAGTCTAACTTCTCATTATTTTTTGTTATTCAATGTTTCAGGTTGTCATGGCAACATTTCTGGTGTTCTCTCTTAGCAGTGGCCTAATTGTAACCCACTTCTGAAGTTGGGGCGCCTGGAAGGCGAAGTTACGTTACCCCGACGATATGATGGATTGTTAAATGATAATGAAGCGCCAGGAGAGTTCTTAACCTAAATTCCAGACCATGTGCAACCACAGGAATAATTCCCTTTAATGAAAATTCCTATGGTTTGACTGGGAATCGAACCCGGGACCTCATGAATAGTAGTCAGAAACGCTGACCTCTAGCTCATGAGGCTGGTCACTTCTCGTTACAGGCCCACTGTGTTGCACTCTTAACTTTTACTACGTAAAAATCCTTTTTCCACGATGCTGCCGTACTTACAGCAATGGCGACCATGATTGAAAGTTCAATTTCCTAAATTATGGGATTGCCAACCTATAAATAACTCTACTGTAATATTACAAATTACCTAACTTGGGCGGGAAGTAAAACCACTGCCATTTATGTATACTACATACAATGTATATACAAAATATATCCAAAAGGTAGTGTTAATATACATTATATGAAACAAATTACCGCATTTTAAATGAACTGAACTTTATTTGAAACAACATAAAACAATAAATTCGTACTTGCCGCCATTTTATGCCTGATTGGTGTCAAGGCCTGCTGTAGTCTCAACTGAATTATTTTCGGCATTTACCGTATGTACATTGGTCAGACTGTTAACGTTAGTCAGTTGTTTATAATGAACGCAAATATTTCCAACAAAGACGTTATTGTGACCAAAAAGTTACAAAGTAGAAAATACAGAGCGTAGAATTGAACTTCTTTGGAAGAACAAAATGCTGCACAAGAATGGATCGGCTAAAGAACGAAGATATAAGAACAGAGTTAAGTATCCATCCATCCATCCATCCATCCATCCATTGTAATTCTGCCCGAAGGCAGGTCCTTCACTGCAACCACAGCATTTTTAATGCTATGCTTGCAGCTTTACTAGGAAATTATAGGTGTGGTAGCTTCCCGTTGCTTTCCACACCGGTGAAGGATGATGATGATGATGGCCATATGATTTCGGGGACCGTTTGGGCCTTAAAGTTTTCCTGACATCTGTCTTACAGGTGAGGAAAAACCCCGATAAAAACCTCACCCAGAAAAACTGCCCCGACCGGGGATCGAACCCGGGCCCGCTGCGTGACAAGGCTGCACGCTACCTCGAGACCACAGCGGTGGACTGAGTTAAATATATATCCATTAAATGATAAAATCAAAGAATATAGAACAAATGGGTTAGACATGTAGAAAGAATGAACGTAACAAGGTTACCAAGAGCAGGATTTAACTACAAGCCAAGAGGTTCAAGGAATGTAGGAAGGCCAGTGAAAAGATGCACAGAACGACTGAGAGGCGGAACAGACAGTTTGCCTAGCCCTTGAAGTGAAGAAGAAAATATTATTTTACTATTATAAATTATTTCGAAAACACCATCGTGCAAAAAATAATGTACAACTCACGTTTGTGAAGTGTTTTACAGAATCTCGGAAATTAAAAAACCTGGCTTTAGTTCGGTTTTTAATCATTTCCTCTCTTCTGTAAAAACCACTTGCCAACCTAGCATTGTATTGTAGTATTACGTAATATACAGTGTCGGTGTATGCAAGGAGAACCAGGGAGGATGAATATGTGATACAGTTGGAACACTTGGGACGCGAGACACGATGTTTTTGGCCTTAAAATATAAATGCAGTTAGGGACGGCGTAGATCAATACAGGCGGGTGTTTCACCTGCATCTACTGTGGATCACAGAAAAATGTTTGACAAGAATGTCTTGACGCAATCACAATGTAGACGTCACACAAACTTTTACAACTAAATCAATTGTTACGACATTCCTAGCGACACTTCATATTCTTTCCAACTGCACTCCGCTATATGTCATACTGGGTCCTTTTTCTTCATTTTACACTTTTACAGAATTACTCACACATTGAGAATTTGGAGCTGAGAGTAAACATAAATAAAAGAAAGTGCATACACTCACACATGCATTACTTGATGCAAGTGGACAGTTAATGACAAATGACGGAAATTTTAATTCATGTACCTAGGAACAATAACATTAGAAATGGGAAACGAGGCGCGGGAAGAAGTTAGACATAGGCTCAACTCTGGAATTCCATGATTTTATGCCTATAACAGGATTTTAATACCATAATAAGTATGGAAGTTAAAGTTAATAATTTTATACTTTTAAATTCTTTTAATATTTAAATGTAACTTAAATAAAGAAAAACATCTAAATAATTCATTGTTGAATAAAAATGTCTGAGTAACAATTAAAGAAATTGTATTATATAACAGTCTTTCTAAATAATGCTTTTAAAATTGTTTTAAGTCATTGTTGTCAGAATTATAAAGCTTTCTGTTATAACTGTAATAAGAACACCTGCTCAACTTAATATTTTTAAATAAAAGTATACTAAATTCTGATTGGGTGTTAAAACAATTAACTTTTTGATTTAACAAATCAAATTTAAACATTATATTAACCAATAGAATTTAAAATATAACATCATGTGATGTAATAATGTTCTTTAAAATTATAACAGAATTACTCTAGTCATTCAGCATATAACTTTCAACAAGGATAGAAGCAATAACAGCTCTCCTGATAAAATGTGATATTTAATACCAGAAGAATTGTTGATTCAAGAAAAGAAAAGAAAATAATTTAATTTTAATTGACGGTGAAGAATAATACCACCTATATTTACTTGATCTGCTGGGAAATTAAATAGTAAATAAATGTACAATTATTTCTACAAGAAACAGTTATCAGTGATTGTGAAGTGTTTTCCTATCCTGTGTACCAACTACCGACCCTAAGACAAGAATCCGGCTCTACCGAAAATAAAACCCAACCTGAACCAGTAATTTTTTTTTTTTGGACACCAATCGTTCGAAATGTTACTACAACATCGGGCATGAAGAGAGTTAGCTGCTTCTAAACGTCGCCACAACTTGGGACAAGGAATTACTTCTTCAAAATTGTCGCCACAACGAGGGGCATAATGAAGATCTTACTATCTTACTTCTTCATGCATTACATCAGAGCCGTCCAAAGTTACTTGTATCGCGGGCCAATATAGCTGTTGTAGATATTATTATTATTATTATTATTATTATTATTATAGCGTGCTACTTTTCTTGTAATGTCGTGAGAACATATATGACAAGTTCTTATTCCATTTCTGATAGACTAATATTATAGACATACTTTCACAATATTTTAATTTACGAGAACGCTGAAGGGGCCTAATAGAAAGTGATAGAGGGCCGTATGCGGCCGGCGGGCCGTAGTTTGGGCGCCCATGCATTACAGGGACTCGTTGCCGTCCCAACTTCTCTCAAAAAAAGTAAAACTGAAAATATATGAAACTGCTATTCTCCCAGTTATATTATACGGATGTCAAACATGGACTCTTACTTTAAGGGAGGAAAGGAGATTACGAGTATTTGAGAATAAAGTTCTTAGGAAAACTTCTGGACCAAGGTGAGATGAACAGACAGGTGAATGGAGAAGACTGTATAACAATGAGTTACATGCTCTTTATAGGAAGCCAGATATAATAAGAACAGTTAAGTGTCATAGTCTGCCAAGGGCAGGGCATGTGGCACGAATGCGGAATGGAACAGGGATATAAAAACTTCTTTTAGGAAACTAGAAGGAAAACGCCCTTTAGGTAGGCCAAGATTGAGGTGGTAGAATAACATACAATTAAAAGTATAATATAAAGTTATAAAATTGTTACCTTTTAGGGTCCGTCTGCTCAACTTTGTCAAATATTAATACACTCTTGGACTTTCGAGATTAGTTCCATCGTCAGCAGAAAGAGCAGGAGACAGGGCTGTATCCACTGAGCCTGAATGCAATACTCTCAACATAAACCGTGATTTGCCGGAGGCGAATAATACAGGGGATGATTGAAAAACATTAGCTTTAGGATAGGGGTGTATATTTTGTTGTTATAATTACATTTTTGACATTGAACAATGCAAGCCTAATATGATACGAAAAGAAAAATAAATGATTGGACGGGGATTTGAACCCGGACCTCTGAATTGATACTTCAGTGCGCTGCCACTTACGCTATCTATGCAATCCTCTCACATTTATCTTCTTTATATGTATTCTCTATTACTGGAGGTAGCACTGAAGTATCAATTCAGAGGTCTGGGTTCAAATCCTCGTCCAAGAATTTATTTTTGTTGTCATGTTTTATATATACAGGGTGGACCGCTCGAATGGACCTAATTTCAATTGCTTGTTACTGGCAAACGGTTGAAGATAGAAACTTAAAACAACGTTCATATTACAGAAAAACTCACCAAGTTTTGATATCCAGATCACCACATCTCTATATGAGCCCCAGCAGTCACTGTGACGATATCAAAGCGATGAACAATTTCTTGCCAAGTACGTTGGAGTATGTCTTCTGGAATGTTCTCAATAGCCTCTATGATGCGCTCACGAAGATCACGAAGGTCTTTGACTGGGGTGGTGTAAACTTTATCTTTGACATAGCCCCAGAGAAAGAAATCCAGTGGTGTTAAATCGGGAGATCTCGGGGGCCACGCGATTGGTCCTCCCCTACCAATCCAACGGCCAGGGAAATGTTGTCCAAAGTCGTACGAACTTCATTGGACCAGTGGGGAGGAGCACCATCTTGCTGGAAAACGATGTTAGGCTGCAGTTGTTCAATTTGTGGAAAGAAGAACTGCTCCAGCATGTCAAGGTATGTGGTACCACGAACAGTTTTCTCGGCGAAGAAAAACGGTCCAATGACCTTATTATGTGACAAACTGCACCAAACATTCATCTTCGGACTATCACGAACATGCTCTTGAATAGCGTGAGGATTCTCCGATCCCCAGATCCGCACATTATGCCGGTTTACCTTGCCTGACAAATGGAAAGTGGCTTCGTCCGAGAAGAAAATCTTGGTCATGAAGTCAGGATCAGCGCCGAGACGGTCCAGCATCGTATTGGCGAATTCCACTCGTTTCGGCATGTCATTAGGCTCCAGACGTTGCACTAACTGCACTTTATATGCGTGCAGTTTGAGGCGTTTGTGGACAATCCGTTGTAATGTCGATTTTGGTATTTGAAGTTCCCGCGAAGCTCTTCTTAATGACTTCCGGGGGCTTCGCTCAAATGCGGCTTGAACATTTGCTACCATTTCATCGGATGCTCTGCGACCACCACCATGCTTCTTCAACACAGATCCTGTAGCTAATAATGTATCACGCCACTTCTTTATGCTTCTAGCAGTTGGAGCATCACGGTTAAACACACGCCGGAACTCCCTTTGAACTCTAATGATTGATTTAAACTCCGCATACCACAAAACAGCTTGCGCTTTCATCTGCGGAGTCGCCATTTTCACAAACAATTAAATCTAAGAACGAGAAACGTATCTTTGTGCCATCTACCGACAGGATTCGAAACTTGGTGAGTTTTTCTGTACTATGAACGTTGTTTTAAGTTTCTATCTTCAACCGTTTGCCAGTAACAAGCAATTGAAATTAGGTCCATTCGAGCGGTCCACCCTGTATATATATATATATATATAGCGCTTATGTCCTTGTGACCATGGACCTCCGGGTTCGATTTTGCCAGTAAATTAGTTAGTTAGAATAAACAGTGACAAACTTAATTATAGTCTCGAAGGAGTTGGTTTGGACGAATCGAAGACAGTGAAGGTTTTTCGGGGTTTCTCCCGTTTCCCCTACCAAAAACTTCATTCCACAATTTTTTCACGCTCATTTCATCCATTTCGTTTCATTTCATCTGCTCCTGTGATGCTGTGAGGGCATGTCCCTTCTATATAGTAGATGTTTAGATTATAGGTACTTCATCTCATCTCATCCCTTGTCTTGGGTTTACGCCGGACACGATCAGAGTGTTAACTTTACTCTGGAACAGGCTGCTCGCTGATCTCCAGTTTGAATTCAACGTGGACGCTTATTTGTCTACTAACAGGACTTCACGACTGTCTTCTGTTAGCACTGGGTTAATTAGCAAGTGAAACAGTTGAACGAGACCGCATGTAATCGGGCCCTAATTAGACAGGGCGATTAAACATGCGAAGGGTTTACTTTTCGTGTGAGGGCCACCATGCGACATCAATCGATAGATTCTCGTATTTATGAAATGATCTCTAGTGCACCTGCATGTGCAGTCTAACGGAGTAATTTATACTCCGCCAGGTTGTGTTACTTCCCAAAACATCAGTTTACATTCAAACTACCGAGTGTAGATTGTAGACACATAAAGTACCTAATTTGTCAGGTCTCTTCTCATATTACCTGTTCTGTCTCCCTCTTCTCTTTATCTTTTCTTTTACTTTATCTTTTCTCCCTCCTTATTCTCTCCCTCTATTCTGTCTCCCTCATCTCTTCCTCTCTTTGTTTGTTTTTATGTCTTTGACTTATTGTATTTCTTTCTCTCTCTCTCTCTCTCCCTCTCTCTCTTTCTCTCTTTCTATATTTCTCTCTTTCTTTCTCTCTGTCTTTCTCTTTGTCTTTTTCTCTCTCGTTCTCTCTCTCTCTTTTTCTCTTTCTCTCTTTTTTCTCTCTCTCTGCCTCTTTCTCGTTCTATTTCTTTCTCTTACGTCTTCTCTGTCTCTCAGTATATCTCAATTGTCTTTTTTATTTTTCCTCCCTTACCCTCTCTGTGTATGCACAAATAAATAAAACATAGGCTCAGTTCTGGAAGTGCATGCTATTATGTATTACAGGGACTGCTGTCATCTCAACTTCCCTAAAAAAACGTCAAACTGAAAATATATAAAAGTGTTATTCTACCAGTTATATTATATAGGTGTGAATACTGTAAGGGAGGAGAAAATAGTTCTTACGAAAATTTTTGGAGCAAAGAATGATGAACAGACAGGTGAATGGAGAAGACTACATAACAGTGAGCTACATGATCTTTATGGGAAGCCAGATATAATAAGAACAGTTAAGTCTCGTAGACCGATGGGCAGGGCATGTGGCACGTATGGGGATGAAAGAGAGACATGGAAGCTTCTTTTAGGCAAACCAGAGAGAAAATTACAGTTGCTAGACCAAGAATGAGGCGAGAGAATAACTAACCATGATTTGAGGGAAGTAGATTACACAGCGAATGATTGGAAAACATTAGTTCAGGATAGATATGTATGGATACCTTATATCCGCACGGCCATGAACCTATGGGTTCCCTAGTGCCAGTGATTGTTTTTCACTCTCTCTGTTTATGTAGATATTTCTGTTATTCTCTCTCTCTCTCTCTCTCACTCTCTCTCTCTTCATCTACCTCTCTTTCGTTCTATATATCTCTTACGTCTCCACTTTCTCAGTTCCTTTGTTTTTCTCCTTCTCTCTCTGTGTTTCATTGCCTTTTTCATTTCTCTCTCTTTTACCCTCTCACTATACATATATTTTTTTTTCTGTTTATTTTTTCTGCTTTTTTTGTTCTATTTCTCTCTTACTTTCTCTCCCTGTCTGTGCCTTTATTTCTTACTCTCTGCCTCTCTCTCTCTCTCTTTCTCTCTGCCCGGCTGTATCTGCCCCTCTATTTGCCTCTCTGACTTTATATACATTTTTCTCGTTCTATATACTCTTATTATGTTTCTCTCTACTTTAGTTTAGTTTCTCCACTTGTAGGCACTTGTCCGTTTTTCACACCCCTGGACTTACAAATACACAACCTGTATGGAGAGGGTTGTTTAACCAAACATCACAGACATTCTTTTTTTTTACCGATCAAAATCATACAACAACCCACTAATGAGCGATTAGTTGAATGTCAGGGCTACCTCCGAAACAACACCAACATTATGGAGGATGAAACTCTATTAATAATTCGATTGTATAAAAAAAGTTTAGAAATGGAGTTACAGACAAGACACACTGTTCTGTCGTGCATTCATACTAAACAAAGTTAAAATGTGACCTAACAGTAATCTGGGACTATTTGGGTCTTAAACGAATGGAAATGAATATTTTCAAACACTTGACACCTGCCCGATAATATTCCGAGAACAAACTTTGTAGAAATCAGTCGCGTAGTAACGTGTCATTAGTACTGTTCCGAATTTACCTCATAACATTTATTGTTCCACCCTAAAATTCTACTTGTGCGTGTCATCTCTAAGTACTGTTCCAAATTTCTACTTGTTAAAATTTTTCTAGATAATACTGCACGCCTGCGTCACTGCTCTAATAACAGTACTGTTCCTTATTTTAATGATACAATTGTTACGCCCTAAAATGCATGTCGCTCATGCTACTTCGGTAATATAAGATCTAAGTACTGTTCCTATTTTTATTTGCAATTTTTTTCCCTCTAAAATGCAAATCCGCCTGTCACTTCGGTAACGTTAGTACTGTTCCTAATTTTCAGTCGTAATGTAGTTTTCTGCTGAACTGCCATCCGCCTGGGGTCATAATTCTTCTATGAATATTGCTCAGGTAAACGTTTGAAGGCCATCTTTTTGACTCATATTGGATTCTTTATGGCCTTCGTAACACCCTTTTCGATATAGTCCACATCTGTTCTGTGCGTACCACAAGGTTCGTTGCTATGCCCTCTGCTGTTTTTTTTAAATTCTGAATTGAAATCGACGTCACATGCCAGCATTTAGAATTGTTGCGCTCTCTTCAACTATTATATATGCTCTTTGATTAAAACTCTGAAATATAAAACGAGAAATTAAATTTTTAATAATGAATCATTGTAACACGAACGCTCATGTTTTTATTCAATTTCGCTTGATTTAACGTTATACTTTGTAAAGTTGCGTTTATCTAACAGCTTAGAGATCATTACTGTTGGAATTCATATACTGTATTGGCGTGAAAGCTCCCACAAATTTTGTCAGATGCTTCTTATCGCAGAGTCGGACGCGGTGGTCTAGTGGTTATGTTTCTTGCGTTTGGTCCCGGGGGTCATGGATTCAAATCCGGCCGGGGATCGATGCATTTTTTTCTTCTTCACGGTTTAGGCGTATTTACTAGCCTGTTCCGGCTCCAAATTGCTGCTCTTTCCATCTTTTCTTTGGGCTTCCCAAACTTCTTCTTCCGCGTGGTGAATAGATGTATGCTGCTTTTGGTATTCTATTCTCAGTCATCCTTGCCAAGTGTTCTTTCCAGTCTGTTCTGTATTTCTCTATTGTTGTGTTTAATTCCTCTACTTTTAGTTGTTGTCTTATTTCTGTGTTATGCTTTTTGTCTGTGTCGTCATCGGTTGAACAGTCCGGCGGAGCTGAAAGTACTTTGAAGTGTCCCCTGAGTACCCTACTAACATCCTTTGGAGGGGCTGCCTCCTTAAAGCCTTTGGAATTGCTTCCTTGTGTTTTATCCTCACAAGGAGGGTTGCCTCGTCCGCCTTCTGCCGTTGAGAACTTCACTCTTGCTTCCCCGAGCTGGGTTTCTTATTTCATCCCCAGATATTGGGTTGCCACTTCCACCATTTTCACCGTTCCGATATTTCTATCTCCGCCATGTCTGCCGTTGTGGTCTTCCGTGTTTGCAGCTTCCAGTGTGGTCGTTGCTCCCACGTTGCGGATTATTCTTAGTTCCCTCTCCTCTTATCTAACCGCAAGCCAAGGCTTCCCGGTTATGATCGTCTGGGTCATTGGTACTAAGCCTCCCTACCACGACAAGGTGATAATCCACAGGGAGACGATGCATTTTTAAGATGGAAAAATCCACGGAGCAGGTTCTGCGGAAGGGACTTTAAGCCGTGGGTCCCGAGTCTGAAGATTTTCAGGCTCGTAAAAGATCCTAAAGCCAGAATAAAGAGACCTCTAAGCAAAATTTACCGATATCAACGTCCTAGTAATACCTTAGTTGACTTCTAGATGTCTCATTGGGTCGGTGTGATGACCGCATGACATCCATGACATCTGAAAGCAAATAAGGTAACTAAAAAAGAAATTAACTTGGTCTAGTGACTCCTTACAAATGAGAGCTATGGCTCAACAATGGGCTACGACATTACAGACAGAAATATATTATTATTATCATTATTATCATTATAATTATTATAATAATTATTATAATTATTATTATTATCATTATCATTATCATTATCATTATTATGATTATTACTATTATTATTATCATTATTACTATTATTATTATTATCATCATTATTATTATCATTATCATCATTTTTATTATTATCATCATTATTATCATTATTATTATTATCATTATCATCATTATTATCATTATTATTATTGTTATCATTATCATCATTATTCTTATTATTATAATAATCATCATCATCATCATCATCATTATTATCATCATTATCATTATTATTATTATTATTATTATCATCATCATTATTATTATTATTATCTTTATTATTACCATTATTACTATTATTATCATTATTATCATTATTATTATTATTATTATTATTATTATTACTTCCTCACTTACTCACTGGTAGTATCGAACCCGTAGGTTCATGCCCGCGCGGACATAAGCTCTCCATACATCCTGAACTAATTCTTTCCAATCAATCCCTGTATAATCTACTTCCCTCAAACCATAGTTAATGTTATTCTCCCACCTCATTCTTGGTCTACCAACTGGGCCTTTTCCCTCTGGCTTTCCTACAAGAAGATTCCATGCAAGTCTTTAATTCCCCATACGTGCAACATGTCCTGCCCATCGCAGTCTACGAGACTTGACTGTTCTTATTATATCTGGCTTCCTATAAAGACCATGTAGTTCATTTTATGTAGTCTTCTCCATTCACCTGTCTGTTCATCTCTCTTTGGTCCAAACATTTTCGTAAGTACTTTATTATTATTATTACCTTAGTTGTTAAAGCATCTAAAATAAGATAAAACACCGATAATAGAGCTGTAATAACAATAATTTAATTTTACCCGGCAGAGTTAAGATTGTCTACCACTCACCCAGTTAGAAAATGCACAGAAATCATAGCCTACAATAAACAGAATTATTACGTGTTATATCTTGCTGCTTTAGTCTGGTATTTTGTCACGTGATGTCGGGTGGTTGTGTGGGCGACATAATAAACCGAGACTCAACTGTTTGCTCCCGGCGGTTGATCCGGATAAATGTCACATATCCAATATCTCAACAAAATGGCTTCCCCTACAATCTGCATAATGAACCACAAATGGCGTCGTTTGAAAACCAACTGCCATGTTGTGTCCGGCGCAATTTGCATTCATTTCATTATTAAACGCCCGCAGAAACACTTCATTGTTACGAATCACGTCGCCACATATTCTATTTTAATAAATTCCCAAGTAATGTGGCTATTGAGGTAGTTCTTGTGAAAATACAGGGTGCGGCAAAACCACTGCACATGGTTGCTAGGAAAAAATCGGATTGATTGAAACTGTGTTTTGAATACGGGACCTTAAGAATATATTCTCTGCCTAGTAGTAGTTTTTGAGATTATATTTTGAAGATCCCGTATTCAAAAGCCAGTTTCAACCAATCCAATTTTTTTCTTGCAACCATGTACAGTGGTTAACTGACTTGTGCCGCACCCTGTATTTAAAGAAATACAGATAATCGATCCTAATAGGCTAACTAACTAACTAACTGGCTTTACCGACATAAGCTCTCCATCGTCAGCTAATGTTTTCCAATCATCCCCTGTATAATCTACTTCCCTCAAATCATAGTTAATGTTGCTCTCCCATCTTAATCTTTGTCTACCTGCTAGCCGTTTCCCCCTCCACATTACCTACAAAATGTCAGTCGTTCATTCCCCATTCGTGCCACATGTCCTGCCCATCGCAGTCTCACTCACTTACTTACTCACTGGCACTATCGAACCCGCAGGTTCATGGCCGCACGAACATAAGCTCTCCATACATCCCTATCCTGAGCTAATGCTTTCCAATCATTCCCTGTATAATCTACTTCCCTCAAATCATAGTTAATGTTGTTCTTCCACCTCATTCTTGGTCTACCAACTGGGCGTTTTCCCTCTGGCTTTCCTACAAGAAGCCTCCATGCAAGTCTTTCATTCCCCATACGTGCAACATGTCCTGCCCATCGCAGTCTACGAGACTTAACTGTTCTTATTATATCTGGCTTCCTATAAAGACTATGTAGTTCACTGTTATGTAGTCTTCTCCATTCACCTGTCTGTTCATCTCTCTTTGGTCCAAAAATGTTCCTAAGAACTTTATTCTCAAATACTTGTAATCTCCTTTCCTCCCTTAAAGTAAGAGTCCATGTTTCGCATCCATATAATATAACTGGTAGAATAATATTTTTATATATTTTCAGTTTAACGTTTTTTGAAAGGAGTTGGGACATCAAGAGTCTCTGCAATGCATAATAGCACGCATTTCCAGAATTGAGCCTATGTTTAATTTCTTTGTGCATCTCATTCCTATTTGTGATTATTGTTCCTAGGTATTTGATTTCAGCCACTTCCTCAAAATTTCCCTCATTTGTCATTAGCTGTCCATTTCCATTATTTAATGAATTTCTACGTGTGACCATATATTTAGTTTTATTGATATTTACTTCCAGTCCTAATTTCTTAGTGTTACTCAATAGTGTGCGCAGTCTACGAGACTTAACTGTTCTTATTATATCTGGTTTTTTTTATAAAGACCATGTAGTTCAGTGTTATGTTATATTCTTCGTTCGCTTGTTTGTTCATCTAACTTCCACCTAAAGATTTTCCTAAAAATTATTATTTTTATAACGCCACCAGGCAGTCATTACGGCAGTTCTGGCACCCTCTCCTGGCATTGGCGTTATTGTATCCCACTTCCGAGTTTGGGGCTCCTAGAAGGGTGGTTACGTTGCCCCGATGATGTATGATAGGTGATGATGATGGTAATGATGTGTTAGGAGAGACCTTAATCCTGAATTTAATGTAAATGAGGCGAGTGATGGGCAGATGGTGTTCGGGGACCGTTTGAGCCTTAAAGTTCCCTGGAATTTGTCTTACAGATGAGGAAAGTTCCCGAAAAAGAAGAAGAAAAATACTCATCCAGGAAACTTGTCGCGACTGAGGATCGAACCTGGGTTTACTGCGTGACAAGGCAGTACGCTACCTCGAGACTACAGCCATGGATTTTTACTAAGAACATATAATATAATATAACTGGGAGAATAACAGTTTTACATATTTTCAGTTTAACGTTTTTTGAAAGGAGTTGGGACGTCAGGAATATCTGTAACGCATTTCCAGAATGTGAAACCACTCATAGTTTACTTATTATCGAAACACGCTGTATATGTTTGAACCTCCTGGTTAAAGTGAGTTAGTCTTAGGGGTAAGGGTGATATTTAAGTTTGAGTTTGGTGCATCACTCTGTATTCACGGAGAAGTTCACTCTGTAGGTTGCGGAATGAGGGAGAGGTTCAACAATTTGTTGAAGTCGGTATTAAGAGCATTTGTCAGATGGGAGTGACTATCAAATTTAAGGGGGAACGTACCCTCCTCTCGTTAAAATACTAGCAAGCTCCCTCCGGTGCAATTCTACCCGCATGAAGGCTCCAATTCCCCACAAATTGGAGCTACCATCAGAGTCTATCGAACAGACATTTTCTGCAGAAAACTTTCACCAATCACAGCTTCAGGGGCGTGACACCCAGCACCTTCCCGTCTCAAACTTTCTCGCTGTTCCTTTCTTATAAATATAATAATGGTCCAGGTTTGTTAACATTTAGGGAAGAGTCTATGCCAGAGAGTACCATCTTTATAAAATTAAATAAAAAATGTAAAACATACAATTTATTGTTGCACTAGGTCAGCGGTTCCCAACCATTTTCGACTCGCGAACCCCTTCCACAACGATTTGAATTGGGCGAACTACTGAGTTTAAGTACACATAATTACAGTAGACATATTCCTAGCAAATAATAATACAAATAATAATACAAATAATAATAATAATAATAACAACAACAATAATAATTATTATTATCATTATTATTATTTTGTACTAGAGCATGCCATTAAATCTTTAGAGAATGAGTAAGGCTTACAACTCAATGGTATTAATAAGCTGTTAGTTTATGCTGATGATGTAGTACTATTGGCCGATAGCGAGGAGATACTAAAGGACAACACGCACACACTATTGAGTAACACTAAGAAACTAGGACTGGAAGCAAATATCAATAAAACTAAATATAATGGAAATGGACAGCTAATGACAAATGAGGGAAATTTTGAGGAAGTGGCTGAATTCAAATACCTAGGAACAATAATCACAAATAGGAATGAGATGCACAAAGAAATTAAACATAGGCTCAATTCGGGAAATCCGTGGTATTATGCTTTGCAGAGACCCTTGATGTCCCAACTCCTTTCAAAAAACGTTAAACTGAAAATATATAAAACTATTATTCTACCAGTTATATTATATGGATGCGAAACATGGACTCTTACTTTAAGGGAGGAAAGGAGATTACAAGTATTTGAGAATAAAGTACTTAGGAAAATTTTTGGACCAAAGAGAGATGAACAGACAGGTGAATGGAGAAGACTACATAACAATGAACTACATGCACTTTATAGGAAGCCAGATATAATAAGAACAGTTAAGTCTCGTAGACTGTGATGGCAGGACATGTTGCACGTATGGGGAATGTAAGACGTGCATGGAAGCTTCTTGTAGGAAAGCCAGAGGGAAAACGCCCAGTTGGTAGACCAAGAATGAGGTGGAAGAATAACATTAGCTATGATTTGAGGAAAGTAGATTATACAGGGAATGATTGGAAAGCATTAGCTCAGGATAGGGATGTATAGTGAGCTTATGTCTGCGCGGCCATGAACCTACGGGTTCGATAGTGCCAGTGAGTAAGTATTATTATTATTATTATTATTATTATTATTATTATTATTATTATTATTATTATTATTATTATTAAGACAATGCCGTAGAAATAAAGGAAACATTAATAGGTGTGACCTTGAAACCCGCCATTACAGAAACGTTTTGACGAACCCCTTTGAAACGATCCACTACGTGAATACTGACCCGAGGGAAACACATGTTGGTTTAAAAAAATCTTAAAATGTAGTGAGAAGTTTAGCTCTACTTACACTACAATCACCACATTTACAAAGTAAAATATGTATTAGTCATTGTTCAGACCGTGTAGTCAACTTTTGAAAAAAAACACGCTAACAAGTGAAAACTAAACTAAAGCTGCAAGCATAGCATGAAAATGCTATGATTGCAGTGAAGGACCTGCTTTCGGGCAGAATTACTATGGATGTGTAGCTGCAACACCAAACTTTATCCCCCGATTTTGTTATCAGTTTTCTGAATTGCTCCCACTAACCACCTCATTGGCACTTTCGAACCCGTAGGTTCATGGCCGTGTGGACATAAGCTCTCCATACATACCTATTTTGAGCTAATGTTTTCCAATCATTCCCTGTAAGATATACATCCTTCAAATCATAGTTAATGTTATTCTCCCTCCTCATTCTTGGTCTACCAACTTGGCGTTTTCCCTCTGGTTTTCCTACAAGAAGCTTCCATGTACGTCTTCCATTCCCAATTCGTGCCACATGTCCTGCCCATCACAGTCTACGAGACCTAACTGTTCTTACTATATCTGGCTTCCTATAAAGACCGTGTAGTTCATTGTTATGCAGTCTTCTCCATTCACCTGTCTGTTCATATCTGTTTGGTCGAAAATTTTTCTTAAGAACTTTATTTTTAAAAACTCGTAATCTCCTTTCCTCCCTTAAAGTAAGAGTCCATGTTTCGCACCCATATAATATAACTGGTAGAATAATAGTTTTATATATTTTCAGTTTTACGTTTTTTGAAAGGAGTTGGGACATCAAGAGTCTCTGCAATGCATAATAGCACGCATTTCCAGAATTGAGCCTATGTTTAATTTCTTTGTGCATCTCATTCCTGTTTGTAATTATTGTTCCTAGGTATTTGAATTCAGCCACTTCCTCAAAATTTCCCTCGTTTGCCGATTGATGTTTTAAGCGATTTCCCTCAATCCAAGAGTAAATGCTGGAACAGAACCCCAGAAGGTCCGCTTCCGACTTCACTCTGCTAATTAACTTCAAATTTGAATTCAAAATTTAAACCGGGGCCAATGTATTTTACAGGAACCCGGGGTTCTACCTATTAAGGAGGACCAGAATGGATCGCTCACCGCCAACACTTAAGTGATGGCCGCACGGCTTTCCATCTATCTATCTATTTATCTATGTCATTAGCTGTCCATTTCCATTATATAATGTATTTCTCTGTGTAACCATATATTTAGTTTTTTGATATTTAATTACCTCCCACTGTGGACGCAAATTTAAAGACGGATTCACGTCAAAACGGATTGCAATTGTTTTGAGATGGGAATTAGAAAATGAGACAAAACCCCAGAACCTTTCTGATGACGTTCACAGGTCATTTTAATGTACACAAGGTCACGTGCAAGACAGGAGACCGGAACAAGAAATTTTGCTATAAAAAGCGATGAAAATAAAATGGCATGATAAATAACCGAGCAGCAGGCGAAGAAAAATGGCATTTCATCCCTCTAGATCATCCTTCACGTCATGTAACAACCCCCATCCCCTTTTCTCGCGCAATTTTTGAACATCTTCAGAAAGGGGTGTGTCGGGGGTTGATTGGGGTGATAATGTTTTCTATTCAGCGATTCTAGCGCCATTCTTCGCAGCGGATGAAAAATATAACTTTCCTTTCATTGTGTATTTCTATAAGGTGTTAAAAAATAAATCAGCGATCTACAACCAAATGTTTTAAGTCCAGTTTTTAAAATTATTGTTAAGGAGCGAATGTTCTATGTTTGTTTTGTTCTCAGAATCCCAGTTCATCTGCTAGAAGAGTACGATTGTAGACATAGAAATAATAAACGGTTTTAACAATATTTTTTGCGCGATAGTGCGTTTTGTCATACTTACAGCAATGGCGACCATTATTGAATGTTCAACTTCCTACATTTCGGGGTTGCCAACCTAAATAACTATACTGTAATAAAATACTTACTTACTCACTGGCACTATCGAACCCGTAGGTTCATCGCCGCGCGGACATAAGCTCTCCATACATCCCTATCCTGGGCTAATTCTTTCCAATCATGTCCTGTATAGTCTACTTATCTCAAATCATAGATAATGTTGTTCTCCCGCCTCATTCTTGGTCTACCAACTGGGCGTTTTTCCCTCTGGCTTTCCTACAAGAAGCTTCCATGCACGTCTTTCATTCCCCATACGCGCAACATGTCCCGCCCATCGCAGTCTACGAGACTTAACTATTCTTATTATATCTGGCTTCCTATAAAGACCATGTAGTTCATTGTTATGTAGTCTTCTCCATTCACCTGTCTGTTCATCTCTATTTGGCCCAGAGACTTTCCTAAGAATTTTATTCTCAAAAAAATCGTAATGTCATTTCCTCCCTTAAAGTAAGAGTCCATGTTTCGCATCCATATAATATAACTGGTAGAATAATAGTTTTATATATTTTCAGTTTAACGTTTTTTGAAAGGAGTTGGGATATCAAAAGTCTCTGCAATGCATAATTAACTATATTGTAAATATTACATACTACAAACCACGTGTGGGAAGTAAAACCACTGCCCTCTATGTATACTACGTGCAATGTATATACAACAAATATCCAAAAGGTAGTGTTAATATACATTATACGAAACAAATCACTGCATTTTAAATGAACTGAACTTTATTTGAAATAATATAAAACAATAAATAAGTACTTGCCGCTATTTTATGACTGATTGGTGTCAAGGCCTCCTGTTGTTTCTACTAATAAACATTTCCCACACTGTTAACGTTAGTCAGTTGTTTATAATGAACGCAAATATTTCCAACAAATATGTTATTATTTTACTATTATTTATTATTTTGAAAACAGCATTGCACCAAAAAAATAATGTACAATACACGTCTGTGAAGTGTTTTACAGAATCTCGGTAATTAAAAGCCTGGGTACCGCTCGGTTTTTAAACATTTTCCTCGCTTCTGTAAAAACCACTTCCCAACCTCGCATCATAATAGCTTACAATATACTAAATAATATTATTTCTAACAAAATTCAAGATATCAATATATTATTATTGTCCACCGCTGTGGTCTGCCTAGTCACGCAGAGGGACCGGGTTCGATTCCCGGGCGGGAGAGTTTCCTGGGTGAGGTTTTTATCGAGGATTTTCCTCACCTGTAAGACAAATGTCAGGAAACTTTAAGGCCCAAACGGTCCCCAAACATTATATGGCCATCGCAATCATCATCATTCATATTCATCTTAGGTTAAGCTTAGGTATAGGGACTTTTCTGGCGCACCACTATCATCATCATCATCACCCATCATATATATTTTCAGTTTAACTTTTTTTTTTAGAGAAGTTGGGACGACAAGAGTCCTAACATATTACATAATACCATGTGTTTCCCGAGTTGAGCTTATGTTTAATTTCTTTAGGCGACTCTGTGGCGCAAGCGGTTAGACGCTCGTCTTTCACCGCTGGGGTCCCGAGATCAAGTCTCGGTCTCTGCATGTGGGTTTCGCGGTAGACAAAACTGAGCTTGGGCAGGTTTCTCCCATTTTTCCCTGCCACAAATTCATTCCACCATTTCTCCACACTCCTCTCATCCATTTCATTTGATTCATCTGCCCCTGTGATAGTACGTATCCTTGTCTTCACAGACCTCTATATAAGGGGCTTCAACTCATCTCATCCCTCGACTCGACCCTGAGTTGGACACGAGTTGAGGATATTTATTTATTATATATTGATTTTTCTTCTTCTTCTTAAACATAATTTGTAGAACTTTCATCCTGTTTATTTCCAAAATCACTCCACGGAGAAAGACGTATTGGATGTGCATTCACTGTCTATCCATCTCTTGGCTGGTCTTCCTCTTGTTCTTCTCCCGTCCATTGGTCTATCTTCTTTAGCTCTTTTTGCAAGTCGGTTTTCTTCCATTCTTTCTATATGACCCTTCCAATATTTTCGTCTGTCTACAATAAATTTGGTTATGTCTTGAATATGACATTTGTCCCTAATTTCTGTGTTGTGTATTTTATCAAATAATGTTTTCCCCTGAATAGTTCTTAAGATCTTCATTTCACATGTGCTTATTATTTGTTTAGTTTTTGTTGTATAAGCCCTAGTTTCTGCTCCATATATGATAACTGGTCGAACTATTGTTTTGTATATGCGGAGTTTGCTTTCTATTGACATCTTTGTTGCGCCAAATTAAATCTTTCATATGCTTATTTTTAATTTGTTTGTGCACCTTATTCCTGTTTGCTGTTATTGTTTCTATGTTCTTGCATTCAGCCACTTGTTGAAATAATGAAATATAGAAAATGGAGTGTACTGTAACAGTTATTTATAGCACAAGTGGTTAAAGTAGATGAATGTGTGTGAGAATAAAGTAATGGTTTCACAGAAAGCACGAGGAAGTGCACTACAGACGTTTGTATTGATTGTTTTCAGGGGTCCATTCAGCGTAGTCAGAAGATGTATTCACCGACAAACCCAGCAGCAGTTTGCCGTCAAGATAGTAGATGTCGCCAAATTCACGTCCAGCCCTGGCCTCAGCACTTCAGGTCAGTATAGGGTAAAGTTTGGTAGTTTCGCGAAAACTCTTTTTTCGTGACAGGGAAAGTATTTGATTTCCATATCATTCTTCGTTCAATTCTTCAAAACTCATGAGCCACCCTTATGGCTACTATACAAAACTGTAAAAACAACAGAGATTTCAGTTGTTCTCAACTAAAAATTGTGTTAAAAAATTCGTTAAATTTCTTTCAAAATATGTTTAGCTTCAGCTGCTGTTAAATTATATTTATTTTTTGTGATTATTGAATACAGGGGTCGCTGGGTGTGTTCTCATTTAATATGTTTTTGTTCATGCCTTCTTTTAAATGTCAATTATATTTATTTTTTGTGATTATTGAATACAGGGTCTCTGGGTGTGTTCTCATTTAATATGTTTTTGTTCATGCCTTATTTTAAAATGTCAATTATATTTATATTTTGTGATTATTGAACACAGGGTCTCTGGGTGTTTTCTCATTTAATAAGTTTTTGTTCATGCCTTCTTTTAAATGTCAATTATATTTATTTTTTGTGATTATTGAATACAGGGGTCGCTGGGTGTGTTCTCATTTAATATGTTTTTGTTCATGCCTTCTTTTAAATGTCAATTATATTTATTTTTTGTGATTATTGAATACAGGGTCTCTGGGTGTGTTCTCATTTAATATGTTTTTGTTCATGCCTTCTTTTAAATGTCAATTATATTTATTTTTTGTGATTATTGAATACAGGTCTCTGGGTGTGTTCTCATTTAATATTTTTTGTTCATGCCTTCTTTTAAATGTCAATTATATTTATTTTTGTGATTATTGAATACAGGGTCTCTGCGTGTGTTCTCATTTAATATGTTTTTGTTCATGCCTTCTTTTAAATGCCAATTATATTTATTTTTTGTGATTATTGAATACAGGGTCGCTGGGTATGTTCTCATTTAATATGTTTTTGTTCATGCTTTTTTTTTTAAATGTCAGTTTCATCCTAGGATTAGAATTCTGAGACGTAATTCTCATCTGATCACGTGATTTAGTTGTAACTCTGGACAGTGTTTGTTAATTGGTTATTACGTATCATATGTTAGGTGTAATAGCATTTCCAGTTCAAGCGATATGGGTATTGATGTTAACTGGTTAGGGCAGGGTCTCCAGCAGACGGGAAGATCTTGAAAACCGGGAATGAGTCGGGAATTTGAAAACAACCGAGAAATAGACGGGAATTCGTAAAGCGACGTCCATCTATTGGAATATTTCTCGGAAGAAATAGTTATGAAACTGTAGCGTACGTTTGGTGGAGTCAAGTTGTCGCAGCTAAAGAAATGCCGGCCCTTGCCAACACGATATCGCGTCAATCAATAAAAATATATAAATACATTATTTTGATATTCTTAATAATCAAGGTATTTGTTCTGTCCATTCTTACCTCCTATGGTTTTTATCGAACATATGTTTCAAGGCTTCTGAGCCCCATCTTCAGCGATTACAGGCTGATTTTTCTCATGTTATCGGCCCTGATTCTTGACTCCTGCTCCCTCTGCCTGTGATCCAATGAACTTGCTAACGAGATTCCTTTCCCCGGGAATTTCAAAATTCATAATTTTTTCCTTGTTCTTCTGTATGCAATTTTTTTCCCCCCACATGGTTAGTTAATTTGTGTTTTCTAACTGTTTTAATAAGGAGTGAAGAGTCTGTCATTATTTTAAGAAGAGATTCAAGTTGAATTTTAACTACAAATAAAAATAAATTAGATTGCATTATTATTTTAATTTCCGCCAACTTGAGAGAAATCAATCTGTAATCGGTGATGATGGGGCTCAGAAGCCTTGAAACATATGTTCAATAAAAAGAACCATAAGAGGCAAGATTACACAGACCAGATATCTTATTTATTAAACAAACCTCTTAATGATACTTCCTATTGTATTCTTATTTAAGATGCTAACATATGTTACACGTATTTAAAAGGTCCACCGCTGTGGTCTCGAGGTAGCGTGCTGCCTTGTCACGCAGCGGGTCCGGGTTTAATCCTCGGTCGGGGCAGTTTTTCTGGGTGAGGTTTTTATCGGGGTTTTTCCTCACCTGTAAGACAAATGTCAGGAAAACTTTAAGGCCCAAACGGTCCCCGAAATCATAAGGCCATCATCATCATCATCATCCTTCACCGGTGTGGAAAGCAACGGGAAGCTACCACACCAAGAATTCCCTAGTAAAGCTGCAAGCATAGCATGGAAATGCTATGATTGCAGTGAAAGACCTGCCCTCGGGCAGAATTACTATGGATGGATTTTTAAAAGTTTTTTTTTACAAAATTAGCTGTATTAGAATTAATTCAATTTAACGCTAAAAACTCGGGAATTATTCTTTGATGCCATCAAAAAAACCGTGAAAGAGTCGGGAAGTATATTTGCATTTGTTAGACACCCTGTAGGAGAATTGGCTTGGTTAAGAGGCTCTCGCTAGGGAGCCCCGTGTTTCCACTTAGGACGTATGGAGCCCTTTATTAAGGGGGCTCCATTATTAAGGGTTTTGGTGATTCTTGTAGCACAAGGCTCAAGTGCCACAGTTTGACAAACGCCTCGCAATACATTGTGGCAGGTAAATTGTGGTTTTAACATCGATACACCCACAAGCACGTACCTGGATACACGGACGTGCCTGTGTTCTTCTCCTGCTACTTAATAAAGCTGCCTGTTCTTGGTTTTTGTTGAAATCTCATCTCCTCCTGCCTGTGTAGCACATCCAGTCTTACTCTTCATGGATTCAACTGCAAAACGTACGTTCCCGTCTCATGCATAAAACTAATCTCTCCATCTGCTCTTGGTCGTCCCACACATCTATACCCCTCTGGCTTATGCAGTGCCTTCAGAATAAGGGCCGCATGCAAATACATTAGTCTCTGGTGAGCTGAGTTTTCCGTGAGAACGTGCAAAGTTCGAATTAGCAAGTCGCTGACTGGTCATGCATGAAAGTAGTTTTGTTCGTAATATTGGCAAGAAATTACCCAGAATTCTCAGCGATAAAACCACTTCCGTTATTTTCGTCTGCCAGAGGAACGAATTTACGCTTGCGTCCCGCAAATAAAACCCTATACGACGACTTCTGCGTCGCGCGATATTACGCCGATTCTCCTGTTCTTCCAGTTGAATTCTTTGGTAGACTCTATCAAATTCCTCTTCTCCGCATATACCGAAAACATGATCGAAGTCTTCAAGGTCCGACATCTTGGATAAAGCAGCAAGGTTTCAAAGTACATCGGTTACCACCAGTTCCTATCGGGTTGCTCACGATTCGTTCTCTGCAAAGTCACCTCGCCAGGTAGCTTAGAAATTTCGACAATTATTATCGCATGAACAGATTTTTGAGTACGCAAAAAGTCTTTGGATGCAACTTTCTCAGCAGAGTACAAGCTGAGAACGACTTTTACGGTCTAATGCGTTAATAGATACGACCCTTAGTCGCAATCCTAAGCGCCTCCAACCAGCTGGCAAGCCAAGCGGTCAAAACACCTCCGTTTCCCGGTCAGTGAATTGGCGGGCGCTTTAAGCACAAAAAATAAGACGTTAATAAAGTCTGTGCTACCGTATGGAGCCTTTGGCATGGGTTCCCTGAAGTAGTCCCCGCCCGGAGAACCGAATGGGGGACTATTTGACCTCCGGAAAATTTTACCCCAGATGAACCCATGTCCGCATTTCTGTGAAACTTGGGTCTTGACTCAAAATATCTGGTTCATCTCGGATTTTTTAAGAAGGAAAATTCATAGAAGAATTAAGCTGCCCATAAAGGGCGACGCGCCGGGAGAGGTCTTAATGTAAACTTAAATGCAATGTAGCGAATATGTTAATGATGGCCACATGATGTTCGGGGACTGTTTGGGCCTTAAAGTTTCCTCACATTTTTCTTATATAATTTTAATTAATTATTCCATGGCGCGACAGGCCTAGAAGGCCCTTACCCTACCAGCGGACTGCTGACCTCACATCCACATTTTTCTTATTCATTCATAGTGTTCTGCTCAAGAGCAGGTCTTTCACTGCAAACTCAGCATTCTCCACTCTTTCCTTGACTCAGCTTTCCTTTTTGTATCTCCATACAAACCATTTATTTTAATATTGTCTATCATCTGATGTCTTTTTCTGCCTCTAACTTTCTTTCCGTTGACCATTCCTTCTAGGGCATCCTTCAGCAGGCAGTTTCTTCTTAGCCAGTGGCCAATCCAATTTCCGTTCCTCTTCTTTATGAGTTCCAGCATTGTTCTTAGTCCACCGCTGTGGTCTCGAGGTAGCGTGCTGCCTTGTCACGCAGCGGGCCCGGGTTCGATCCCCGGTCGGGGCAGTTTTTCTGGTTGAGGTTTTTATCGGGGTTTTTCCTCACCTGTAAGACAAATGTCAGGAAAACTTTAAGGCCCAAACGGTCCCCGAAATCATATGGCCATCATCCTTATCATTATCATCCTTACCATTATCATCATCATCCTTCACCGGTGTGGAAAGCAACGGGAAGCTACCACACCTACACAATTCCCTAGTAAAGCTGCAAGCATAGCATGAAAATTCTATGATTGCAGTGAAGGACCTGCCTTCGGGCAGAATTACTATGGATCATTGTTCTTCTTTTATTCACTCTGTCTAGCACATCTTTATTTCTTACTTTGTCTGTCCATTTTATACGCTCCATTCTTCTCCATATCCACATCTCAAAAGCTTCCAGTCGCTTTTCCTCATTCCGTCGTAATGTCCAAGTCTCTGCACCATATTTTTCTTATAGGTGAGGAAAAAAAAAAAAAAAAACAAAAATACCTCACCCAGGAAACTTGTCCCTACTCGAGGACTGAACCCGCTGCGTGACAAGACAGCACGCTACCTCGAGACCACGTCAGTGTTTAAGAGAAAATATAAAAATGCAAGATTCTAGTGAAAACCTTCAAAACAACACAATTGACGTGGTTTGGACATGAGATTAAATCAATTAAGATTTATGAATGGAATCCGATAGGAAGAAGGAAGTGAGGAAGACCAAATCTAACTTGGGCACAAGGGGTAGTCAAAACAATGGAAGAGAGAACGTGGAAAAATAGACTGGGGTGGAAATTTATCATAGAATCTTGGAATGGACACAGGGACATGTCACGGGCATTGTAAAACCTGTGAATAAATAAATAAAGGTACAGGGAAATTTAATAACGCAAAGTTTGCTAACATGCTAATTGAATTTTCATTGTTGAATGGGACGTAAATCTCTTTTTTAAAGTTAAATTGTATTAAAAAACAAAATACGTCTCTGTGTATAAATTGTTGTTAGTTTTCTTTTGTTTAGTCAAGCAAACGTGTAACTTGACAAAATTAAATATCGCCAAGTTGAATGCAGAAAAATGAAGAGAGCGTATAGAATATATCACCTGAGAAAGTAATTTCCCTGCGTCAGGAGTTGACACTGAATTCCAAGCTTCATTAATTTTAATGTAATTCAATTTGTTAGCGTCACATCGTTTATTAACTCTCTTGTCGTCCATTTCATGATAACTCCGCCATTTTGTAAACTCATTTTAAACACGTTTATCATAAGTAATGCTACCAGTGATTTCCAATTTATGTAGAGAATTTGGAAATCAAGAGTGGCATTTGTTAGGACTATTTAACGAATAAAATTAAGCTGTTTACTCACAAATCATTATTTATATGTAGTTATTTTTAAATATTTATATATTTAATGTAAACGGCGATGTTTGAAAACAAATGAGTAACGTTTGTTATGTTTCATTTGTTCATTCACTGCAACCAGATCATATTATCTATTGCCAAGTAAATATTGTAAGAATGCAGCCTAGTGGAGAAAAAATAAAACACATCAAACTGTATATTATAAGCAACATTACAGGTTATTAATTAATTTCTGACGTCCTGTGATGTAAATATGTCAATTATATTTTTCTGGAACGTTAATACCTGGGAAATAATATGTTTAAGAAAGTGCAAACAGTGGTTTCTTTTTATTGTGGTATAATCAATTGCTACAAATTGTTTTGTATTATATCCCGCAAACGGTATCTGTTTACATTCGTTGACTATATGCAATCTGGGAGCCACTTCGCAGCTAATTAAAATTTTACAAAACAGTAGCCGTTCCAACGTTAACATACGGGTCTGAGACTTGGCCTTTAACGATCTCTGATAAACTTAAAATTGAGGCAATAGAAATGAGATTTCTCAGATCAGTTGCAGGTGTATCTTTAAGAGATCAAAAGAGAAGTCAAGATATCAGAGATGAATTACAAATATATAATATAAACCAGAGAATATACAGAAATAAATGTAATTGGTTTTAAAATATACAAAGAATGCCGAATAATCATTTATCAAAACAGCTGCTTCATTATAAACCTCTAGGCCGTAGAAATGTAGGAAGACCAAAACGTCGTTGGAAAGACGACCTGCACCTGCAGCATATAGTGCACCGGGGAGCGGAACGGGCCAACAGGCCCATACCTTCAACATGATGATGATGGAGCCATTTGCATTATAGGATTCTTACATCTAAATATATAAATTGTTATATTCAACGTATTTCTTATAGAGTCAGTCACTGCAAAATAATGCTCTGACCTATTCAGAATGTTAAAAAGGAGGAGCTTTCTTTAATATGATAAACTTAAGTTGATAAATTCGAGGTGAAACACGACTGTGATTGGTTGTAAAACAAAATTCATTTGAAACGTGATTGGCCATTGACTCCAGTTTGGGGCATGAGTTAAATAGCCAATCAGAACAGTTAAAAACAACGTGTAAATATAGAAAATAGCTACATTTAACTTATTAATCAATTTACATAAGCGTTAAATATTAGAAGAGAGAGGCGAATGAAGGAAACTACACACCAATGAATCGTCCTCGCTGATGTAATTGTTAAGATCATTGCTTCTGGCTCTGAGAGTCGCGGGTTTAAACCTAGGCGTGGTGCATGGCTTTTTTAGGACGAAAAATCGAAGGGAGAAGACGTCTGGGAAGGACTTTAAGCCGTGGGTCCCGAGTCTGAAGTTTTTTCAGGATCGTAAAAATTTCAAGCCTAAATTAGGACCTCTGGGCAAAAAAAATATTCCTCACGAAGTGAGGAGTGAATTTATCTAGAGAATTTGGAAATCAAGAGTGTCATTTGTTAGGACTATGTAACGAATAAAATTAAGCTGTTTACTCACAAATCATTATTTAAATATAGTTACTTTAAAATATTTATATATTTAATGTAAACGGCGATGTTAGAAAACAAATGAGAAACGATTGGTACGCATCATTTACTTCTTTTGTTCATCGCTGCAACCAGATCATATTGTTTATTGCCAAAGAAACGCAATATTGTAAGAATGCACTCTAGTGGAGAAAAAATGAAACACATGGAGCTCTATATTAATTTCTGATGTCCTATGATGTAAATATGACAATTATATTTTTCTGGAATGTTATTACCTGGGAAAAAATACATTTAAGAAAGTGCAAACAGTGGTTTATTTTTTGGTGGTATAATCAATTGCTACAAATGTTTTTATATTAACTCCTGCATGCGCTATGTGTTGACATTCATGCACTATATATACAATCTGGTAGCCGTATTTCTTGGAGAGTCGTTCACTGCAAAATAATGCTATGACCTATTCAGAATGTTAAAAAGGAAGTTTTTCTTTATTATGATAAACTTTAGTTGGTAAATTCTAGGCGAAACACGACTGTGAATGGTTGTAAATAAAAAAATCATTGAAATGTGATTGGTCATTGACTCCCATTTGGGGCATGAGTTAAATAGTCAAATAAAATAGTGCGTATAAATCCGACCCTTAACAATTAAGAACGAGTTGTAAAATTTCCACGTCTTAAAAAAAGTTGTAAGAAGATGAAATTACGTTAGCTCGTAACATTAAGGTTGTAAGAAAATCAATGTACACGTCACACTGCATAACCGTTACGGTTGCCATGGTAACGGAAACCTTAGTAGCGGCACAACAGACGATCAACATATTATGCACATTTGCTCTAACAATAAGATTTTTTTACTTACTTCACTTATTAATAGTGTCGACTCTTCTACAGCGTGTTAAAAAACAATGTTGTGGATTGAATCGATTATATTGTTTGAATGAATGCAGGTAGAAATATTGAATCGCACTCAGATGAAAGTAAAAACCTGAAATATTTTCGTCTTTAAATTTGAGTCGCTGAATGTAACTTACACAAATCTGGGATAAGAGTGTTTCCTTGCGGGAATTCCTTCTTCTTCCTCTACGCATGAAAGCTGGCAGCTTCTTGCGTGTTCATTCACTACTGGTCCGGGGTATGGTGACGTCCTTCCATCGTAGGTGTGTTCTTCCTTAATGGCCTTTTCTGTTGATGTGTCCAGTCACGTATTTTCTACTGTTCTCCATTCTATCTATGTGATCGTTTCAATTTAGTCTTTTAACATTTATCCAGAGGTTTATGGGTTCAATGTCACGTTCTTCTCTAATAACAGAGCTGCGAATTTTCTCTCTCAGCGATTTTTCTACCATTTTCCTTAAAACTTTCATTTCGGTTGTTTCATTGATTTGTTTTTTGAGTTTCTGTTCGGCATTCACAACCATATGTTCGAACTGGTCTTACGACTTACTTACTTAGTTACTCACTGGCACTATCGAACCCGTAGGTTCATGGCCGCACGAACATAAGCTCTCCATACATCCCTATCCTGAGCTAATGCTTTCCAATCATTCCCTGTATAATCTGCTTCTCTCAAACCATAGTTAATGTTATTCTACCAACTGGGCGTTTTCCCCCTGGCTTTCCTACAAGAAGCTTCCATGCAAGTGTTTCACTCCCCATACGTGTAACATGTCCTGTCCATCGCAGTCTACGAGACGATCTTATGACAGATTTGTAAATTCTTACTTTTGTATCTACTCTTAAATTTTTATTTTTCCAAACAGTATTGTTTAAACATCCCGATATTTTGTTTGCATTATTTGCTTGATGGAGGATTTCATCTGTTATTCTGTTGCTGCTGTTCATTTCTATTCATAAATATTTGAATTTGTCCCGCGCCGTAGCCGAGACGGTTAACGTAGGAAGCCTTGGCGCAGAGCTATGGGACTTGCGCTGGTTCGGGTCTCAATGGGGGAAGAAATTTTCTCATGGTATTTCGGCCAGTATGGGACAGGTGCCCACCCAGTATCGTGAGGTAATTGGGTAGCTACAATAAGTAGCGGCTCCAGGTTGAGGAACCAGCTATAACGGCTGGGGGACTCGACATGCTAACCACATGTCACCCCTACACTGGCTGTTGATCATCTACCTCTGTGATTGACACATGTGGATGTGAAGGGCCAGCAGCCGGCTGGTAAAAGGGCAACCGCCCGCTGAAAAGTGGAAAGACCCTCAATCGGAAATATTTGAATTTCATGACCTGTTCTATACTTTTCTTTTCTATTTCTAATTTAACACGTCGTGGGTCCTTGGATGTTGCCATTGATTTGGTTTTATTTGTTCAGATTTTCATGTTGTATTTTGCTGCAATGAATCTAAATTTGTGCAACAGCATTTGTAAATCATCTTCACGTTGTGCCATTAGAACTGTGTCATGGGTCCCCATCGACTGATAAATTGGTAGCTACTTGATGTAACTAATTTGAAACTCCCTGTTGCGACAGACCTTGAAGACCCATATTCTACCATCCGGCCGCTGGTCTCACATCCACATATGTTAATCGCAGAGCTAGTATAAGGGAGACTTGTGGTCAGCATGACGGGATCTCAAGCCGTTATATGTGATTTCTCTACCTGCAGCCACTGATTGTTCTTACTTACTTACTTACTCACTGGCACTATCGAACCCGTAGGTTCATGGTCGCGCGGACATACGCTCTTCATACATCCCTATCCTGAGCTAATACTTTCCAATCATTCCATGTATAATCTGCTTCTCTCAAATCATAGTTAATGTTATTCTCCCACCTCATTCTTGGTCTACCAACTGGGAGTTTTCCCTCTGGCTTTCCTACAAGAAGCTTCCATGCGCGTCTTTCATTCCCCATACGCGCAACATGTCCTGCCCATCGCAGTCTACGGGACTTAACTGTTCTTATTATATCTGGCTTCCTATAAAGACCATGTAGTTCATTGTTATGTACTCTTCTCCATTCTCCTGTCTGTTCATCTCTCTTTGGTCCAAAAATTTTCCTAAGTACTTTATTCTCAAATACTTGTAATCTCCTTTCCTCTCTTAAAGTAAGATTGTTCTACCTAAACAAATTCCTCAAGATGCTGGGGGGGGGCACTGGTCACATACTGGCCGAAATTCCATGAGAAAAATTCTTTCCCCATGGGGACTCGAACCATTACAAGTCCCATAGCTCTGTAATGAGTCTTTTTGCTTTAAGGGGGTGATGGATGAAATTTTTATTTTCTACATTTTTTGAGCTAAAGTCTTGATTGTTGTACAAACATTCACTGCATGATGCATGATGACGTGTTTAAGTTTCATTCTTGTGAGACATTTATTTTACGAGTTATTAAATATTATATTTAAAAAATCAGACATATAATTAAATGGGTTCCACAATTTTTTAGTAAAATGTCTGATTTTTCTACAAGACCCCTAAAATATTTACAAAAACATCATGCATTAGAATTCTTCTCCTTCTTCTACTACAAGGTTTAGGCTATGCAGCCTGTTCCGGCGAAGTTTAAAAGTGGAGTCCATCTTCTGCGTGGTCGGCCAACATCTCTTGTTCCTCTGGGATTATACAGGAAGGTTCTTTTTTGTATTCTTTCGTTGTTCATTCTCATTAAGTGTTCTGTCCATTTCTTATTATTTTCGCTGATTTTATCTTCAATTTTATATATATTTAATTCTTCTCGTATAGTTTCATTCCTTATTCTATCCGCTCTTGTGCATCCTTTCACATTACGTAAAAACAGCATTAGAATTCTTATAATGTAAATACAAAGGGAGAAAAAATAATGTACGTCATGCGTGGAATTACAAAAAAAATAATAATTGCATACATTTTATTTTTTATTTCTTAAAATACTACTTCAATCATGAAAACCCATGCACTACTTTGTTACTCGTTGTTTTTAGGACATGCAGTAAGAATCATAACCTTCTTGGACAAAATTTGTGAATTTTATTCAATTTTGAACGTACAAAAATGCAGTGGAAATAAAAGTGTGGAAAAACAAGTTTAAAGATTTGCATCCAGTTTAAATACACTATGTAACATACAGGCCTAATGAGCACTTTAGGGCACTTACAAGCGTCATAGGCCTCTGAAACTTTGCCAACATATACATTAGACTACAGGCTATTTTTTAGTACAAAAAACGCCAATTTTGATCTCAAATGGTCAATTTTTCACCCGTCACCCCCCTTAAATAGTTCGGTTTGGGTGAGGGAGAACCAAATATTTTAGTTACACTTATTTCCCTGCATATGTCAGTGAATGACATGTGATTAGGTCATCACTTCAAAGAGACACCTGGTGGCCAACAAATATTATAAAAGCTTATTTTTTCTAAGGAAGAAAGATTCCGAAAACTCGTTTCAACACGGAGAGAGGTAAAACCAATGATAGTAAAGGAGGGTGAGTGCGGTTTAGATGACTAGATTTCAGGATGAGTGATCGCTGTTTACCCCATAGTCAGGTACCTGCACTTGTAATTGTAATGTACCAGTTTGCATCTATCCATCCATCCATAGCAATTCTGCCCGAAGGCAGGTCCTTCACTGCTTACAGCTTTACTAGGGAATTGTAGGTGTGGTAGCTTCCCGTTGCTTTCCACACCGGTGAAGGATAATGATGATGTCCATACGATTTCGGGGACGGTTTGGGCCTTAAAGTTTTCCTGACATTTGTCTTACAGGTGAGGAAAAACACCGATAAAAACCTCACCCAGAAAAAACTGCCCCGACCGGGGATCGAACCCGGACCCGCTGCGTGACAAGGCAGCACGCTACCTCGAGACCACAGCGGTGGACTTTACATCTATAGACCCTAATAAATTACATGTTCAATCATTTCTTATACATCTATAGTGCATATTTATTGTAATCTTAAAAGCACGTGATCTGAATATACATTGCAATTACTTACGAAACTCCCTGTATCACCTTAGTAAAGTGAAGTAAAGTGATCCCACTATAGGCCTCAGGAGGCCCTTAGAGTAGTGGGAGGTTAAGGCTCCCACTCTACTGGACCGGCTTAGAAGAGGCAATTTGTGTACGGTTTGAAAATACAGGACAGATATTTCCTTCCTTATAAAATCAACATACTATTGAATGGCAAAGACGGATTAAATTATACTGACAAGGAGAGGACACGCTCTGTACGTCACCAAATTAAATAAAATTTAGTGAAATTAAAGAACAAGACCTACTGTTTAAAATCACACCTGGTTTAGAGGATTAATGACGCCTCGTTTTGGAAATATCAATTTTTTGTAACTTACTTCCTTTAGGTGACTTTTAAAGTAACACGTGTTTGTTATGGTGTACCTCACGTGGACTGTCACGTAGGCACTCCAGGTTCGAATCCTGGTCAGTTCTTTTTTTCTTATAATAATGATTAATATTGTAATGGCAGTTACCTATATTTACGTATATCATATTTCTCAATGTGTTGAACACTTGACATTTTAAACAAATTACTAATTATCTAATGTTGTATTGTAAAGGATATACAATGTGTTCGCATAGAGACGAATGTGACCGGTAGAAGGATGCGTAACGCAAGTATTAATTTATCACAAACAAAAATATAGGCTGTAAATATTGCAACACGAAGGAGAATAATAATAATAATAATAATAATAATAATAATAATATCAAGGATTATAAGAAAATGGATTGACTAAGATTTGAACCCGGGTTGTTTATATGACAGTCCAGCGTGCATCCACATGAGCCACGCCGTCACACACTACATAGTTCCTTTAACAGTCACCTAAACGAAGTTTGTTACAAAGAATTGCTAATATTTCCAATACGAGGGACCGTTACCCCCTAAATCAGGTATGTCGTGTTTTTTAATATCATTAAATTATATTTAATTTGGTGACGTACAGAGCGTGTCCTCTCCTTGTAAGAGATTTTATTACACTGAATACTGGGGCCAGTAGTAAATATCAATAAAACTAAATATATGGCCACACGTAGAAATATTGCAGATACTCTTGTCGTCCCAACTTCTTTAAAAAACATTAAACTGAAAAAATATAAAACTGTTATTCTCCCAGTTATATTATATGGATGTGAAACATGGACTCTTACTTCAAATAGATGTTAAATTTTGGGCAGACGAGGCTAGGAGAGAACTCCAAAAGATTGGTATGGGCTGGATATGGGAAAAAGGGACTGAAAATCGCAAGAACGTGTGGAGAAAAATAAGGAGGAGGTACTTAGATATAATCCAACAAGATACTTTCGCCGAATGTACAGGAAAACGATCACTGTGTTTACAAAGAGACCTAAAACACGTCTGGGGAAAAGAATCGTATATACTCAACCTAGGATTTAAGGAGAGATCAGGGCTTGCTTGGATAATAATAATAATAATAATAATAATAATAATAATAATAATAATAATGATAATAATAATATCAAGGATTATAAAAAATTGGATTGACCAAGATTTGAACCCGGGTTGTTTACATGACAGTCCAGCGTGTATCCACATGAGCCACGCCGTCACACACTACATAGTTCCTTTAACAGTCACCTGAAGGAAGTTTGTTACAAAGAATTGCTAATATTTCCAATACGAGGGACCGTTACCCCCTAAATCAGGTATGTCGTGTTTTTTAATATCATTAAATTATATTTAATTTGGTGATGTACAGAGCGTGTCCTCTCCTTGTAAGAGGTTTTTTTACACGGAATACTGGGGCCAGTAGTAAATATCAATAAAACTAAATATATGGCCACACGTAGAAATATTGCAGGGTCTCTTGTCGTCCCAACTTCTTTCAAAAAACATTAAACTGAAAATATATAAAACTGCTATTCTCCCAGTTATATTATATGGATGTGAAACATGGACTCTTACTTCAATATTACGAGTATTAGAGAATAAAGTTGTTAGGAAAATGTTCGGACCAAAGGAGGTGTACAGACAGGTGAATGGAGAAAAATACATAACGATGAAGTACACCTAGCGACAAAAAGAATGGGCCAACTCTTGATCTCGAATATTTAAGTTCCAACGCGCGATTCACACGAGTAAACTAATTGCACAGTAGAGCTACAATACGTTTCCCTTCTTCCCTTGAAGAGCATTCTTTCAAGCGATATCAGCCAGCGTACGATTAGCTCAGTGCTTAGTAGCTTGATTCGTACGCAAAAGGTCGCAGGTTCGATTCCCGATCAGGTTAATTTTTTTAATTGTTAAAATGCTTTCTGTTTTATTCTGTTTGTCTATTCTTAAAGGAAAAAACGTACTAACTATTTGTATTAATATTTTTATTATTTATTTATTTATAAACAGGTTTACAGTGTAATAAAACATCTTCTTGTGTCCAAAGCTTTTTTAATTTGTCACTTCTTTCTCCATTCTTCTCTATCTTCCCATTCCAGTTCTTCCAGACGTAGTTTCCTCACACCTCTTCTTATATCATCCATCCATCCATTTAAATCTAGGTCGACCTCTCTTTCCTTTCCCAGGTGGAATCCATTCCAAAGCTTGTCTGGGTAATCTTTTCTTTGGCATCCTATGTGTATGACAATACCATTCTAGTTGTCTGCATCTCACAAAATGTAATTTTGAATTTTGGACTATTATTTGTAATTCTGATCTCTCTTTATTATTATTATTATTATTATTATTATTATTATTATTATTATTATTATTATTATTATTATTATCATTACTATTATTATTATTATTATTATTATTATTATTATTATTATTATTATTATTATTATTATTATTTTAAATTTAGAATGTCTAGTCGAGCGTCTGAAACAATCCATTTCAGTAGACATAAGCTTTAAACTCAAATTTTTATTCAACTGCCAAGTTTTTGCACCGTATGTTAGCGTACTTCGAATTATGGATTTATAAATTTCTAATTTGGTATCCATTCATAGGTTAAACTCCGTTTAACATTGTTATTACTGATCTGCCTTTTTGAATCCTATATTTTATGTCATTTTCTTGGGTACATTTTGAGTTAATTTTGATCCCAGTTAATTACATTTTTCACATTATTCGATACATCTCATTATTATTATTATTTTCTGTTATTGTTTATCATCTATGGGCTATTATTATGCTGGACTTAATTGAAGGGCGAAACTTTTCCCTCTCTGATATGGAATAAATAAATAAATAAACACATACATATATGAAGCTACATTATATTTTATTACATACATTTATAGCAGTATTATTAAAACGTGGTACTGCACACAATTAAATTTATACCGGTAGCTAAATAGTGTTACAGAGGCAGGAATGTTACTTAAGATAGTGTAAAGTGAACGAAGATTACGTGGCTGGAATTAAATCTTATAGCAGTGATAGGATGTATTTTGCGAAAATACAAATGAATAAAAAAATTATTGAAGGATTGGAACCCTGACTTTCATACATATTTCTTTTTCTTGTAAGTGGTTTAACGATCTACGCTACTCGAACGTTGGATACTAGTTGTCTAAATATTGGTTGTCTTATACTTCTGCACTATGCACGAGAGTTGAACTTTATTTGAAATGTAGCAATTTGAGTAATATTGCATTTGTCCAACACTCGTAAATACCTAGAAACACGTCTCCTTCGCTGTTCTTTAACTATTTAAGACGATTAAAACCAAATACAGCGTATTTAAAACATTTAACAATGCGCGTTACCTCGTGAACCTCAGCTTTAGCTTTTCGAGCATGCGCAGTGGGCCATAAAAGGAACTCTGCTTTTTGAAGCGGCTCATTCTTTTTGTCACTAAGTGTACATTATCTTAATAGCAAACAAAATATAATAAGAACAGTCAAGTCTCGTAGACTGCGATGGGCAGGACATGTGGTACGTATGGGGAATGAAGGAGGCTCATTGAAACTCCTTGTAGGAAAACCAGAGGGAAAACGCCCAGTTGGTAGACCAAGAATGAGGTGGGAGAATAACATTAACCACCATTTGACAGAAGAAGATTATACACGGGATGATTGGAAAGCGTTAGCTCAGGATGGAGAATATATGGAAAGTGCGGCCATGAACCTCTGCGTTCTATGGTGCCAGTGAGTTAATTAGTTACTTTAAAGAGGCTCCATCATTAATTTTGAGATCCTCTTTCTGTCCCGAAAAGGTTCAAATTCGGTACACCTGGCTTAAAGTCCCTCCCGGAAGGTTTCTCCCTTTGGATTTTTCCATTCTAAAAATCCATGGACACCGTCCGTGTTCGAACCTGCGACCTTCGGACTGAAGGCAAGAAATGTAACCAATAGACCACTGCGGCTGACCAATATCTTTAAAATAATTTAAATTCGAACAGAAACACAAGAATATCGTAGCCTAACGGATACAAGCAAAATATTCTATCTGCTGTATGACTTAGGATATTAAAGCGTCTATAGATTATAATGAAATAAAATATTGGTTGTGAAGGGAGGAGGAGTTGAAGAGCGGAAGGCGCTAGTCGTGTGTTTGACAGCCTGTCACGTGTCCTCCTCTTATTGGATTTCAAATTCACTTTGCTGTCGCCCGGATTTAAACCCGGATGGATTCACTATTGCCAATTTCCTGTCAGTTTGGCCAGTCTATAAACCGCCAGACCCTCGGGGATTCTAGGAATACCCACTCACAAAGCATTCTATGTTATGTGGCCGCCATCAATATATCTGTGGTCAGGCGATATACGTCTTAAAGTATAAATCACCACTTTTCACGAAAACACTTTTTGAACCCTGGAATACATCTAGGAACCGCGCGAACCTATCAACAAATAGTTTCGATGTTTTTATCATTAATTTCATACATCTCAATGATGGATAAATCATATTTGAAGAGAAAAATTATACGCTCAGACCGGGACTTGAACCCAAGGGTCCCGGGTTCAAGTCCCGGTCTGAGCGTATAATTTTTCTCTTCAAATATAATAAATAGTTTTATTAAACTATCTAACTAACTCACTGGCACTGCCGAACCATAGGTTCTTGGCTGCGCTTACATGAACTCTCCGTACATCCCTATCCCGAGGTAAAGTTTTCCTATTATCCCCTGTAATATCTACTTCCCTCAAATCATGGTCTTGGCCTTCCTACTGGGCGTTAACACTGGTTTTCGTAATAGGAGTTTATATGCGCTTCTTTCATTCCCCATTCGTGCCATATGTCCTGCCCATCGCATTCTATTAGACTTAACTGTTCTTATTACACCTGGTTTCCCATAAAGACTATGTAGTTCATGGTTATGTAGTCTTCTCCATTCACTTGTCTGTTCATCTCTCTTTGGTCCAAAATATGTGTTAAGAACTTTATTCTCAAATACTTGTAATTGTTTCTCATCCCTTAAAGTAAGAGTCCATTTTTCACATCCTAATAATGTAACTGGGGGATAACAATGCATACAAAAAAAAAGTGATCAACAAATTAGTCAGAAAACAAAAAAAGAAGAATCAATTTAAGAAATATAACAAAAGTAGAAAAAGAACGTAACACAAATACAAACAAATGGATTACACTAACTTATAGAGGAAATGAAACGACCAAATTAGCTAATTCGATCAAGAAACAAGATAAAAACATTAAAATCGCCTTTAAAACCAATAATAAACTCAATAACATAATTTCTAATAAAACAGAAACAACAAATAAGTATGAAAATAAAGGCGACTATAAACTAAAATACAATAGTTGTGAAAAATTCTACATAGGCAAAACAATAAGAAACTTTAACAAACGATATTCGGAACATAGCATTTTCATGCTATGCTTGCAGCTTTACTAGGGAATTGTGTAGGTGTGGTAGCTTCCCGTTGCTTTCCACACCGGTGAAGGATGATGATGGCCATATGATTTCGGGGACCGTTTGGGCCTTAAAGTTTCCCTGACATTTGTCTTACAGGTGAGGAAAAACCCCGTTAAAAACCTCACCCAGAAAAACTGTCCCGAGCGGGGATCGAACCCGGGCCCGCTGCGTGACAAGGCAGCACGCTACCTCGAGACCACAGCGGTGGACATGTTATTAATAATGTAGAAAAATCAAGTTTTTCCAAACATATACTCGAAACAGGTCATCGATTTGAAAAAAAAAAATCGATAACTCTATGTCAATACTACATAGAGAATACAATAACAACAGAATCAACATCCTTGAAGACACAGAGATTCTAAAAGAAGCAAGGAATAAAGACCTGCTCAATGAGAACATAACAGAAGACATAAATCCGTTATACAACCTATTTAACACCATCAGTTCCACTTAAAACGCAGAAGATGAAACATTGTTTTCGAAAGGCCTCCATATTAGAATAACTTGAAGAAGTTTAATAATTTAGTTGAGGGCGACTGACTTACCAGGTAAACATTATATAATTAACATCTTGTTACATAACCTCAACTGTGCTTTAACATGAATTTCAAAACTGTTGAATGTCTTAACTCCATCGGGTAAAATAAATAAATAAAAAATAAATAAAGGCTGAGAAATATAACGTGCTATTATGCATTACAGGGACTCTTGACGTCCCAACTCCTTTAAAAAAACGTTAAACTGACTATTTAACTCATGCCCCAAATGGGAGTCAATGACCAATCACGTTTCAATGATTTCTGTTTTACAACCAATCAGATTCGTGTTTCACGAAATATTTATCAGTGTTATAATTACCATATTAAAGAAGGCTCCTCCTTTTTAATATTCTGAACAGGTCTGACCATTATTTTGCAGTGACTTAGCCTAGGAGAAATACGGCTACCAGATTGTATATATAGTGCGTGAATGTCAACACATGCCGCATGCGGGAGTTAATATAAAACATTTGTAGCAATTGATTATAGCACCAAAAAAAGAAACCACTGTTTGCACTTTCTTAAATGTATTTTTTCCCAGGTAACAATCCAGAAAAATATAATTGTCATATTTACATCATACGACATCAGAAATGAATTAATATACAGTTTGATGTGTTTCATTTTTTCTCCACTAGAGAGCATTCTTACAATAGTGCGTTCCTTTGGCAATAAATAGTATGATCTGGTTGCAGTGATAAACAAAAGAAGCAGTAGAAGCGTTCCTATCGTTTCTCATTTGTTTTCAAACATCGCCGTTTACATTAAATATATAAATATTTTAAAATAACTATAGTTAAACAATGATTTGTGAGTAAACAACTTAATTTTATTCGTTAAATAGTCCTAACAAATGCCACTCTTGATTTACAAATTCTCTAGATAAATTCACTCCTCACTTCGTGAGTCGTGAATTTATCGATAATTTGGAAATCACTCGTGGCATTACTTATGAAAATATATAAAACTATTATTCTACCAGTTATATTATATGGATGCGAAACATGGACTCTTACTTTAAGGGAGGAAAGGAGATTACGAGCATTTGAGAATAAAGTTCTTAGGAAATTTCTTGAACCAAAGAGAGATGAACAGACAGGTGAATGGAGAAGACTGCATAACAATGAACTACATAGTCTTTATACGAAGCCAGATATAATAACAGTTAAGTTTCATAGACTGCGATGGGCAGGACATGTGGCACGAATGGGAAATGAAAGGTGTGCATGGAAGCTTCTTCTAGGATAACCAGAGGGAAAACGCCCAGTTGGTAGACCAAGAATGAGATGGTAGAATAACATTAACTATGATTTGAGGGTAGTAGATTATACAGGAAATGATTAGAAAGCATTAGCTCAGGATAGGTATGTATGGAGAGCTTATGTCCGCGCGGCCATGAACCTACGGTTTCGATAGTGCCAGTGAGTTAGTTAGAAATGTATAAAATATGCTTCTATTTTTTTTAAACGCTTCTTTTGCCATTGATATCCTCTGCTTAACTCCTTGATGGCAGTGATGTCTTAAGGTTAGCCAGAGCTCAGCTATTCCAATTCTTCTAGGTTTTAACTTCAAAGTTTTGTATTTATGCAAATCTTAATAAGCTTTTCCCATCATGTACTCCTCTTCCCGCAGGACTTGTCCCTACCATGTTAAAATCCTACGAACCCTGGTTTAACTCGCGACCCTGGGGACTAGAGGCATGGAACATAATCAGTGGCATACCGAGGTCGACAAAGACGAAGATAACGAAAGTAGAAAACATAAAAGAATAAAATATCCCTAGAACTTGGTATGCAGGGAGTTTTGTTGAAGTAGAAATAAAGTGGCCCCCCTTACAGAACCCAGTAATGGAGCAGATAAAATTCTGTGTTTCTGTAGTCTGAAACATCCCCTGTGCGTTTAATGCTGGAGGGAGGAGTCATTTTTACGCCGGGGGTTGTTTTGTGGTTTTTATGAAATAACAGGAACAACTTCGCCTCAGCAAGTTTTCAACTTTCTCAGTAAATCAAGGGCTGCCAACATTGCGTGCTGCCTCTACCGTGATTAATTATAACTAGAATAACACAACTAAAAACAACGCTTTACAGCCTTAGTCTGTCCACCGTGTTGACCAGGGGGTAGCGTGCCTGCGTCTTAACCCATTCGCCTCAAAAGACGAGATAGACTCGTCGGCAGTTTAATGACCTTCAACTGAGAAGACGAGATACACTCGCTAACTCTACTGTTATATATTTTGCAATGTTTTGTACATCCCTTGGCAGGGCAGTATTTTGTTAATATTTATGATTAATAGAGGTATGCGTTTTGGTCTTCACCGTCATTGTGATCTCAAGTACCGTTGTCTTTTGTTTGTCTTGAATGTCTGAAAATAAACAATAACATTTACTTAAATCCGGTTTCTAGGGAAATGCATTCAATATTTAAAAATGAAGCGAATTGATTAATTAGGAGGTCCGGGTTCAATACCCAGCGGGGTTAAAATTTTTAATTGCAAAATTAATTTAATTATAAAATATTCAATATAGGGACCAGGAGATTGTGAATCAGATGCCTGCATTAAACTGCAAACCTCACCACAGTACATATGTTGAGAAGGCATGTGGTGCTGTTGATAGTGATTCGTCAATCGAATAGGAACGTTAAGCTTGGCATAGGAAGATGCTACGTGCCGGCACCGGGTTTCACCTTCTCTCTTTTTTCTTCAGCATCTCTCACACAACACACTTTACACTACACATCCTACACTCCTATCTGTACACAATACAAGAGTACATGATCAGAGAGTATTAAAAATACACGAAACGAAACAAAACTAAAATTTTATAAAGCGATGACAGTTCCTTTACTATTTTTTTCTAATGCCACCAGGTTGTCTTTTATGCCATTTCTGGTTTTCTCCCCTGGCATTAGCAGAATTGTAATATATTTCTCAGGTTGGGGCACCTGGAATGCTGAGTTACGTTACCCCGATGATATCCATCCATAGTAATTCTGCCTGAAGGCAGGTCCTTCACTGCAATCATAGCATTTTCATGCTATGCTTGCAGCTTTACTAAGGAATTGTGTAGGTGTGGTAGCTTCCCGTTGCTTTCCACACCGGTGAAGGATGATGATGATGATAATGATAATGGTAAGGATGATAATGATAAGGATGATGGTCATATAATTTCGGGGACCGTTTGGGCCTTAAAGTTTTCCTGACATTTGTTTTATAGGTGAGGAAAAACCCCGATAAAAGCCTCACCCAGAAAAACTGCCCCGACCGGGGATCGAACCCGGGCCCGCTGCGTGACAAGGCAGCACGCTACCTCGAGACCACAGCGGTGGACCCCGATGATATGATGGGTGATAAATGATTATGAAGCGCCAGGAGAGTTCTTAACCTAAACTTAAGGTAAATTCCAGACCCTGGGCAACCACAGGAAAAATTGCTATGGTCTGATTGGAATCTTACCCGGGACCTCATGAACTGTAGTCAGAACTAGCCCACGAGGCTGGTCTCCCTTACTATTGTATGGTAGTGAATTTTGGGTTTTAACTAAAACAGAAGAGAAGACGATAGAAGCAGCTGAAATGAGATTTTCTGAGAAGTGTGGCTGGTTGCAAACTTCTAGATAAGAGAAGAAGTGAAGATATTAGAAATGAGCTAAATATTTTTAAACTTTTAGATAAAATAAAACAATATAGAAAAAAAAACTGGAAAGAACATGTTCAAAGAATGAAAGATGAATGCATACCAAAAAATATACTTAATTACATACCAAAAGGAGACAGGAATGTTGGTAGACCGAAAAAGAGATGGATTCAATTTCTTCAATAAGAACCTATGAGACCGGAGCAAGCCATATGGGCTTATATTGACTTAGGCTTTCACGGCCGGAAATCATCTACAAGACCATCATATGGACTTAATTTGTGATATAGCCTATGTAAAGTGATCTGCCGAAGTGGTTCGTAAATTGAAAATATACCACATTAACCGCATGTATCCGCTCAGCACAGACCCCTAAGCACGAAAACTGCACTAGAACACACACGCACACAATTACATTAATTTAATATATTAAATATATTTAATTAAACAATAGAAAAACAGCAGACATTTCTTAAATTTGTGTTGAATTACCTAATACAAAATCATCATCATCATCCGGTATCATGGCAGCTGCCGCCGTCTTCCGGAAACCAAACGCCATTCCTCTCTGTCCATCCATTGATCTTCCTCCATTCCTCTGATATTGATAGCTGCTTGTACCCATTCTATCCAAGTTTTCTTCGGTCTTCCTCTCTTCCTCCTTTCCATTGGGATCTATTCCATAACAATTTTAGGAAACCTTTGTTCTGGCATTCTTTTGACATGGTCATACCACTGTAATCTTTTCTTTTCTGTATTGTCTATGATGTCCGGCTCATGGAATATTCAAGGCTGCAGAAATAAAAATAATACAAAATAATAATAATAATAATAATAATAATAATAACAATAATAATAATATAATAATAGTAATAATAGTAATAATAATAATAATAATAATAATAATAATAATAATTAATAAGTTGGTAAGAGGCACTCGAAAGAGCATTAAGTTATAAGTTTATGAGTTGGTTCAGTGATCCTGTCCATATTCTGCATTGTTTCTAATGGTATCGCTTCACATATCTTGCATTCACACGAATCACTCGGTTGGTGGAATTTTGTATTTTTGCACATTTTGTGATGATATCCGTGTGTTGCTAAACCTATGATTCTGTGCCTTTGTGGTTGGTTACTTCCAGTCCACTCTCTGTTTACCATGGCATCTGAGGCGTAGAAATCTTCGTCGATCTCTTTTTCTCTCTGTTTCTTTTTTTCGATGACTTTCTTATATGGCTCCGTTGCTGGCAGTAGTATCCTTTGCCTCAGGTCCTCTAGGAAGAAGGTTTCTCTGGCTAGCATATAGGCCATTCTATTTGGTGTGTATTTGCTTGCACCTAATGCCTTTTTGATGAATCTTGGTTTTACTTTTTCTAACCTCTCCATATCGCTGGTCGATAGTTTCTCCCATATCAGTTCTATCCCGTAGGTGACGATCGGGGTGATCACTGATGCGAATAATTTCATGGCTGTGACTAATTTTAACGATGTGATGTCTTTGATACTGCACATAGCTCTTATAGCTGCTGCTGCTCTCTCCTGCACATGTGCGCTGAAAGACTTTGTTGTTGGCTGCAGTGTTATGCCTAAATATCTGAATTTGTTGACCATTCTTATCGGTTCTTCTCCTAGTTTTAGATTATCACTTGCCGCTGTTCTTCCTCCTTTCTTGGAAACCATTTGTACGGTCTTGTTGCTGTTTATCTTGAACTCATTTTCCATAGCCCATCGTTGTATCCCATCTATGCCTTTTTGCAATTCTTCTTTGTTTCGTGCTCCAATGGCCATGTCGTCCGCATACATTACCAGCGTCGTCCCGTTTGTTGCTTTCCCAATGTCAGCCGTCATTATGTTAAATAGTAGCGGGCTGATGGGGTCTCCTTGTAGTATCCCATTAGTTTGCATAACCTCGTCTGATGCCGCAACCTCATCTGTTATTTGTAACCAGTTTCGTCTCATTATGTCGTGTACTATTCCAACAATGGGGTGCTCGTTTCCAATCATGTCCCTCATCTTCGTGAGTAGTTTTGTTCTGTTTAGGCTATAATTCTTATGTACAGAAGTTAAGTTTGCAACAGAGATGCAAGTATTATTCAACTGTTTGCATGTGGAACGAAGGCAAAAGACAGAAAGAAGTCTTATTTTTGAGTATACTATGTTTCAATCTTAACGTTGATAATATAAAAATGCCAGTTCTTAATTTGATTCAGGATGTCTAATAAAGATGAGATAAACAAATGCAACAATCATGTTCTAACTTTTGATAATAAAAAAAAAGTGAAATCAACTCATTTAATTGCTGCATTTGTTTGTATCCACTCTAACATTTAGTATTAACGTACAGCTGCGCATGATAACGTTTTCTCTGCGGTCCGAGACATTTGAATAAGTGGCGCGATAAATTTGTGTTTTCCCAATTAATTTGATAGAGTTTTACCGGAGCATGTTGTGGAATAATAATTCTTTGTTTGGGAATTTCTCTACAATACAATAATTTTCCTACAACCCACTGTAAATTTTACTCCACCATACATCCCTATTCTCTGTATCTCAGTTAATTCTCTCGACACTATACTCCTATGCACTCCTTGACCCCACTATTCTTCTGGTCTCCCCTTTCTTCTGCTCTCTCTCCGCTTCAAAATTTAACATCATCTTGGATATCCTATCATCTGACATCTTCTTAACGTGGCCGAACCATTTCAGTCTTCTTTCTTCAATAACTTGTACAACAACTATTTGAACATCCATTATTTATCTGATTTTAGTGTTCCTAATTTTGTCTCTTGTTGAATTTCCAGAAGTCCATCTCTGTCACCAATAGTATATGTGCTTACTATCTGCTTAATGTCCATGTTTTCACATTATACAATAGTAGGCTATACTCTCCTACAACCAACTATAAATAAGTATTTTAGTTTTGTTCAGAGACATATAATAATAATAATAATAATAATAATAATAATAATAATAATAATAATAATAATAATAATATTATTATTAATAATAATAATAATCTTAACAATAATAATAATAATAATAATAATAATAATAATAATAATAATAATAGGGGGCACGCCGTAGCGTAGTGGTTAAGGCACTGCACTACAAGTCGGAAGGTCGAGGGTTCAAGTCCCGGTGGGGTCAGGATTTTTAAACTGACCAAAACCTTCTGGCGGCACTATGGCCCTGGGGTCGACTCAGCCTCTAACGGAAATGAGTACCAGACGCTTGTTCTGGGGGTAAAGGCGGCCGTCACGCAGGGCTGAAAACCCGGCTGACATCAAGTGCCGATTGTCTAGAAAAAGTGGGAGCCTTAACCTCCTACTACCCCAAGGGCCTCCCGAGGCCTGTTGTGGGATTACTTTACTTTACTTTACTTTAATAATAATAATAATAATAATAATAATAATAATAATAATAATAATAATAATAATAATAATAATAATAATAATCTTCCTGTATCTTGTAAGCCCATGTTTCCCTGTTAAGGGAAGAATTTCAACCATAGTAATTTAGTTACACTTGTTTTCGTATAGATGTCATTTGAGTGGTCCGTGGTCAGCGTTCCGCCTCATACTGACATGTGGGAAACCGAGGTAGTACTAGGACGGGAAAATTCGGTAAATTTTGCTAAGAGGCCTTTTCATTCAGGCTTAAGGATATTTTACGAGCCTGAAAATCTTCAGACTCAGGACCCACGGCTTAAAGTCCCTCCCGGAGGACTTGCTCCTTGGATTTTTCCATCCTAAAAAATCCATCGACCCTGGCCGGATTTGAACCCGCGACCCTCGGGACCAGAGGCAAGGAGCATAACCACTAGTCCACCGCGGCCGATAATAATAATAATAATAATAATAATAATAATAATAATAATAATAACAATAATAATAATAATAATAATAATAATAATATCGTATCACAAATAGTGCAGTAGGTGGTATTAGAACACGCACCCTCTTATTCTTATTTATAGACGCTTTAGCATCTACGGTCACATCACCAAACACATTGAAGAACATTTATTTCAGAATCATATATGTTTTGTATGCAGCGGTCTAGTGGTCGCATACTCGCTCCTGATTCTGAGGTTTATGTCAGCCTGGTGACTATGGGTTTTTTTAAGGGGAATCTTTTGCAAGAGAATGTGATGTTTTTGGCGCGTGAACGAACCTCCGTAATGCAGTAAGAAGCCTCTGGACAAAATATGTCGTCCTCTTGACACCCGAATTAGAAACAGGATAGATACAATCAGTTATCCCCATGCGTGCAATTGAGTATTGAATAGTAACGGAATTCGGTTAAGAAAACTGAAATTAAGGTTGATAATCTTCATTACTGCCATCGCTATCGTGTGTTAAGGCTTGTGTTTCTGCCTCATGTGACACAGTTAAGACTGCCATTGTTTTATTTAATTCTACTGACGCTGTTTAACCTCTCACCTTACAGGTACTTTTACGTGCCGCACACAACCAGGACCTTACAGTGACATTACCTGTCGGGAGAGGGATTTTAATTATGGATCACTAACTAACTAACTAACTAACTAACTCACTGGCACTATCGAATCCGTAGGTTCGTGGCCGCGCGGACATACATCCCTATCCTGAGCCAAAGTTTTCCAATCATCCCCTGTATAATCTACTTCCCTCAAATCATAGTTAATGTTATTCTCCCACCTCATTCTTGGTCTACCAACGGGGCGTTTTCCCTCTGGTTTTCCTACAAGAAGCTTCCATGCACGCCTTTCATTCCCCATCCGTGCCACATGTCCTGCCCATCGCAGTCTACGAGACTTAACTGTTCTTATTATATCTGGTTTCGTATGAAGACCATGTAATTCATTATTATGCAGTCTTCTCCATTCACCTGTCTGTTCATCTCTCTTTGGTCCAAAATTTTTCCTAAGTACTTTATTCTCAAATACTTGTAATCTCCTATCCCCCCTTAAAGTAAGAGTCCATGTTTCGCAAGCATATAATATAACTCGTAGAATAATAGTTTTATATATTTTCAGTTTAACGTTTTTTGAAAGGAGTTGGGACATCAAGAGTCTCTGCAATGCATAATAGCACGCATTTCCAGAATTGTGCCTATGTTTAATTTCCTTGTGCATCTCATTCCTATTTGTGATTATTGTTCCTAGGTATTTGAATTCAGCCACTTCATCAAAATTTCCCTCATTTGTCATTAGCTGGCCATTTCCATTATATAATGTATTTCTATGTGTGACCATATATTTAGTTTTATTGATATTTACTTCCAGTCCTAATTTCTTACAGTTACTCAATAGTGTTTTTTTTTGTCAAACGAAGACATGGAGGGCCTCCCAGAATGAGTGATCAGCTTAATGCCAGGACCTCCTCCGAGACAACACAACAATAAGACGAAATTCACCATTCAAACATACCTTCATATTTTTTCATTCTCTCCTGGCTTGACTTATTGTAACCCATTTCTGAGGTTGGAGCGCCTGGAAGGCGGAGGTGATGTGCCAGGAGAGTCCTTAATAAATATGATGATGTTCGGGGACCGTTTGAACCTCAAAGTTTCCTGACATTTGTCTTACAAGTGAGGAAAATCCAGCACCCAGGAAAGTTCTCCCGATAGGGATCGAACCCGGTCCCGCTGCATACGAGACAGGGACGTTACCCCGAAACAACAGCGGGAGACGAATGGAGAATACAAGGGGAACATGGATGCTCTTCTTCTTCTTCCTTTCCAGGATTAGGTCAATGCGACCTGTTCTGGTCTGAAGTCCATCGTTTCCTTGGCCGTCCCAAAGATCTTTTCCCATGTGGTTTGTAGGCGTTGATCTTTTTGGGTGATCTGTATTGTCCATTCTGTCTAAATGTTCTTTCCATTGGTATTTGTGCTCTTCTAGTTTATCGAGTATTGAAAATATCTCCAGTTCATTTCTTATTGATTCATTGTGTAATCTATCCATGTGTGTACATCCTTTTACAGATCTTAAAAATTTCATTTCAGCGGCTTGAATGTGTGAGATATATTTTTTTGTAAGTACCCAAGATTCAGATCCATATAAAAGAACAGGAACAGCCATAATTTTATAAAACCTGAGCTGAGTTTCTCTTCGAATCTTTCGGAGGGTTCTTCTTACGGTGCCACACATCATTTGATATCGGTTTAATTTATTGTGTATATCCCAATCATAGCTATATGTTATATCTGAACCAAGGTAGTTAGTGTGCTATCTGTTCTATTATTTCAACATGGATACTCCTTGTAGGAAAAACGAAAAGAGCAAGCACAGAGTAGGTAGGCCAAGATTGAGGTGGGAGAATAACATTGTCCACGATTCTAGGGACGCGGATGATTGGAAAACATTAGCTGATTATTAACGGAGGGCGGTGATGAACCTGCGGGTTCAGTGAGTTAGTTTTATAACCAGATAACCAAGTAATGTTGGTATTGTTGTTGAGAATTAGTTTGTCGGCGGGACATTAATTCCAGGCGGGAAATTAAGCTGTATCCGTGGTGTAACGTCTTAAGAATTAGTTATTGTTTTATGTTCCGCTCTCTAATTGCATCTCGCTCCGCTAGATATCGCCGCTACTTAACTTTATAATCCAGATGAACATCTGTGAACACTTCTTATTGTTGCTTCTTTTTTTATAATCTCTTGTTAAATTTTACAGTAGTAGCAACAATGCTTATGACCGAATTTAACATAAACAAAACACAGTAGAGCTCATTATTCGCAATTCCCTTATTCGCGTTTTTATTATTCGCGGGTTATAAACTCAAAAATCATAATAGACAACAAACCTCTGGAACAAGTAACAATTTTAATTATTTGGGTTGTAATTTTACTAGATAGATAGATAGATAGATCATCGGTTGATTTAATATCTTTGACATCGTCCGATTCCCAATAGCCAATTTTGTCGGTCCCTCCAATCTCCTGGTTGTAGATGTTTCTCCTTCATGTATAAACATATTCCCTGACTCCAGGAGGTTTTAGGTCTTCTTCTGCCTCTTTTCCCCCCAGGTTTCCATTCCAAAATATATTTTGGTAATCGATCCTCTTCCTGGACATGTCCGTACCATCTTAATTGCTGAGTTTTAATATAATCTAAAATAGTGTCTTCAGTCAGAGCAAAAACAGTGATCAATAATGAAATAATAGAACAGATAGCACACTTTAACTATCTTGGCTCAGATATAACATATAGCTATGATTGGGATATACACAATAAATTAAACCGATATCAAATGATGTGTGGCACCATAAGAAGAACCCTCCGAAAGACTCAAAGAGAAACTCAGCTCAGGTTTTATAAAATTATGGTTGTTCCTGTTCTTTTATATGGATCTGAATCTCGGGTACTTACAAAAAAGATATCTCACACATTCAAGCCACTGAAATGAAATTTTTAAGATCTGTAAAAGGGTGTACACGCATGGATAGATTACACAATGAATCAGTAAGAAATGAACTGGAGATATTTTCAATAGTTGATAAACTAGAAGAGCACAAATACCGATGGAAAGAACATTTAGACAGAATGGACAATATAAGATTACCCATAAAGATCAACGCCTACAAACCACATGGAAAAATATCTTTGGGACGGCCAAGGAAACGATGGACTTGAGACCGGAATAGGTCGCATTGACCTAATCCTGGAAACGAAGAAGAAGAAGAAGAGGAACGATGAGGAATGTATAGTAATAAATTATAAAATAAAATAAGTTAAAATATACCTTGTTAGGTAAAATCCGTCGTCCTCAACTTATAAAATATGCAATCTTTATGCCTGTAGGTCTTTCAGAACATCCGTTCCATCTTCAGTAGTTCATTCTTCGCTACAGCATCCAGTGTGATGTTTGTCGTGACAAAGCAACATTAGGACCAGCAGCATCAAACAAGGATGGAAGAAAACCGACTTGCAAAAAGACCTAAAGAAGATAGACCAACGGACGGGAGAAGAACAAGAGGAAGACCTGCCAAGAGATGGATAGACAGTGAATGCATATCCAATACTTCTTCCTCCGAGGAGTGATTTTGGAAATAAACAGGATGAAAATCCTACAAATTAAGTTTAAGAAGAAGAAGAAGCATCAAACATCATACTGGATGCTGTAGCGAAGAATGAACTGCTGAAGATGGAACGGATGTTCTGAAAGGCCTACAGGCATAAAGATTACATATTTTATAAGTTGAGGAAGACGGATCTTACCTAAGAAGGTATATTTTAACTTACTTTATTTTATGACTCTTAATCTCAACGGTTTTAACAATGAATTTTATTAATATTGATAATACATTATAGTTAGATGAAATGTTCCTAGCTACTTGGTGACTAACATCTGCACAGCATATCGCTGTAACGCCACAGATGTGGTGTTTTGTTACTAAAATATTTCTCACCATAAAATAGATACAGCTATATATGTCTTTCAGGATGACTTGAAATTAGGTTGGCTGCACTGTGTAGCAGGTGTTAATGTGTTAAGTGTGTTGTTTCTGCTCGTCTTGTTGTCCAGGAATTAGCTCTTGTCTATTATCTCTCCAGACTTACAACCTCTTAGCAAGCCGTGTTTACACTGACATGTGTTTTTGTCGCGATTCACACCATCATGACTTGCTAAACTTCATCCATTACACGTCTGCATTAGCTATGTTCAAGATGACGTCATAACAAATACAGAGTGATTCAAAATTTCTATTCAGTACCTTCGCCTGTTTGTAAAATAACTATAGCTTGGCTAAGAACAAAATACGGTGTTAATATATTCTTACCTCGACTATCTCTCATTACCCAAACCGGTGTTCTCCTATATCCCTATTTTTAACCAATCAGTGCCAATTACCCATATCGCTTGAACTGGAGCTGGTATCGCTACGTAATAATCAATAACAACTATGGTGATGCAATTGAACCCCCCCAAGGTTACACTTAAATCACGTGATTGCGAGTATTTGAGAATAAAGTTCTTAGGAAATCTTTCGGACCAAAGAAAGATGAACAGACAGACGAATGGAGAAGACTGCATAACAGTGAGCTATATGATCTTTATAGGAAATCATATATTAAAAGAACAGTTAAGTCTTGTAGACCAAATTGGGCAGGGCATGTGGCACGAATGGGAAATGAAAGAGGGACACGGATATTTTCCTGTAGGAAAACCAGAGGGAAAACGCGCAGTTCGTAGAATAAGAATCCATCCATAGTAATTCTGCCCGAAGGCAGGTCCTTCACTGCATATCATAGCATTTTCATGCTATGCTTGCAGCTTTACTAGGGAATTATAGGTGTGGTAGCTTCCCGTTGCTTTCCACACCGTTGAGGGATGATGATGATGGCCATATGATTTCGGGGACCGTTTGGGCCTTAAAGTTTTCCTTACATTTGTCTTACAGGTGAGGAAAAACCCCGATAAATACCTCGCCCAGAAAAACTGCCCCGACCGGGGATCGAACCCGGGCCCGCTATGTGACAAGGCAGCACGCTACCTCGAGACCACAGCGGTGGACAGAATAAGAATGAGGTGGGAGAATAACATTAACCATAATCTGAGAGAAGTATATTATACAGGGAATGATTGGAAAACATTAGCTCAGGGTTGAGATGTATGGAGAGCTTATGTCCGTGCGACCATGAACTTGGGTTTGATAGTGCCAGTGAGTTGGTTATATTTGATATGTAAAGTTGGTTGCACTGATGTCGGTGAAGTGAACGTCTCTGACTTTGAAAGGGCGACACTTTGTCAAGATTTTAATTAACGTGTCGGTGGTGCCCTCTCTTGCTTTTCTACAGAAACTGCATCAAATGAAACCCGTCTCAAGTGTTTAACCTCTTCTACTTGGCTTTCAAATAAGATTTAATGTGGTATAATTATGCAGGTCATGATCATACTTCCCGACCAGCCGTCTGTACACTCTAGGCTGACTTGCTACACAATAAAATATTTTAACCAGAAGAAAATTAATTAAAAAAAACACTCTGTGAGAGGATTAGTTTAATACTTGGTGCAACCTGTGACGCGACATTTTTTAATTCCTTCATAAACTGCTGTCAAATGTTATTATTATGGTTTCATGTTTCAAATTATTTCCCTCAATTTACAATAATGTTTACATTCCATCTATCTAACCCTCGAAACAATCAAAGTAATAGGAAATATATTTGACTATTTAACTCATGCCCCAAATGGGAGACAATGACCAATCACGTTTCAATGATTTTTGATTTACAACCAATCACAGTCGTGTTTCGCCTAGAATTTACCAATTGAAAGTTTATCATAATAAAGAAAGCACCTCCTTTTTAACATTCTGAATAGGTCATAGCATTATTTTGCAGTGACTGACTCTCTAAGAAATACGGATACCAGATTGTATATATAGTGCATGAATGTCAACACGTAGCGCATGCGGGAGTTAATATAAAAACATTTGTAGCAATTGATTATACTACCAAAAAAAAATAAACCACTGTTTGCACTTTCTAGAATATATTTTTTCCCAGGTAATAACATTCCAGAAAAATGTAATTGTCATATTTACATCATAGGACATCAGAAATGAATTAATATACCGTTTGATGTGTTTAATTTTTTCTCCACTAGAGAGCATTCTTACAATATTGCGTTCCTTTGGCAATAAATAATATGATCTGGTTGCAGTGATGAACAAAAGAAGCGAATCAAGCGTACCAATCGTTTCTCATTTGTTTCAAACATCACCGTTTACATTAAATATATAAATATTTTAAAATAACTATAGTTAAATAATGATCTGTGAGTAAACAGCTTAATTGTATTCATTAAATACTCGTAACAAATGCCACTCTTGATTTTAAATCCTCCAGATGAATTCACTCGTGACTTCATCAATTTATCGATGATTTGGAAATCACTTCTCACATTACTTTTGAAAAAGTAAGCAGTATCGCGGGCCGCAGGTTGTAGAGCAACATTTGTAATGGAGTTTTTCGATAGAACACCGATATTTCTTACAGAAAGCTAGTCGGTTTCGTGAAGGAATTTGATGTTAGTGATTGCCAACCTATTTTGAATTCAGTTGGTACAACTGTTCGTGCGTGACTTGCAAGGACTTGTTCACGTAGCGGAAACAACAGAACGGGCAGCCATTTTGTTTGATTCTACAACCAAAACGCAACAGTTTAAATGCACTATCTAATAATAACCACAATTTATTTCATCAAAACTTTTTTGGTCCTGTGTTTTACAAGGGAACTGTCAACCATGCCGAAACCTGCATTGAAATTTGTTACAGAGAAGCGTTGTGATGTATGAAGCATGTGTCAAAAAAATCTGCCGTTTTGAACTGCAAGGCAGAACAATCGAAGACAAAATCCAGTAATGACAGCCCACTGTGCAAAGCACATGTACGTCCCTGCACGAGTAAAACGGAGTGTAGCGTGGTCAGACGTCAGATTGTGAGAGCTATAAATCCGCAAGGTCAGGTGTTGTATTATATGCCTGTAGTTTAAATGACACATTTGGTGCTGAATTTTAGGGGCCTGCAGTTAAAAATGGCAGATTGAGTCATGAATCGGAAAGCCTGCGGATAACTTCATATACGTCTGTAACTTTCCATATTCTGGAAAAGTCGGTTCTCGAGTCTTCGGCCCGGGAAGTGTCTTGACTGATATTCCAGATTATTCCAATTCTCGGACATATAAAGAGATGAGAGGGTCGGACCAGTCAGTTGTAGTCGTGTCGGAATTGTTGACTGGAAAAGTGAACTCAAGAGCGACGACAAGAAAATGTCATAAGTGAAACTATCATCGAGTAGTTCTATGAAGAACATAACAATGAAACAAATTGTGAAGCAAGATACTTCATTACCAGAATCTTTTGAAGAATCGTCCACTGCTGTTGTTTCGAGGTCGCCTACTGCCTTGTTCACTCAGCTGGCCTGAGTTCGAATCTTGATCGGGACAAGTTTTGTAGGTGAGGTTTGTTTTCAAGGTTTCTCCACACCTGTATGTAGGACGGATGTCATGAAACTTTTAAGGCCCAAACGATTCCCGAACATCATATGGTAATCATAATCACCTTGGATTAAGTTTTGGATTAAGGACTCTGCAAGATCATCACTATCATCATAACATAGGGCAGCGCAAGCTCGCCTTCCAGACGCCCCAACCTCAAAAGTACGTCAATGCCAGGAGAGAACACCTGGGGTATTGAATACTCGTGAAGAATAAGTTAATTATTGCGAATTAAAACAAATGAATTTTTAAATTTTATGTTAACATAAGTGAAGTTAATTTGGCCTAACTTTACAACCTGCGGCGCGCCTTTTTAAATTCCTTCACAAACTCCGTCAAATTTTATTCTTAAGATTTCATACTTCCTATCATTTACAATGATTTTTACAATTTTTCTGACGATTATTTCAATATATTTTTATATATTTAACTACATACGTAGCATGAATATGTGACAGCCATATTGATTTTAACGAATATTCTACGAAAAAAACAAAATCGTGTTCCAGTGCAGCCAACATAGAGTATGTAGTAATTAACTGTACACATATACTTCAGAATTTCAGAACTTACTATTTATTTTTGGGCGTTGCATTCTTTCACATGTTGGAGTGCTTAAATTGCGTTACGTTGGTCTTTCACAGATTAGAATGCTTAAATTGCATTAGGTTAGCTTTTAGGTTGGTCTTTCACAGATTAGAGTACTTAAATTGCGTTATGTTAGCTTTTAGATCCGTTAAATATCATAAATATGTTAGCCGAACCCCGTGATTCCACAGTGCAAACTGCTTTGCGTTTGTTGGCGCATGCGCATGGTGTATTATTGGAACTTACAAACATTTTTCGCGTCACATGTTGTAAAAGTATTTTCGTTAATTTAAATAAATTCCATGTGAACAAAAAGACATCGATATCCACGACAGTCACATGTTTTATTTGGAAACAATTAGGAGGATAATATTTGCATGGATGTTAGAGAATTGGATGTCAGGGATGCGAACCTTGTTCAGTCGGTTGAGGAAGTGAATGTGTTCAATGAGCCGTAGAGAGAGATAATGTGAATCATGTAATATTGAGGGTATTTGTGGGACACTCGGTACATTGCAGAGAAGGAACGAATACCACAAGCGGAATATTTAAGGCCAGGAGCTCGTATCCCTTAATTAGTGTTGCAAATTGCAGTAATGGTCAGGCGCACAATTACCCTCGTTATAAAAGGTCGTGCATGCGCTTTGCCGCCATTGTCACACTGAAACACACTTCTATACAGGGTCTGCCTTAGCTATGTAAATTAAACTCTGTAATTATATTTTCTTTTTTGAGCATTGCACGGGCCGTCATCTCAAGTTTCCTTATATATATCCATAACAATTCTGCCCGAAGGCTGGTCCTTCACTGCAATCATAGCATTTTCATGCTATGCTTGCAGCTTTACTAGGGAATTGTAGGTGGGGTAGCTTCCCGTTGCTTTGCACGCCGGTGAAGGATGATGATAAGGATGATGATGATGGCCATATGATTTCTGGGACCGTTTGGGGCTTAAAGTTTTCCTGACATTTGTCTTACAGATAAGGAAAAACCCCGATAAAAACCTCACCCAGAAAAACTGCTCCGACCGGGGATCGAACCTGGCCCCGCTGCTTGACAAGGCAGCACGCTACCTCGAGACCACAGCGGTGGACATATATATGCGGAACGCTGACTACGGACCACTCTAATGACATCTATACGAAAACAAGTGTAGTATGGTTCAAATTCTTCCCTGTAGGGGGAGAGTGCCTAAATCTCTGTTAAGGGAAACATGGGCTTACAAGATACAAGAAGAATATATATATATATGAATAAGAAAGTTTTCTTAAGTTTTTCGCGTCATGAATTCAAGATTGGCCTCTGGTCACTGATTCGGACCTTTCGATGTACCATTATCAAGGAATGATAGGTTCGAGTTACTGGTATATGTTTGTGTTGTTTTGGAGGTGACCTGGGATTGAAATAATCACTCATCCGAGGAAGTTCCTTCTGATTTAGTGTTATAACTCCTCTCGTGGCAACACGTGCCCCTCTAAGGTCCGGGAAGTCTGCGACATGCAAAGTACCGACAAGAATTTTTACGTCCACAAAAATGTATAAATATTAAGACATTCGATAAGTATGGCAACACTGCTATAACATAATAAAAAGTGATTTAGGTATTTTTGACACTACAGACTTCATTTATAGTCTCCTGCCAAGTCATCTGCATGTTGCCAAATGTTTAGAAGACGGCGCATACCATCTGCAGCACCATTTGTCGAAATCACTCTCTCTTGTGATCATTCTAGAGCTTTCTGGATATCAACTCTTGATTGAAATTGAATGCCTCGTAAAGGTTCTTTGATCTTTGAGAATTAGTTACAGTCACAAGGGCTCGTGTCTGGTGAATTTGGTGGATGTTCGAGTACTTCCAAATTCCTGCTTCTAAACCAGTTCTACTGAACACGTGTTTACTTACTGAATGTGAGAAACAGTGAATGTATTCACAAAATATTGCTATTTTCACACTTTCAATGTTACACATTTATACAACAACATACTACAATATTACAATGGTCACCGCTAGGATCGCTGATTTACAACAGTGTTGCCATCACAAGGAAATTAAACATAGGCTCAATTTAGGAAATGCGTGTTATTATGCATTGCAGAGACTCTTGATGCCGCAACTCCTTTCAAAAAACGTTAAACTGAAAATATATAAAACTATTATTCTACCAGTTATATTATATGGATGCGAAACATGGACTCTTACTTTAAGGGAGGAAAGGAGATTACGAGTATTTGAGAATAAAGTGCTTAGGAAAATTTTGGATCAAAGAGAGATGAACAAGCAGGTGAATGGAGAAGACTGCATAACAATAAATTACATGATCTTTACAGGAAGCCAGATATAATGAGAACAGTTAAGTCTCGTAGACTGCGATGGGCAGGACATGTTGCACGAATCGGGAATGAAAGAGGTGCATGGATGCTTCTGGTAGGAAAACCAGAGTGAAAACAGTGACTTGGTAGACCAAGAATGAGGTGGGAGAATAACATTAATTATGATTTGAGGGAAGTAGATTATACAGGGGATGATTGGAGAACATTAGCTCAGGATAGGGATAAATGGAGTGATTATGTTCGCTCGGCCATGAACCTACGGGTTCGATAGTGCCAGTGAGTGAGTATGAGTTGCCATTTCTTATTGAAAGCCATAGTATATTAAATAAACATGTTAACAAATTGCAATACCATTAATTCTTAACAATTCTACATAACTAAGTTAATGTATAATGTAATTGTATTGTTATCTAATTGTAATATTATTGTGTTTTCTTTTTTGTTTTAAGTATATTATTACCAAACATCAACTTATTGTAACGGACTGTCAACAGCACGTACGGCTTACTGCCCGTGCGATCCATATTTGTAAATAACATTGTATGTATGTTACTTTTTGTCTAATAAAGTCCTTATGTATTGTATATTTCGTACTTCGGAAAAGAGATGGACCACAAGGAACGCACTCCTAGCGAGATGAACTGAGTACCTACTTGATAACTGGTTAAGAGAAGTGATACTAATGTGAAGGGATTGCATGTGACTTGTTGGACTGCTTACTTATAGTCAGTCAGGAAACCACTTCAGCCATCCTTGGCTAATGTAATGTTGGATTGCTAAACAAACACAAGTAGAGACTCACGGCCATATCGATCGCTGCGTAGCCACAATCAGCTTAAAGCCTCTTGGATTCTACTCCGCACGTCTGCATTAAGACAGAAAGCTGCTCCTTTTATTTGTCTGCAGAGAGTCCCACTGCGTGAATTACACAAGTTTCAAGTCCTCCCTGAAATGTGATTTAATTATCGGCCCGCTCCAGTCGTCCCTCTTGCTTCCTTTTCTTTTAACCAATTCCGAACAATATTGAGGTCGATCTGACGAAAAAAATAGGAAACATTTACAAATCTTTCTCCGGTTAATGTGCAATGGTGGCACGTGTAGCGTAGTGGTTAAGACAGTATGCTACAAGCTGGAAGATCGAGGGTTCGACTCCCGGTGGGGTCAGGATTTCTACACTGACCCAAACCTTCGAGCGGCACTATGGCCCTGGGGTCGACTCAGCATCTAACTGAAATGAGTACCAGGCGCTTGTTCTGGGGGTAAAGGCGGCCGTCACGCATGGATGACAATTCGGATGACCTTCCATTATTGTGACATTATATATAATGATCTAAACTATGACTTGTCGCAGAGACTGCAGCGTGTTCATAATGCTTGCGTTCGATTCATTTTCAATATCCGCCGTTATGACCATATTTCCGAACACTTTAATAACCTCTCTTGGCTCCGTCTTACTGACAGACGTAAATTGCACTCTCTTTCACTACTTTTCAAGCTTCTGAATTCCTACATCCCTACTTACCTGGCGTCCAGATTTGAGAAGTTATCCTCTTACCATGATATTGACACTAGGTCACAAGATAGCAGTCTTAACTCCGTCAGGTAAAATACTTACTTAATACAGACTTCCACATTACAGCTGTTTGCCTTTGATTCCTGCTTTCCAGAGATTCCTATCTTCCCATTGTCCATCTTCCATACCCCTCTTCATCATGGCATCATATATTCCCTCATACCATGCTCTTCTACTTCTCCCCCTCTTCCTTCTGCCTGGTACCATCCAATCCAACACCTGTTTAGGCCACTGGTCTTCCGACATCCGTTGTACATGTCCATACCACTGTAGAGCTCTCTATCGATAACAGTTTCTTGTGCATCCATTTCTTGTCTGATATATGTATTTCGAATATGTTGTAGCCTGGATATTCTCATACTTCTCCGTAATCCATCCATTTCTGTCGCCAATATTCTTTTCTGCGTCCTTTCATTTATTGTCCAGCTTTCTGATCCATATGTAAGTATACTTTCTATTATTGTCTGTATAATCTCTTTTTTTGTTTTTTCTGGTCAAATTTCTATTCCATAAAAGACCATTCAGGGATCTAATCGCCTTCCTTGCACAATTTACTCTGTTAATAACATATTTTTCACAAGTACCAGATTTATCTATTATAGATCCAAGATATTTAAATTCTTCAACACATTTAATTATCATATTATTTATTTGTAGGTCTTTTGAATTTCTTCCGATTACCATATATTCTGTTTTGATATAATTTATCTTCAGTCCACCTACCTCAAATGCATCTACCAACTTTCTGATCATATAGTCTATATCTTCTTCATCTAAAATAAATAAATAAATAAATAAATGTTGTACTCAATATATTTTCGATGAACTGATTTTTGCTGCACCCTGTAGGACGTGAACTGTAGATCACGATAAAGATATATGGAGACATGTGAACTTCTGGATTTGATATTGCCAGTTAATTCAACTATGGCCACTAGAGTTAGATGGGTAATGTAGTACACCCCTGACATGAAGGTTATCTATGGAATCCAATAGCAACGCACTCTGAAGGGCCATAAAGGTGTCAACAACCAGCCGCTTGTTCTATAATTTATATCAGTGTTACAACCTAATTACATCAGTGTTACAACATGCGCCGCACAAAATTTCCCCGCTCCTGGAAAAACATTAATTTCCACACAATACTACACACCATATATCTAAGGAACGGATTTTCTTGCAGTTACATATTAGCGAATTACATGGTAACTGACGCAACAATTGAAACAAAGTAAAATATCATTTCATTTTTTTTAGCCTTGAGATAGTACAACACTATTTCTTGAATATATATATATATATATATCATCATCAGTCGGCCGCGGTGGACTAGTGGTTATGCTCCTTGCCTCTGGTCCCAAGGGTCGCGGTTTCAAACCCGGCCGGGGTCGATGGATTTTTAGGACGGAAAAATCCAAGGAGCAAGTCCTCCGGGAGGGACTTTAAGCCGTGGGTCCCGAGTCTGAAGATTTTCAGGCTCGTAAAAAATCCTTAAGCCTGAATGAAAAGGCCTCTAAGCAAAATTTACCGAATTTTCCCGTCCTAGTACTACCTTGGTTTCCTAGATGTCAGTATGAGGCGGAACGCTGACCACGTACCACTCAAAATGACATTTATACGAAAACAAGTGTAACTAAATTAGTATGGTTCAAATTCTTCCCTGTAGGGGGAGAGTGCCTAAATCTCTGTTAAGGGAAAACATAGGCTTACAATACAATACAAAAAATATCATCATCATCCATGCAAGTATTAGGCCGTGTGGCCTGTTACGATCTCAAAAAGAAATTTTCCATCCAGCGCTTTTTTGGACGTCCCAGAGATCTTTTGCCTTGGAGGCAGTAGCGAAGTATGGCTTTTGGAATTCTGTGAGACGGCATTCGTTGAAGATGGACTTTCCAGTTGTTCTGGGAGTTTTGTATATGGTGAAGAATGGGTTCTACAGCCAACTCTTCCATAATTTCCTCATTTCTTTTATGGTCCCACTTTATATAGCCTGCTGTACGGCGCATAAATCGCATCTCATTTGCTGTTGTTGAATATATGTGTACAGTCTCTATATTTCTTATAGGAATTTCTCTACAATGCACGGCTGAGTGCCCTAAATATAGGTACCAGTGGAAAGGCTAACGTCTGGCGAGTGCAAATGCACCAAGAAGGAGTCTCCTTCCCTAATACTGACGTCACGATTAAAGCAGAATTTTAATATTATAATGAATATAAAAGTTAAAGTTAATAATTTTGTATTTTAAAATTCTTTTAATATTTAAATATAACTTATATAAATAAAAATATTTAAATAATTCATTGTTGGTTATTGTTGAATAAAAATGTCTCAGTAACAATTAAAGAAATTGTATTACATAACAGTTTTTGTAAAGAATGCTTTTAAAAATTGTTTTAAGTCATTGTTGTCAAAATTTTTTAATCCTTCTGTTATAACTGTAATAAGAACACCTGCTTAACTTCATATTTTTAAATGAAAGTAAACTAAACTCTGATTGGATGTTAAAACAATTAACTTTCTTATTTAACAAATCAATTTAAACCTTATATTTAAAGGACTATTAACCAATAGAATTTAAATATAACATCATGTGATGTAATAATGGTCTTAAAATTATAAAAGAATTACACTAGTCATTCTGCATACAACTTTCAACAAAGATAGAAGCAACAGAGCTCTCCTGATAAAATGTAATATTTAATACAAGAAGAATAATTGATTCAAGAAAAGAAAAGAATTTAATTTTAATTGACGGTGAAGAATAATACCACATGCACGTACTTGATCTGCTGGGAAATTAAGAAGTGAATAAATTTACAATTATTTCTACAAGAAACAGTTTTCAGTGATTTTAAAGCGTTTTCCTATCCAGTGTACCAACTTCCGACCCTAAGAAGAGAATCCGGCTCTACCGAAAATCGAACCCAACCTGAACCAGTAATTCTTTATGGGACATAAATCCTTCTTCAAAATGTTACTAAAACATCGGGCATGAAGAGAATTACTTCTTCAAAAGGTCGCCACAACGTGGGACAAAGCTATTTACTTCTTCACGATGCATAGTAACGTGTTTTAGAAATAGCATAAGCACATTATGTAGGTGGATGTTTGCTTCTGTTGCGCCTATAGATGCACATTCACATGGCGCTCCCCCTCTTCAGTTCCCGCTACTCTTCTCGTGAGTAAAGAACTGAAGACGGATCAATGCATTTCTATACAACGTATTTTTTCTTGAGAAAGCCATAGTTTTGTGATCCAAAATCTATGGCTAAGACATTTTTATTGTAAAAGTTCTTAGGAAAATTTTTGGACAACAAAGAGATGAACAGACAGGTGAATGGAGAAAACCACGTAATAGCTACATGATATATATAGGAACCCATTCTCGTAAACTGCGATGGGCAGGACATGTGACACGTTTGTGGGATATAAGAGGTGCATGAAAGTTTCTTGTAGGAAAAGCAGAGGAAAAACGCCCATTTATCAGACCTAGAATGATGTAGGAGAATAACGTTGTCTATGGTTTGAGGGAAGTAGATATACAAGGGATGGTTGAAAAACATTAGCTCAGGCTAGGGATGTATGGAGAGTCATAAAATAAAATAAGTTAAAATATACCTTCTTAGATAAAATCCGTCGTCCTCAACTTATAAAATATGTATTCTTTATGCCTGTAGGCCTTTCAGAACATCCGTTCCATCTTCAGCAGGTCCTTCCTCGCTACAATATCTAGTATGATGGTTGATGCTGCTGGTCCTAATGTGGTGTTGTCGCGAAGAGGGACGTGCTGAAGATGGAACGGATGTTCTGAAAGGCCTACATGCATAAAGATATTTTATAAGTTGAGGACGACGGATCTAACCTAAGAAGGTATATTTTAACTTATTTTATTTTATGACTCTCCACCTCAACGGTTTTAACAATGCATTTTATTAGTGTTGATGTATGGAGAGATTATGTCCGCGCGGCCGTGAACCTATGGGTTCGATAGAGCCAGGGATTTAGGTTAGTTATTTACCACATGAATTTCATACTTAAAATGCATGCATTTATATTACTTCCAGCCTGTGCGTATCCAATAGAAAGAAAAAAGGAAGAGGAAGTGAAGTGATAAAAACGTGACAAGTGAGGAGTTTATCTGACTGCACAAAGTTGTGGTAAGAGATAAAGAACAAGATGGCGCTTTGTAAATGGCTGCGGGGAAGACATGTTGTATCTCATCAAACAATCTTCTCAAAGCCTCCGGTTACAAAATGGCGGATTCAATTAACAGCCATCAACAGCAGTTCACTTGTTTCTTGTAACATTATGCGAGTGAAAAATGTACAACATTGCTTGATAAAAACTTTAGGTTGATGCTCTCTATACCTTGGTTTAACCTCTCCACGTGCCCCACGCCACACGTACACCAACTTTCGGGAGAGGACTCTGCATCACACACGTATTTTTAACGATATGCAGGTTGCCAACAATTGATACTTGATTCTTCAAGTTTCGTAGCAAATATATGTTTTACAGGATATTGTATCCACACTCCACCGCCTAACAATCCCCAGGCAACAATGGATTTCTGTTGGGTTTTCTCCCTGACCTGAGAGGTCCCAATTACAGAGTTGGGAGGTCGTTTGTTGCCCGGTCACCAGGCTCTCAAGCAGGCCATTCACATCTTCAGGCCACGTAATAATAATAATAATAATAATAATAATAATAATAATAATAATAATAATAATAATAATAAAATAATTATAAATGTATATCGTAATTATTTTAAGATTCCATGTGCTGATTACCCAGTGTTGCCCGGGAATCTACTTATCTTGATCTTCTTGACATAAATGGGCTAAAAGACAAAATTCGTTATTGTGAGTTATCCGTAAAAGAATACCCGCCATGTGCTGCTATATGCTTGCACAGGAATCTACGTACTTGTCTCGATCTTCTTGGCATCAATGAAAGACAAAAATGGTTATTGTGAGTTATCCGTAAGAGATAAAACATATGCTGTCACGGACTTTTTTGTAGAGCTTTTTGAGATATTCAATTCTGTGTACATTAATTTTGTGTATTTGCTATGGTTTAGGCAGCGTAAGCCATTTAAGCGTCCAAAGAACTAATTTTCTCACGTTTTCCACTACAAAGGGCGATTTTTAAGGGTGTAGGAGTTGAGTATCACAACTCTCTTATAGCCTATGTTCATCCCGGAAATCTCCTGAACATTTTGCAAAAAGCCCCATCACAATCAGATCAACGGTATGGCCGCGCATAAAGTACGAACGATGGTATCTTTACCTTGTCGTGGTGGAGTGGCTTGCGTGCTTAAATGATCCTGAGAGCTATGCCGGCGGTAGCATTGCTGCCGATAGGGTTACCCATGCCGGACTGGTCGAAGGTGATAAGCCAGACGAAAAAAGTACCTTGGGCGAAAGAGTGACGATCTTTCACCGTAAAAATACAACCGTCAAGAAATGCGGACATGGGTTCATCTGGGGTAAAATTTTCCGGAGGTAAAATAGTCCCCCATTCGGTTCTCCGGGCGGGGACTACTTCAGGGAACCCATGCCAAAGGCTCAAACACAGGGACATGTTCCTAGGAACATGGAATGTTAGGACTTTATACAATAGTGGGGCACTAGAGATATTAACGCGGGAACTAGATAAATCGCCCTTGGATATAGTCGCTTTACAGGAAGTTAGGTGGCCAGGAGAAGGTAGTCAGGAATCAGGAACCTTTGCATTATTCTATGGGGGTGCAGAAAGACCTGCATTTGGAACGGGTTTTTTAGTCAGAAGGAGGATCCTATCCGCTATCCGAGATATTAAGTTTGTTAGTGATAGGATATCATACATAATTCTAAAGGGTAAACGACATGATTTTATAATTGTAAATGTACATGCCCCCACAGAAGATAAAGATGACAAGATCAAGGATGAGTTCTATGAAGAATTAGAATGCTTATTTGATAGCCTTTCACGATATCATATGAAAATTGTCTTAGGAGATTTTAATGCAAAAGTGGGGCGGGAAGATATATTCAAACCAACAATAGGCAAATTCAGTCTTCATGAAGATAGTAACGACAACGGGGTTAGATTAGTCACATTTGCCACATCAAAGAATCTCATTGTTAAGAGCACAACATTTCAGCATAAGGATATTCATAAATACACCTGGACGTCCCCAGATGGAGAAACTCGGAACCAGATAGATCATGTATTAGTGGATAAACGCTGGCACAGTAGCATAATTGATGTTAGATCAGTTAGAGGGACAGACTGCAATTCGGATCATCATCTGGTCAGAGTGAAAATCAGACAACGGCTATCGCTTATGAGAGGAACGAATGCTAAAGATGATTCTGTAAAATATGAATTAAAAAACTTGAGAAATGATGAAATGCGGCAAGAATACCAAATCAAAATTGCTAATAGATTTGAAGTACTGGAATCTTCAGATGACAATGTGGCAAACGAAGAAGAACCTGATATAAATAAAGAATGGGAGGCTATAAGAGATACTATTAAATTGTCAGCATCAGAAAGCATTGGTTGTTTAAAAAAGAGGCAAAACAAGAAATGGTTTGATGAGGAATGTGCCGACATTGTAAAGAAAAGAAAACTAGCAAAAATGAAATGGTTACACGAGCCAAATGAGGTAAATTTAGAGCAATTGGGTAGTATTAGACGGGAAACCACTAAGTTACTAAAGAGTAAAAAGAGGGAATATTTGAGAGAGAAGATTAATGATCTTGAAATGAATGCAAAAAATAGGAACATTAGAGAATTATATCAGGGAATTAGTATAGAGAAGAAAGGGTTTCAGGCTAGAACAAACATAATTCGAAATGAAAATGGGGATATGATTGCAGATTCTAGGAGTATATTAAATAGATGGAAAAGTTACTTTAATCAGCTATTAAATGTACATACAGAACAGGACATTGAGGAGGATAAGTTACAGACAGCAGAAATGCTAGTCGCAGAGCCAAGTGCATTAGAGGTTGAAATGGCGATTGAAAAATTGAAGATGTATAAAGCATCAGGTTCAGATGAGATCCCAGCAGAACTGATAAAATCAGGGGGAGAAAAATTGATGGACAAGATACGCTGGTTGCTTAGTATGATTTGGGAAAAAGAAGCTCTTCCAGATGAATGGAAGGAATCAATTATCGTACCAATTTATAAGAAAGGAGATAAAAACTGATTGCAACAACTACAGGGGCATCTCATTACTTTCAACTTCATACAAAATTCTTACAAATATATTAGTAAGCAGACTTACTCCCTACATTGATGACATTCTAGGAGATCATCAATGTGCATTTAGAAGAAACAGGTCTACAACAGATCAGATTTTTAGTATAAGACAGATTTTAGAAAAGAAATGGGAATATAATGGTACTGTACATCAACTATATGTAGACTTCAAAAAAGCATATGATTCAATTAAGAGGGAGAAGTTATATAGTATCCTGCTGGAGTTCGGAATTCCTAAAAAGTTAGTTAGACTTATACGAATGTGTCTAAATGGCTCAAATAGTAGGGTGCGTGTAGGCAAACAGTTTTCAGACACTTTTGAAATCCAGAATGGGTTGAAGCAAGGAGATGCACTATCTCCTCTACTATTTAATTTTGTACTAGAGCATGCCATTAAATCTTTAGAGAATGAGGAAGGCTTACAACTGAATGGTATTAATAAGCTGTTAGTTTATGCTGATGATGTAGTACTATTGGCCGATAGCGAGGAGATACTAAAGGACAACACGCACACACTATTGAGTAACACTAAGAAATTAGGACTGGAAGTAAATATCAGTAAAACTAAATATATGGTCACAGGTAGAAATTCAGTATATAATGGAAATGGACAGCTAATGACAAATGAGGGAAATTTTGAGGAAGTGGCTGAATTCAAATACCTAGGAACAATAATCACAAATAGGAATGAGATGCACAAAGAAATTAAACATAGGCTCAATTCTGGAAATGCATGCTATTATGCATTGCAGAGACTTTTGATGTCCCAACTCCTTTCAAAAAACGTTAAGCTGAAAATATATAAAACTATTATTCTACCAGTTATATTATATGGGTGCGAAACATGGACTCTTACTTTAAGGGAGGAAAGGAGATTACGAGTATTTGAGAATAAAGTTCTTAGGAAAATTTTTGGACCAAAGAGAGATGAACAGACAGGTGAATGGAGAAGACTACATAACAATGAACTACATGGTCTTTATAGGAAGCCAGATATAATAAGAACAGTTAAGTCTCGTAGACTGCGATGGGCAGGACATGTTGCACGTATGGGGAATGAAAGACGTGCATGGAAGCTTCTTGTAGGAAAGCCAGAGGGAAAACGCCCAGTTGGTAGACCAAGAATGAGGTGGGAGAACAACATTAACTATGATTTGAGGGAAGTAGATTATACAGGGAATGATTGGAAAGCATTAGCTCAGGATAGGGATGTATGGAGAGCTTATGTCCGCGCGGCCATGAACCTACGGGTTCGATAGTGCCAGTGAGTAAGTAAGTAAGTAAGTATAAAGTACGAACGAGCAAACAAACAATCAAACATTAATTTTTATATATTAGATAATGATAGCGATGGGAAGTGAGTTCTATATACCATATTGTGTAAGATTCAGAGTCGTGTGCTGTGCTATCAAAAGTAAAGAAGTGTCTTGTGACTTTGTATATACGTTGTGTTGAGCCGATAAATTTTGAAACACGTTGCCAAATATGTGTGGAGAATCTGGAATAGCAAAACATGTGAATATCGATTTCTTTGCTCATTTAGGCATAGTGTTATTAAAGTGTGAAATGAAGGAGACACGTGGTCATAACGACCCGTGGAGATTACTATTTTTCCAACCTAAAAATCCATGACTGTAACCGTGTTTGAACCCGCGAACTTCAGGGCTAGAAGAAAGAAACATAACCACTACACCACTGCTGCCACCCTTGCATATCATAGACCTTCAATGTTAAGTTCTTCATCTCATCTCATTCCTCTCCCTGGCACAAATATAGTTTTTAAAATCACTGTATTTGAACAGTTTGTGGTGTAGAATTGAAACGGACAGGAAATATGTAAAAACAATAAATTTGCAAACTAAACTGAGAGAGAATGCAAAGCCATTTAATATTGAGTTATGGTTTTGAAAAGCATGTTAATTCGAGACCGCACTATGTTAGGTAGCAATGCACAACGTATTTATAAATAAAAAATGTATTTTGACTTCATTCACAGTTGAATTTTTAACTTGCAGACCAAATTAAAAGCGAAATGCGTCCACAAATATGCCATTACTTGTTTATATTGTTATACAAATGACGTCACACAGTAATATATTGTTGTTTTAACAACTAATCGATATAAATCGTGTTCACGGCCTCCTGGTTCTTAGATGTTAGATTTCTAACAGCAGATTGTTGTGATTGTCAACTGTTCCTTCAGTAACAACACATTTATTAAAAACACAAGTAGGCTACTTAATTCAGCGACGTTCTTTTATTTCGGCTCCATGGGACAATGTTCAGACTCTTGCCTTGCATTTCTGGGTTTCGCGTTCGAGTCTCGGTCACTCCGTGTGGGGTTCATGGTCGATGATTTAAAGCCAGACTAGAGATTTCTCCCGCTTTCACTGCCAAACATTTCATTCCACTCTCATTTCATCTGCCCCTGTGATGGTGTGAGCAACCTATACAAATCTTGAATAACAGAGTAGGTAAAGGAAAAGCGTTCCTTCTGCAGGACTTTGGGGTAGTGGTAGCTTCAGTCTGCAAGTTTTCTAGACAGGGCATGAGATGTCAGCTCTGCGTGACGGCCGTCTTTACTCCCAGAACAAGCGTCTGGTACTTATTTACATTAAAGGCTAAGTCAACCTTCCGGGTTGAAGCGTACTGTCTTAACCATATACACTATAGCGTGTCCCCTCAAATATAGCAAATTCATCTCATCCCATCCCTCGACCCGCCATTAATTAGCGTTGCATTTGAGAGCTGGGCTTAGAAATGAATTTTGCAGGGAAAACATCATTTTTGAGGTTTTATAGTTGCTGTAAAAGACCCATAGGCGTAGTTCACTGTTATGTAGTCTTCTCCATTCACATGTCTGTTCATCTCTCTTTGGTCCAAACATTCTGCTAAGAGCTTTATTCTCAAACACTCGTATTTTTTCTCCTCCCTTAAAGTAAGAGTCCATGTTTCACATCCATATAATATAACTGGTAGAATAACAGTTTTATATATTTTCAATTTAATGTTTTTTGAGAGATGTTGATACAACAAGAGTCCCTGTAATGCATAATAGCAAGCATTTCTAGAATTGAGCCTCATTCCTGTTTGTAAATTATTGATCCTTGGCATTTGAATTCAGCCACTTCCTCAAAATTTCCCTCATTTGTCATTAGCTGTCCATTTCCATTATATAATGTATTTCTGTGTGTGACCATGCATTTAGTTTTATTGATGTTCAATTTCAGCCCTAATTTCTACCTTTGAACGATTATTATTATTATTATTATTATTATTATTATTATTATTACTTACTTACTTACTCACTGGCACTATCGAACCCGTAGGTTCATGGCCGCGCGGACATAAGCTCTCCATACATCCCTATCCTGAGCTAATGCTTTCCAATCATTCCCTGTATAATCTACTTCCCTCAAATCATAGTTAATGTTGTTCTCCCACCTCATTCTTGGTCTACCAACTGGGCGTTTTCCCTCTGGCTTTCCTACAAGAAGCTTCCATGCACGTCTTTCATTCCCCATACGTGCAACCTGTCCTGCCCATCGCAGTCTAAGAGACTTAACTGTTCTTATTATATCTGGCTTCCTATAAAGACCATGTAGTTCATTGTTATGTAGTCTTCTCCATTCACCTGTCTGTTCATCTCTCTTTGGTCCAAAAATTTTCCTAAGTACTTTATTCTCAAATACTTGTAATCTCCTTTCCTCCCTTAAAGTAAGAGTCCATGTTTCGCACCCATATAATATAACTGGTAGAATAATAGTTTTATATATTTTCAGTTTAACGTTTTTTGAAAGGAGTTGGGACATCAAGAGTCTCTGCAATGAATAATAGCACGCATTTCCAGAATTGAGCCTATGTTTAATTTCTTTGTGCATCTCATTCCTGTTTGTGATTATTGTTCCTAGGTATTTGAATTTTATTATTATTATTATTATTATTATTATTATTATTATTATTATTATGATTATTATTACTACGGTTACAGGGACTGTTGTCATTCCAACTTCTCTCAAAAAACGTTAAACTGAAAATATATAAAACTATTATTCTACCAGTTATATTATATGGGTGCGAAACATGGATTCTTACTTTAAGAGAGGTAAGGAGATTACAAGTATTTGAGAATAAAGTACTTAGGAAAATTTTTGTATCGAAGAGAGATGAACCGACAGGTGAATGGAGAAGACTACATAACAAGTGAGCTGCATGATCTTTATGGGAAAACAGATATAATAAGAACAGTTGCATCTCGTAGATTGTAGGCCTACAGGTGTGAGAAATAAATCGTCTTACAGGAATGCCAGATGGAAAGCGTCCAGTGAAATGAGGTGGGAGAATAACAACCACGATTTTAGAGATTTGAATTATTCAGGGAATGATTGGAAAATGTAAGCTCAAGATAGGGATGTATGGATGCTCCGCTGCCCTGGAATTAGTGAAATGAAAATGTTTTGGTTGCAAATCTATGGCAGCGTCTTATAAAAACAGCAGCGCGCGCGGAGGGATTTGGAAGCAATCTGCTAATGGCTGTGAGAAGGATCATTAAACCCGTCCCCCCCCCACCACACGTCACGGGTCAGGATTACCAATCTTTTAACGAATTTAAAACTAAATTTGTTCATTAATCTCAATTTTTTAACTTAGCTGCTTCTATAATCAAAGTTACAGCGATTACAGCGCGCGTTATTGCTCCCATCCACACAATCATACGAGTACATTTATTTTTAGAAACATTTATAAAACCCACTGCACCTCTTCCTCTTCTTCTTATCAAGGTAAACGTACTTGTTCTTTTTAAAATAAACTCTTCACTTTCTCAAAAAGTCACTTCCAGTAATTGTTAATATGTATTAAATATTTAATTACGTCATCTCACCACGTCTTTTGATAATTCTTTGATATAATAATAATAATAATAATAATAATAATAATAATAATAATAATAATAATAATAATAATAATAATAATAATAATAACAATAATAATAATAGTAATAATAATAGTAATAATAATAATCATCATCATCATCCGGTATCATGGCAGCTGCCGCCGTCTTCCGGAAACCAAACGCCATTCCTTTCTGTTCATCCAATGATCTTCCTCCACTCCTCTGATATTCATAGCTGCCTGTACCCCTTCTATCCAAGTTTTGTTCGGTCTTCCTCTCTTCCTCCTTTCCATTGGGATCCATTCCATAACAATTTAGGCAATATTTGCTCTGGCATTCTTTTGACATAGCCATACCACTGTAGTGTTTTCTTTTCTATAATGTCTATGATGTCCGGCTCCTCTTGTACACCCATAATTTCCCTTATTTCTTTATTTCGTATTCTATCCATTCTAGATTTTCCAGCTGATCTTCTTAAAACATCCATTTCTGTACTTAAAATTATTTTTGTTTCCCTGGTAGGAATTTGCCAGACTTCAGCAGTATATGGTAATAATAATAATAATAATAATAATAATAATAATAATAATAATTTATTTTATTTATATACATATTTTTAATGTTTACACATCTTTCTCTGCCTAAAGTTTTATTTTCCTTCTCCACTCGCTTGAATCCATCCACTCCATGTCCTCCAGTCCTCTTGTTCTCATTCCAGTTCTTATTTCTTGCATCCACGAGTTTCGTGGTCTTCCTTTCTTTCTTCTTCCAGGTGGACACCATTCCAATGTTTTTTGGGGGAACCTTTCTTGTTGCATTCGTCGTATTACATGTCCATACCAAATTAATGTTTATATCTTATGTAATCATTGAATAATAATAATAATAATAATAATAATAATAATAATAATAATAATAATAATAATAATAATAATAATAATAATAAATTAAAAATTATAATTAGTAAAGTTATAGTGTATATCTATATTTGGGGACACGCCGTAGCGTAATGGTTAAGGCACTGCGGTACAAGCCGGAAGGTCGAGGGTTCGAGTCCCGATGTGGTCAGGATTTTTAAACTGGCCCAAACCCTCTGGCGGCACCATGACCCTGGGGTCGACTCAGCCTCTAACGGAAATGAGTACTCGACGCTTGTTTTGGGGGTAAAGGCGGCCGTCACGCAGGGCTGACAACCCGGCTGACATCAAGTGCCGATTGTCCAGAAAACGTGGGAGCTTCAACCTCCCACTACCCCAAGGGCCTCTCGAGGTCTGTCGTGGGATCACTTTATTTTACTTTTACTTTTTATATCTATATTTGTCAAATATTTATTTGTATTTGTTCTGGTTGAGTGGAAGAGAAGACCTTAACTCTGCCAGAATAAATAAAACATTATTATTATTATTATTATTATTATTATTATTATTATTATTATTATTATTATTATTATTATTATTGTATTGATAATATAATAGCAATAATATAGTGATAATAACAGCACATTAATTCGAGTGATGATGAGATAAAAAAAGACACACACAGCTCTCTAGTTGAGACTGTTATGTAGTATGATTAAGGGGCCTAGGATATAAATAATGGAAAAAAAGCTCTTGACACTGAAATGGATTTCTTGAGACGAAGGTCATGTAAAACGCATCTGGATAAAATACGGAATGATGCGATAAAAGAAGGAATGAAAATATATACACACTTGATGATATTGTGAAGAGACCGTTTGGTCGTCAATAGAATGAAGGAAGAAAGACTCCGTAACAAGGTGTTAAAGTGGAGACCGTCTCAGAGGTCGCCCACGACACAACTCGAGTGACCAAGCAATGACTACATATCGATGAATCCGTGGATAGAGAAAAATGCTGACTCGAAACGGAAAGACGGAGACAGCTGTAACTATCTGTGATGAACGAAATAATGACGCTGAAAATAATAATAATAATAATAATAATAATAATAATAATAATAATTTGTATTGTAAGCCTATATTTTCCCTTTACAGAGATTTAGGCGCTCTCCTCCTACAGGGAAGAATTTGAACCATACTAATTTAGTTACACTTGTTTTCGTATAGATGTCATTTTGAGTGGTCCGTGGACAGCGTTCCGCCTCATACTGACATCTAGGAAACCAAGGTAGTACTAGGACGGGAAAATTCGGTAAATTTTGCTTAGAGGCCTTTTCATTCAGGCTTAAGGATTTTTTACGAGCCTGAAAATCTTCAGACTCGGGACCCACGGCTTAAAGTCCCTCCTTGCTCCTTGGATTTTTCCGTCCTAAAAAATTCATCGACCCCGGCCGGGTTTGAACCCGCGACCCTCGGGACCAGAGGCAAGGAGCATAACCACTAGTCCACTGCGGCCGACTAATAATAATAATAATAATAATAATAATAATAATAATAATAATAATAATAATAATAATAATAATAATAATAATAATAATAATAATAATAACTGCATGGAGGGAGAGGTCTAGAAGTAGACCATGTTTCCATCCATATAATGTAACTGAAAGAATAACTGCTTTTTTATATCTAATATATATAAATTAATATTTGTTTGTTTGTATTTTATGCGCGACCACACCGTTCGTCCTATTTTAATGGGGCTTTTTGCAAAACGTTCAGGAGATTCCCTAAAAATCACCCTTTGTAATGAAAAACGTGAAATAAAGTCACTATTTGACGCTTAAATGGCTTACGCTGCCCAAACCATAACAAATACACCAAATTAATGTACACAGAATTGAATATCTCAAAAAGCTCTAGAAAAAGTCCGCGACAGCATATGTTTATCTCTTACGGATAACTCACAATAACCTATCTATTTTTGTTTTTCATCGATGACAAAAAGATCGGGATAAATCGATTCCCGGACAAGCGTGCTCGGCCATCCGATTGAGATGGGGCTTTTTGCAAAATGTTCAGGAGATTCCTGGGATGAACATAGGCTATAATATGAGTGTTACTATATATTATACGAAACAAATCACTGCATTTTAAATGAACTGAACTTTATTTGAAACAATATAAAACAATAAATACGTACTTGCAGCCATGTTATCAATGATTGGTCTCACGGCCTCCTGTTGTTTCAACTAATAAGCATTGCCCACACTGTTAACATTAGTCAGTTGTTTATAATGAACCAAACATTTGCAAGAAAGATGTTATTATTTTACTACTATTTATTATTTTGAAAACGCCATCGCGCAAAAAATAATGTACAACGTTATAATACGTTGTATACATAGAGGGCAGTGGTTTTACTTCCCGCCAGAAAATCTAGACTGGAAAAAAAATTAGAAATACAGAAATTAGAAAATGGATGAAAGCACAAAGGAATAAAATGGATGAGATTGAACACAGAAGTCTAAAATGGTATGGGCACGTAAGAAGAATGCAGGATGGAAGACTACCAAAGGACGTCTATGCATGGAAAGAAGGAACAGAAAAAGAAGACCAAGAACAACATTCAAAATTCAGTGTGGAAATTTATTGTAACAGATGAAGACACAGAGAACAGAGAACGACGGAGAACTTTAATTAAGGGAAATTTGTGAATGTTTGTTGCAAACTGATAGTCTGTAAGTCCGTAGTCATTTATATTTATTTCTTTTAGTTCATGTTATTTACTAAGATTGGTTGGAGGAAATCCTCAATGATAAGGAAAATTCTCAAAAAAAAAAAGGGGTGTAAATGTAGTATTACAGTATAGCTATTTAGGTTGGCAACCCAGAAATGTAGGAAGTTGAACTTTCAATCCTGATCGCCATTGCTGTAAGTACGACAAAAACGCACTATCACGCAAAAACCTACTTTACATCGAAATGGTACGTATCCGGACATGGGTTTTAATACCGTAATGGTGTAGTTTTCTTGTTGGATGAAGCTGGTAAATAGAAGAAGAGATATTGGTAAGAAGAAGTAGAATAAGGCGGGAATGTTAAAGTAAGAAGTTGGTAATTAAGAAGGGCGCGGAGATGGTAACAAAGGAAATGTAAAAGTGTTGACGGCAAATTAAACATTTTTTTGTTGGAATTAATAAGATCCGAGGAGTGGGAGGGGATTCCATCACAAGTGGATGAATCATTCATGAGAGAAAACCCTCATCACGAGAAAATTAACAAATCCACTCTCTTCACATTCATGATAGAGGGAGTAAAGAGGCTCAGTTTCTATGTTTCAGCAAATGCTACTTACTATCGAGTCTGCTCTTTTTTTTGTATCGTTAAGTCCGTGACACGGGAACTGCGTAAACATTTGCAATTCGAATGTATGGTCTGATTTAACCCTTAAATTCGTACTGTATCCTTTTGGATACATCAGTTGGTTCAATTAATTTAATATTTTAAATAAATCAGAAGAAAACGAACAAAAATAAACCACTTAAATGTGTGTCTAATTATACAATGTACCTAATAATAACAGTTGCACAAGATTCCGTTTTCACTGCGGTCCGCCACATTCAAATAACTGACAGAAGAAATTTGTGTTTTGCCAATTTAAGGGTTAATTGGTTCACGGAACATTAATTTCTTTTAATGTTGAGTGATTCCGGGTTATGTGGCCGTGGTCCATAGTTGGTGTTGATACCAGACGTTTCGCCCTCAACTGCGGAGGGCATCTTCAGTGGCGAGTGCTGAGGGCATCTTCAGTGGTGAGTGCTTCTAGGCGTGTTTCCTGGTCGGAAGATCTACTTTGAGTAGATCTACTCAAAGTAGATCTTCGCCACTGAAGATGCCCTCCGCAGTTGAGGGCGAAACGTCTGGTATCAACACCAACTATGGACCACGGCCACATAACCCGGAATCACTCAACATTATGATTACCGGCCGTGAAAGCCTGCATTCAACTATTAATTTCTTTTGTTAATTAAACCGTATGTATACAGTTTTGTTGTGAGAAAACAAACATGGCGACCATTAAATCGATTTTAATTCTCAGCATTCAGATAAACGTCTTCTAATGGTCGTATTCCGCTGTTTTTTTGGAGAAACCGTTTATCTTTTTATTTCAATAACATATGCCAATTTTCCTTGAAAAAAATCGAAAATTGAGATCGCTATATCGAATTTTAAGTTTTTGTTTTGAATTGACCCCTACATCCATTGGCCCTGTTTTGTTCTTTAATGAACTCGAACCTAAATTTCTTAATGTATTACTATATACCGAGATTCGTTTCGAAAAACAAAACAAACATAAATTTATTGCCGCAACTAGATGTTAGTAGACGGACACACGCGCGGCGTTTTCCCCTCTAGTTTTCCTATTAAAAGCTTGCATGCACGTCTTTCATTCCCCATTCGTGCCACATGTCCTGTCCATCACAGTCTACGAGACTTAACTCTTCTTATTATATCTGGCTTCCTGTAAAGACCAGGTAGTTCATCCAATAAATGAAGCCCACGGTAATCCAGAGGGAAAACGCCCAGTTCGTAGACCAACAATGAGGTGGGAGAACAACATTAACTATGATTTCAGGGAAGTAGATTATACAGGGAATGGTTGCAAAACATTAGATCAGGATAGGGATGTATGGAGAGCTTATGTCCGCGCGACCATGAACGTACGGGTTCGATACTGCCAGTGAGTTGGTTAGTTTATTATTTACTGGTCTATTTGATGGCGAAAAAAGAAGCTATGAGCTTTAAAAACAATTTTATTCCCGTGTTTGTTTCGGTGCAATATAAACAAACTTTTAGACTTTTTAAAGAGAGTGTACTTTGAATTTTAATTTTAACCGCTCTGCTATGGCTTATACTTACTTACTCACTGGCACTATCGAACCCGTAGGTTCATGGCCGCACGGACATAAGCTCTACATACATCACTAGCGATGGGAATATTTATATTTTTTTTTGGAACGAAATTCGGCATATATGTATCAATAAAGTAAAGTAAAGTGGTCGCACAATGGGCCTCATGAGACCCTTGGGGTAGTAGGAGGTTAAGGCTCCCACTTTTTCTAGACAATCGGCACTTTATGTCAGCCGGGTTGTCAGCCCTGCGTGACGGCCGCCTTTACCCCCAGAACAAGCGTCTGGTACTCATTTTCATTAGAGACTAAGTCGGCCATTGTGCCGCCAGAATGTTTGGGTCAGTTTAAAAATCCTGACCCCAACGGGACTTGAACCCTCGACCTTCCGGTAAGTAGCGCAGTGCCTTAACCACTATGCTACGGCGATCATTAAAACAAACAATTAAAGTAGAGTTCGTTGATGAAAGTTAAAAATTAAATTGTACCTGTTGGTAGGTGCCGTCGTCCTCAACTTTGTTAAAATATTGTATATAAAATTAACTGGAGCGCTTTCGGAAGTTATCTTCCATCTTCTGCAGGTTGAGTTGTTGTTGTGTACGGTGATGTATACTCCAACTGTTTGTAGCATCAACTGAGTCTACACCACCGTACACAACAACAACTCAACCTGCAGAAGATGGAAGATAACTTCCGAAAGCGCTCCAGTTAATTTTATATACAATATTTTAACAAAGTTGAGAACGACGGCACCTACCAACAGGTACAATTTAATTTTTAACTTTCATCATATGACTTCACCTCAACGGAATTTGACATGAATTTTACTGGTATTGAGTTCGTTAACCCGAAATATTGGACCAATGGGAGCGAGTGCTGACCTGAAATGTAAATTTAAAAATCGCTGTAACTTTCGAAATTCTTAATTTTTTTACAATGCAACTCGGTATATGCTATTGAATTAAGCAAGAAATATATTCTAAAAGAAATCTACATCCGAGCATTAAAATGGTCGCTTACCTTAAATCAGAAATAAAAAAGTCACTCTAGCGGCCGCCATATTTGTTTTATCGCAACGAAACATCGATACAAAGGATTTAGTTAACAAGAGGAAGACATGTTCTGTGTTGTACTTGGTTAGTTTATGTAATTGGCTTTTGTATAAGTTAGTGTGGTTGCAGAGGTTGAAGGGGAGTTGTGAATGTGCAAAACAGATATAAGTGTGGGCTGCATTAATAAACCCAGGGAGTTGTCATGCACACGTCAATCCGCTGTTTGACAGGCAGACAGCTCTCTGTGGGGTTACTGTGTTCGGCAAACAATGGTCCGCAGTACATGCATCTGGTATATGAGTGAACTGTGATAGTTAAATAAATGTGGAAATGAGTTTTTGTAGACAAGCCGTCTGTATATCGGAGTCTATAAACAGGAGAATAAAATTACATCTGATCCCAAGAATTAATTAAAATTTTAACAGGTTATGGAAATGCATGTTATTGTTTGTTCCTTTTTTCACTCAATTAATATTACTAGTACTATATTTGGGGGCACGCCGTAGCGTAGTGGTTTAAGCACTGCGCTACATGCCGGAAGGTTGAGGGTTCAAGTCCCGTTGGGGTCGGGATTTTTAAACTGACCAAAACCTTCTGGCGGCACTATGGCCCTGGGGTCGACTCAGCCTCTAACGGAAATGAGTACCAGACGCTTGTTCTGGGGTAAAGGCGGTCGTCACGCAGGGCTGACAACCCGGCTGACATCAAGTGCCGATTGTCTAGAAAAAGTGGGAGCCTTAACCTCCTACTACCCCAAGGGCCTCCTGAGGCCTGTAGTGGGATCACTTTACCTTTACCTTTACTACTATATTTATTTTCTTTCTTTTTTCATCTATCTTCCTTTTTTTCTATCTTCTTTCTAGTGCTATTTTTTCCCTTTTTCATTCTACATTTCATTCTAATTTTCATACTATTTCTTCGTTTTGTTTCTCGATTATTTATTTTTATTCTTTATATATTTTCTCTCTTTATATTTCTTCCTTTGTTTCTATCTTTAGTTCTTTCTTTTTGTTTTCTCCTTCTTTCTTCATTATTTTTAACTTTTTCTCTTCCTTACAGTCTTTTTTCTCCCTTCCTTTCATTTTTCTTTTTTTATCTATCTCTATCTTCATCGGCTGCGGTGGACTAGTGGTTATGCTCATTGTCTCTGATCCCGATGGTCGCGGGTTCAAACCCGGCCGGGATCGATGGATTTTTTAGGATGCAAAAATCCAAGAACCAATTCCTCCAGAGGGACTTTAAGCTGTGTCTGAAGATTTTGAGGCTCGTAAAAGATCCTTAAGCCTGAATGAAAAGGCCTCTAAGCAAAATTTACAGAATTTTACCGTCCTAGTACTACCTTGGTTTCCTAGATGTCAGTATGAGGCGGAACGCTGACCACAGACCACTCAACTGATATCTATACGAAAACAAGTGTAACTAAATTAGTATGGTTCAAATTCTTCCCTGTAGGGGGAGAGCGCCTAAATCTCTGTTAAGGTAAACATGGGCTTACAAGATACAAGATCTATCTTGATTCATTATAATTTCTTTTAGTTTCTTTTTTTCTCCTTACTTCATTTTCTTTGTCTTTCTTTATTACTTCTCTCTTCCGTTTTTCTATTTTTCTCTTTTTTCTTTCTTCTTTTCTTTATCATTTTTGTTTCTGTTTCTTCTTATTTAATTTAGTTCATCTTTCCTTTTATTTTTCTCTTCCGTGTTTTATTTATTATTTCTTTTGTCTTCCTTTATATTTCCTTTCTTCTTTTCTTTTTCTTTATCATTTTTTGTTTCTTTTTTCTTATTATGTCCTTTTTTTTTCTTTTTTTTTGTCTTCGTTTAATCGATCTTTCTTTTTCTCCTTTTTACTTTCAATTTTGTTTATTATTTTCTCTTCTCCCCACTTTCTTTTTGTCTCTTCTTAAACTTCTCTTTTCTTGGTTTGTTTGTTGTTTATTGCTTTACGTACCACAGCACGTTACGTGCTGTAATGAAGATTGTAAATGAAACATCTGCATGTCTCCAACAATAGAAACTAAAACAAAATGGAGGAGAATGTATGACGTATTAAGTTTATGAATGCACGACCTTTCCAGAGAGCGTAGACAGGAGGCGAACTGTAATTTAACATCTCTGCTATATCAAGACAGGCTTTTGTTACTGAATAATAGAAAGCAGGGCTGCCACCACGCGACATTTAAATTTATCTCTTTGTGTGTTTGTGAGACATTTCCTGAAATGGAACTTGTTAAGTAAGATACGCGTGTGCGTCTAAAAACAACATGAAATATTGTTTATCTTAACCTACCGTTCACCGTTCCTGAACGAATCATCCTACTGAACGAACGAATTACTCTATTGAAATTCCCTGATGGTATCTTCCTGACTAGCGGGCCCAGGTTCCATAACCGGCGGGGTTAAAAATGCTTCATTGTGGAATTAATTAAGTTAAATTAATTTAATTGTAGGCGGCTCCATGGCGCAAGCGCCGGGGTCCCGAGATCGAGTCTGGGTCACTCCATGTGTGTTTCGTGGTGGGCGAAACGGAGATTGGGCAGGTTTTTCTCGGGATTTTATCCCGTTTTCCGCTGCCAGAATTTCATTCCACCATTTCTCCATACTCATCTCATCCATTTCGTTCATCTGCCCCTGTGATGTGTGTCAGGCGTGGTCGGTCGGCACCCTTGTCATTCACAGACCTCTATATAGGGTGCTTCATCTCGACCCGACCCCGAGTTGGACCTGAGTAGAGGGTTTTTTATGTTTTATTTTAATTTATTTGTAAAGTTTTAAATCCTGGAGCCATGAGGGGTGTACATATTTGTGCACCAGATTCCTGCATTAAATTGAAAATCACTCCGCAGTACTATTTTTTTTCGTACTTCTGTGAAGAACACTGAATTCCTAAGGATAGAGAACAATATGTTTAGACACACAGAGTTGTTGACTCATTTCACAGCTTGGTACAGTGACAGTACTTCTAACTTCCCATCATTGAACACGTGTATTATCATAAGTAACGCCACGAGTGATTTCCAAATTATCGATAAATTCACGACTCACGAAGTGACATTTGTTAGGACTATTTAACGAATAAAATTAAGCTGTTTACTCACAAATCATTATTTAACTATAGTTATTTTAAAATATTTATATATTTAATGTAAACGGAGATGTTTGAAAACAAATGAGAAGCGATAGGTACGCTTCATCTGCTTCTTTTGTTTATCACTGCAACCAGATCATACTATTTATTGTTAAAGGAACGCAATATTGTAAGAATGCTCTCTAGTGGAGAAAAAATGAAACACATCAAACTGTATATTAATTAATTTCTGACGTCGTATGATGTAAATATGACAATTATATTTTTCTGGATTGTTACCTGGGAAAAAATACATTTAAGAAAGTGAAAACAGTGGTTTCTTTTTCTTGTGGTATAATCAATTGCTACAAATGTTATTATATTAACTCCCACATGCGGCATGTGTTGACATTCATGCACTATAATACAATCTGGTAGCCGTATTTCTCACAGGCTCAGTCACTGCAAAATAATGGTCAGACCTGTTCAGAATATTAAAAAGGAGGAGCTTTCTTTAATATGGTAATTATAACACTGATAAATATTTCGTGAAACACGACTCTGATTGGTTGTAAAACATAAATTATTGAAACGTGATTGGCCATTGACTCCCATTTGGGGCATGAGTTAAATAGTCATAAGTAATGTCACGAATGATTACCAAATCATCGAAAATTCACGACTCACGAAGTGAGGAGTGAATTTATCTAGAGAATTTGGAAATCAAGAGTGACATTTGTTAGGGCTATTTAACGAATAAAATTAAGCTGTTTACTCACAAATCATTATTAAACTATAGTTATTTTTAAAATATTTATATATTTAATGTAAACGGCGATGTTTGAAAACAAATGAGAAACGATTGGTACGCTTCATTTGCTTCTTTTGTTCATCACTGCAACCAGATCATAATATTATTTATTGCCAAAGGATTGCAATGTTGTAAGAATGCTCTCTAGTGGAGAAATTTATAACCAACGTTAGAGGTATTAATTAATTTGATGTCCTATGATGTAAATATGTCAGTTATATTTTTCTGCAACGTCATTTCCTGAAAAATAATTCGTTTAAGAAAATGCAAACAGTGGTTTCTTTTTTGTTTTGTGGTATAATCAATTGTTACAAATGTTTTTATATTACCTATCGCATGCGATTTGTGCTGACATTCATGCACTATATATATATATATATATATATATATATATATAATCTGGTAGCCATATTTCTTAGAGAGTCAGTCACTGCAAAATAATGCTATGACCTATTCAGAATGTTAAAAAGTAGGTGCTTTCTTTAATATGATAAACTTTAGTTGGTAAATTTTAGGCGAAACACGACTGTGATTGGTTGTTAATAAAAAATCATTGAAATGTGATTGGTCATTGACTCCCATTTGGGGCAAGAGTTAAATAGTCACTCTGAATTATAATAAATAATAATAAAAAAGTTGTTATTATCCGCAATTCTGGGTTTTTATGTTTAGACGCACAGATTACCTAATGACGTCACACTTGTTTGTGATACAAATCGGAAATGAATCTCCCCACGTTTCGAAACTGCAATTTTATAATTAAAGGGCTGAGAGCAGAAGTGGATCAAGTCCAGAAATTGAAAATCTTAGTTTTATTTGAATTTGCATTCTTTCATACGTTAGAGCCAAGGTCCAAAAATAAACGTGTACTCTTAATATGGCCTTTATTTTAAGGCAGGAAAGGATATTAGCTTTTAGGTTCGTCTTTGAGAGATTAGAGTACTTAAGTTGCGTTAGGTTAGTTTTTAGGTTGTTTAAATATCGTATATATGTTGGCTGCATCCCGTGATTTAAGAGTGTAAAAAACTTCATGTTTGTTGGCGCATGCGTATGGTGTATGATTGTAACTTAAACATTTATCCAATCACATGTTGTAAATTTCAACAATGGATAAGAACTAAAACCTAGTATTGAATGCACTTATTTAGGAACAAAATTAGATCATTCAGGCGATAACACAGTGGAAATTAAAAATAGAATCGCACAAACAAAACAAGCAATAAATGCTTTAAACTCTGTTTGGTGGAGCAAAAATATTACAAAAAATAGAAAATTACAAATATATCAAACCATAATTCAGAGCATTTTAACATATGGTGCTGAAGTCTGGCAAATTCCTACCAGGGAAATGAAAAGAATTTTAAGTGCAGAAATGGATGTTTTAAGAAGATCAGCTGGAAAATCTAGAATGGATAGAATACGAAATAAAGAAATAAAGGAAATTATGGGTGTACAAGAGGAGCCGGACATCATAGACATTATAGAAAAGAAAAGATTACAGTGGTATGGTCATGTCAAAAGAATGCCAGAGCAAAGATTGCCAAAAATTGTTATGGAATGGATCCCAATAGAAAGGAGGAAGAGAGGAAGACCGAAGAAAACTTGGATATAAGGGGTACAAGCAGCTATGAATATCAGAGGAGTGGAGGAAGATCAATGGATGGGCAGAGAGGTATGGCGTTAGGTTTCCGGAAGACGGCGGCAGCTGCCATGATACCGGATGATGATGATGATGTTGTAGAGAATCCCCGTAACTTGAATTTAAAATAAAAATGCTGGTGCTTGCGTGCCGGTATGTATCGCAGACCACAGTTTGCATACCTTGCGGTGTACTTTTTGTATTTGATATTGTTGTGCAATTGAAGCTCTTTGTCAGGAGTTGAGCCCCCCGGTGAGTTTTTCAATTTGTGCTGCAGTTATACATTTCATGTGTCATCAACATCTGACAGTTTGAGGTTTCAATAAAGATAACAGCATTGTCAAAGTGACACCACTGTGCGGACACTTTACTCAGAGCAGACGTGTCACGTCACTGTTCACGCAGTTCGTGGACTTCATAACTTACTTACTCACTGGCAGTATCGAACCCATAGGTTCATGGCCGCGCAGACATAAGCTCTCCATACATCCCTATCCTGAGCCAATGCTTTCCAATCATTCCCTGTATAATCTACTTCCCTCAAATCATAGTTAATGTTGTTCTCCCACCTCATTCTTGGTCTACCAACTGGGCGTTTTCCTTCTGGCTTTCCTACAAGAAGCTTCCATGCAAGTCTTTCATTCCCATTACGCGCAACATGTCCTGCGCATCGCAGTCTACGAGACTTAACTGTTCTTATTATATCTGGCTTCCTATAAACACCATGTAGTTCATTGTTATGCAGTCTTCTACATTCACCTGTCTGTTCATCTCTCTTTGGTCAACAATTTTCCTAAGAACTTTATTCTCAAATACTCGTAATCTCCTTTCCTCCCTTAAAGTAAGAGTCCATGTTTCGCACCCATATAATATAACTGGTAGAATAATAGTTTTATATATTTTCAGCTTAACGTTTTTTGAAAGGAGTTGGGACATCAAAAGTCTCCGCAATGCATAATAGCATGCATTTCCAGAATTGAGCTTATGTTTAATTTCTTTGTGCATTTCATTCCTATTTGTGATTATTGTTCCTAGGTATTTGAATTCAGGCACTTCCTCAAAATTTCCCTCATTTGTCATTAGTTGTCCATTTCCATTATGTACTGAATTTCTACGTGTGACCATATATTTAATTTTACTGAAATTTACTTCCAGTCCTAATTGCTTAGTGTTACTCAATAGTGTGTGCGTGTTGGCCTTTAGTATCTCCTCGCTATCGGCCAGTGGTACTACATCATCAGCATAAACTAACAGCTTATTAATACCATTCAGTTGTAAGCCTTCCTCATTCTCTAAAGATTTAATGGCATGCTCTAGTACAAAATGAAATAGTAGAGGAGATAGTGCATCTCCTTGCTTCAACCCATTCTGGATTTCAAAAGTGTCTGAGAACTGTTTGCCTACATGCACCCTACTCTTTGAGCCATTTAGACACATTCGTATAAGTCTAGCTTTTTAGGAATCACACGCACTTTATTGGGTATTGTAGCCTCACTCTGATGGTTAACAGTGGGTGCCGCGCGGCAAGGCTTGACATGCGGTGTTGTCACGTTTCTCATAGCGCTATGAGCGTTTATTACACAAGGAGAGAACACATTGATTATTTATGTTATTAAAATATATATACAGTCAATATGCCCATTTCACCAATAAATATTTAAAATGGTCAACTAGTTTCTACAGCCAAGCTGCCATTCTCAAGACCAATATCTGGTCTTGAGAATGACAGCTTGGCTGTAGAAACTAGTTGACCATTTTAAATATTTATTGGTGAAATGGGCATATTGACTGTATATATATTTTAATATTGTATCACCAAGAAGATCAATTGTGTACTAAATTTATGTTATTATTTAATTTTATGTTATTATTTGGTATTAATCCACCGCTGTGGTCTCGAGGTAGCGTGCTTACTTGTCACGCATTGGGCCCGGGTTCGATCCCCGGTCGGGGCAGTTTTTCTGGGTGAGGTTCTTATAGGGGTTTTTCCTCACCTGTAAGACAAATGTCAGGAAAACTTTAAGGCCCAAACGGTCTCCGAAATCATATGGCCATCATCATCATCATCCTTCACCGGTGTGGAAAGTAAGGGGAAGCTACCACACCTACAATTCCCTAGTAAAGCTGCAAGCATAGCATGAAAATTCTATGATTGCAGTGTAGGACCTGCCTTCGGGCAGAATTACTATGGATGGATGGATTTGGTATTGTTTAACTTTTAAAATTAAAATTATATATGTATTTATTTTTATACTAATGGTATAGTATCATTATTGAGCGATAACGAGGAGATACTAAGGGCCAACACACGCACTCTATTGAACACTGAGAAATTGGAAGTAAATATCAATAAAACTAAATATATATTCACACATAGAAATGTATTATATAGGCCTAATGATAATGGACATCTAATGACAAATGAACGAAATTTTGAAGAAGTGGCTGATTTCAACTATCTAGGAAAAGTAATCACAAATAGGAATGAGATGCACAAAGAAATTAAACATAGGCTCAATTCTGGAAATGTGTGCTATTATGCATTGCAGAGACTCTTGATGTCCCAACTCCTTTCAAAAAACGTTAAACTGAAAATATATAAAACTATTATTCTACCAGTTATATTATATGGGCGCGAAACATGGACTCTTACTTTAAGGGAGGAAATGAGATTACGAGTATTTGAGAATAAAGTTCTTAAGAACATTTTTGGACTAAAGAGAGATGAACAGACAGGTGAATGGAGAAAACTTCATAACAGTGAACTATATTATCTTTATAGGAAGCCAGATACAATAAAAAGTTTTAAGTGTTGCTATGGTGATCTTGAAGAAGATTTTCGGGCTGTAGGCCGTGGTCTTGAGGCTTGTAGTTCCCCGACGTTTCGCCAGAGACTGCGTCATGCATCCCGAAAATCTTCAAGATCATCATTGTATTCGTCTGAAGAAGGTACAAAGTGCTGAAACAGTTGTAACGAATTTGTATTTAAATAAATATGAAAATCATATAAAACTTTTAAGAGTTTTATTTTATTTAATCACTAAACATGATAGGTATAAACTTTAAGTTGATGTGTTTTTTATTATCATTGCGAAAGTTGTTTAATTATAAAATGATGAAACCTCAAATAAACGGACTTAAAACTTTTCTCCTGAACATAACATTTTTAAGTAAACATACAGAAAGCTTTAGAACAGACAATACTGTGCGGAGGCCAGGGAGGGGGGGACTAAGCCCATTAGTGACGTAGCACCACAAACTACTTTAAATAAACTCCTTACCCGTGTACCGTGCAACTTTGTGAGCCTCAAGTTACAGGGTGATTCATAACATATTGTAAGTCTTTGTCCGATCCGATTGAGGGTCTTTCCACTTTTCAGCGGTTGCCCTTTTACCAGCCGGCTGCTGGCCCTTCACATCCACATGTGTCAATCACAAAGGTAGATGATCAACAGCCAGTGCAGGGGTGACATGTGGTTAGCATGTCGAGTCCCCCAGCCGTTATAGCTGGTTCCTCAACCTTGAGCCGCTACTTGTTGTAGCTACCCAATTGCCTCACAATGCTGGGTGGGCACCGGTCCCATACTGGCCGAAATACCATGAGAAAATTTCTTCCCCAATGGAGACTGGAACCAGCGCAAGTCCCGTAGCTCTGCGCCAAGGTTCCTACCTTAACCACTCGGCTACGGCGCGGGACGTAAGCAAGTGGTAGGTTGCGAAATGTAATACACGACGGAAACAGATATAAATAACAAATTAATAAGTTTAATTATAATTAGAGTCGGAAAGGGCGGTAATGTACCCTACCCAAAACGGGTCTATCTGATTAGGCATCATGAGAGCAAGAAGCGTGCGAGTGTAACGGAAGCAGCACACTGCCTAGTTTGATCACCTCGCACGCTCCTGTCCTGATGACTCACACCAACGTCACAATCTACTTGTCAAATCGTTATCAGAGATCGGAAAGAACTCTCCCTAGTATTTGTTATTTCTTCCTTCTTTTTTCACCTTTTTGTCTAGTTTATTGATCATTTCTTCTCCGTATACATTTTTTGAAGTTGAATGTTTTATATAGTTTAGTTTCTTATTAAGCGGTAGTTTCATCACTCTATTTATGGGACTGACAAAGGTACAGATTTTTGTTTTGTTGCGGGGAGTGTTTGGATCCCAATAATTGTATTACTATACCGCATTTCAGATGTCTTCGGAGCAAAGCAGAAAGCTAGCCCTCCCCTTCATTTAAAATGCTGGCGCGTCATTGGTTGCATTGCAAGTGTCTGGTGGGAAATCCCACATCAGCATTATTCACAATATTACGATATAAGTCAGAGACTCTTGTCGTCTCAACTCCTTTAAAAAAAAAGTTAAGCTGAAAATATATAAAAATATTATTCTACCAGTTATATTATATGGGTGCGAAGCATGGACTCTTACTTTAAGGGAGGAAAGGAGATTACGAGTTTTTGAGAATAAAGTTCTTAGGAAAATTTTTGGACCAAAGAGAGATGAACAGACAGGTGAATGGAGAAGACTACTTAACAATGAACTACATGGTCTTTACAGGAAGACAGATATAATAAGAACAATTAAGGCATGATCATGAAAGTAAATTAGTTGTTCTATAATAGGAGACGCTCTATCTTGTAAATTTATATTAGCTCATGTTGTCATTATCTTCTAACAAAAGATAGTTTTGCTTCTTTATAAATGGGGCTTTAAGTCTCGTAGACTGCGATGGGCAGTACATGTTGCACGTATGGGGAATGAAAGACTTGCATGGAAGCTTCTTGTAGGAAAGCCAGAGGGAAAACGCCCAGTTCGTAGACCAACAATGAGCCGGGAGAATAACATTAACTATGATTTGAGGGAAGTAGATTATACAGGGAATGATTGGAAAGCATTAGCTCAGGATAGAGATGTGTGGAGAGCTTATGTCCGTGCGGGCATGAACCTACGGGTTCGATAGTGCCAGTGAGTAAGTATACAATCATCAGACAACAAATGAAAGTAAAAAATTCAATATTAGATTTTGTGAGATACAGACAACTAGAATGGTATTGTCATACGTAGGATGCCAGAGAGAAGATTACCCAGACAAGCTTTGGAATTCATTCCACTTGGGAAAGGAAAGAGAGGTCGACCAGATTTAAACGGATGCATGATATAAGAAGAGGTATGAGGGAACTAGGTCTGAAGAATTGGAATGGGAAGATAGAGAAGAATGGAAAGAGAAGATACAATTTTAAAAATATTTTGACACAGGAAGAAGTTTTATTATTACTCATTCAAAATATCTCTGTAGGCGGAAGAATCAGGAAGCTCTGTTTGTTGGTACACGTGACGTGATATAAGGCAGTGTACACTGTCAGCGTCCCACGTCCCATTCCCCTCTGCACTCATAGATAGCAGTGTCACATGTTCTATTCCTGCATAAACACGACTGCAGTGCCCTCCGTCAACAACTGCGCTTACTCCTTGAACGGGTAATACATTCTAAACATGTTCATAAATAAATAAATAAACAAATAAATAATTATATTTATTTATTTATTTATATAGTAAAGTAAAGTATTCGCACTACAGGCCTCAGGAGACCCTTGGGGTAGTGGGAGGTTAAGGCTCCCACTTTTTTGGACAATCGGCACTTGATGTCAGCCGGGTTGTCAGCCCTGCGTGACGGCCGCCTTTACCCCAGAACAAGCATCTGGTACTCATTTCCGTTAGAGGCTGAGTCGTCCCCAGGGCCATGGTGCCGCCAGAAGGTTTTAGTCAGTTTAAAAATCCTGACCCCACCGGGACTTGAACCCTCGACCTTCCGGCTTGTAGCGCAGTGCCTTAACCACTACGCTACGGGGACAGAATTTTAATGTTTACACGTCTTTCTGTGCCTAAAGTTTTATTTTTCTTCTCCACTCGTCTCTCTCCATCCAATCCATGTCCTCCAGTCCTCTTGCTCTCATTCCAGTTATTTCCTGCATCCACGAGTTTCGAGGTCTTCCTCTCCTCCTTCTTCCAGGTGGACACCATTCCTATGTTTTCCTGGGTAATCTTTCTTCTTGCATTCGTCGTACGTGCCCACACCAATTTAATTGCGTACACCGTATAAATGAATAAACAAATAAATAAACAAATAAATACATAAATAAATACATACATAAATATATGCATAAATAAATAAACAGATAAATAAATAAATAAACAAATACATAAATAAACAAATAAATACATAAAAATAAATATCTACACAAATAAATAAACAAATAAATAAGTAAATAAATAATCAGATAAATAAATAAACAGACAAATAAATAAATAAACAAACAAATAAACAAACAAATAAATAAACAAATAAATAAATATATAAATAATTATATAAATAAACAAATAAATAAATAAACAAATAAATAAATAAATAAACAAATAAAGAAATAGTCTAAAAAGTTGGTACCCCGTAATTAGCCACGTTTGCTATATCTGGTTTTCCATAAAGATCATTTCACAGTGTATTAATCTCTTCATTCGTATTTATCTCTGAATAAATCACATGATGATGTGTTTTTGGTAGAAGCGACCCTATTGTAATGTGAATAGTTTCCAACAGATGGTGTGACTGTAAGGCGCGGTTGGCGTGGGATACGTGAAAGAGAGAGGTTAAACTAAGAAGAAGAGAGGGAAGTAAGTTGTTTAATTTTGAAACTGCGTCTGCTGTGAGTTAAGAAGTTTGGATTTGAATGCAATTAATTGGATCTGAATTTCCTTTGAGTTGTGACGTCAGTTTGTGTTTACAATAAATGCCTTTCTTCTTTTGTTTGGCAAGGAACAAAAGAGAAACGGTATCCGGTATGTTGTTGAATTTAAATTGTTGCCACGTATTGCCAACAGAATTTTTAAATAAGCAATTACAATTCTGTGCGCACATCTGGGGCAATTCCTATCTGCTAGGGTGCAACTACAGTGTTTTAACATGCAAAAATGACCCTTATAAACGTAAAGAGAATTAATTGGAACTACTTTTCATCGAAAGTAGGAACTGTTACGAGTATTAGAGAATAAAGTGATCGGATTTTTTTTACGAAAGAGAGATAAACATACGGGTAAAGTTATCCCAGTTGGTGCCTATGGTCCCGAGGGTCGCGGGTTCAAAACCGGCCGAAGAAGATGCATTTTTTTAGGCTGGAAAAATCCAAGGAATAAGTCCTCCGGGAAGAGCTTTACCCCATGGGTCTCGAGTCTGAAGATTTTCAGGCTCGTAAAAGATCCTTAAGCCTGAATAAAGAGACCTCTAAGCAAAATTTACCGACCTTCATCGTCCTAGTAATATCTTAGTTGGCCACTAGATGTCTCATTGGACCATTAATGCCATCTATAGTACAACAAGCCTAACTAAATTATCTTAGCCTAGTAACTCCCAACAAAGGAGATCCACCATCGGGCTGTTAGAACATTGTGCATGATTTGAGGGAAGTGAAATATACAGGAAATAATAGGAAAATTATTACCTCAGGATAAAGATGTGTGGAAAGCTTATGTCTTCGGGGCCATTAACTGACGGCTTCGATAGTGCACTGGGCTTGTTATGGGCTAAGTAGGTGAATGGTAGAGCATCAACACGTCAGACTGGAGATATCTCATTTAAAATTTCGGCGCAGGTGTATGATTTACGGTTATTCTTACAGTGTTATGGATGCAGAATATGGTCTTACTTTTTGAGAAGATTAAAAATATAACTTCTTCTTCTTCTTCTTGATTCTTTCATTATAGGTTCAAACCTGTTGTTTATTCAATTCTTGTTGCTTCATCTTAGATTGTCATACCACCGCTTTCTGGGACGTCCCTGTTGTCTTCTGCCCCTAGGTAGATTATCTCTTGCATTTTTGACAATTCTATTGCTGTCCATTCTGCTTAGGCCTATACGCACATCCCTTCTTGTTTTCTTCTACATACCCATTCCTTCACATCGACTGCACTTGTTTCTACGATATTTTCACTCCTTTCTCTATCCCATAAAGTTTTCCTCCCACAATTTTTACGAAGTATTTTCATTTCTAAAGAAATATGTGTTTGAAAACAAAGAACTTAGAATTATTTTTGGAGCGAAGAGAAACGAGTAAATAATGGAATGGAGAAGACAGCATAACAATGAGGTACATCGTCTTTGTGGTAAAATAAGAACAGTTGAGTGTCTCGTAGACTGCAGTGGGCAGGACATGTGGCACGAATGGGGGAATGAAAGAGGTGCATGGTAGTTTCTCATAGGAAAACCAGAGGGAAAAACACCCAGTTGGTAGACCAAGAATGAGGTGGGAGAATAAAATTAACCATGATTTGAGTAAAGTAAATTATACAGGTTTTGATTGAAAACAGATCAGAATAGAGATGTATGGAAAGCTAATGCCCGCTCGTCTATGAACTTACGGGTTCGATATTGCAAGTGAGTTAGTTATTAACAATAAATACTGTCATACCAGGAAAAACTAATATTAGATAATCAATAGTAGATAATATAAGATACAACAAAAAAGAAGAACAAAGGATCAGAAGAATTAGGAAAATATGTAATGATTTATTCTGGAGTTCCAGCAGAGAACTGGGCATCATCAGGAGTCGCAATTTTAATAAGGAAAAATTTGCAACACAACATTTTATATTACCAATGGATTTCCCCAAAAATTGTAACAGTTAGAATAAAAATTTTAGGACATAATTTGAATATAATTGGAATTTATGCCCCTGTAGAAGGAAACGATTCAGAAACCATAGAATTTTATGATATTTTACAAGAAACCATTGACAAAGTAAATAAACAAGATTATCTCATAATTGCTGGTGATTTTAATGCAAGAGTCGGAAATCAACCGATAAGAGAATGCATTGGATCAGAAGGAGAACCAACTTGCAACAATAATGGTAAACTGCTAATAGATTTTTGCATATTCAATAATTTAAGAATCACAAACTCCTTCTTTAGACACAAGAAAATACACAAATATACATGGGCAGCAAGGGGATCAAAGTCTATAATAGATTATGTACTAATTAATAATAAATTTAAAAAGTCTGTAAATGACACTAGAATATACAGAGGAAGTGAAATTGATAGTGACCATTTTCTTGTTGAAAGCAAAATAAAATTATATCACAAACACATCAGCACAAGAAAATACAGCAGACAGTACAAAATAAGACACCAAAAAGTTTAAAATTCACTTATTGGAAGACCAAAGTACACAAATATTATATCAAACTAGAATAAAGAATAAACTTAAAACAAGCACGGGCGATATTGAAGAGGACTGGATAAATCTAAAACAAGCAATCATGGAAGCAGCTTATGAGAGTCTCGGATATAAACAAATCAAAAACAAAAAGAGATTACGAACTTGGAATCCCGAATTAAAAGAAAATATTGAACAAAAGAAAAAAGCCTATAAAGTGTATTTACAAACTAAACAAGAGGAACATTATACAGAATATAAAAAACTCAGAGCTAAGGTTCGTAAATTGTCTAGAAAATACAGAAGGGATGATTGGGATAAATTTGTAAAATCCTTAGAACGTGATATTACAGGAGCACAAAGACAGGGATTTAAAATATTCAAAAATTACAGATGGAAACAAAAGACAAAATTAATGTTAATCTGATACCAAACAAGACTGGATTACTTACTACAAAAATCTTTGGTCAGAACCGAACACTCACACTGAAAAAATTACTTCGAATTTGACTTGTGAAAATGAAATAGAAAAACCAGACATAACAATGGACGAACTAGAAGAAGTTTTAAAGAAGGCCAAGAACAGGAAAAGTCCAGGTTTAGATGATTTAAATTTAGAACTTTTTAAGTATGGAGGAACTGCCTTGAAAGAGAAACTATTAGAACTTTTTAACAATATTTGGCATTGTCTTAATATTCCAACGGATTGGGAAACGGGTCTAGTAATTAATATACATAAAAAAGGTCAGAAAAACAAATGTGATAACTACCGAGGCATTACCTTACTCCCAACTGCATCTAAATTATATGCCAACATAATTAAAATAAGTTATCAGTAAGTACTGAAACATTTTTGGAAGAAGAACAATGTGGATTTAGAAAAGGGAGGAGCACTATAGATGCAATATTTACCCTGCAACAAATTATGGAAAAAAGGAGAGAATTTAATCTCCCACTGTACATACTATTTATAGATTATGAAAAGGCATATGATAATGTAAACCGAGATAAACTTTGGCAGATACTGCATGAAGAACATATACACTCACATGTAATACGAGCCATACAAAGCTTATATCAAAATTCTAAAATCAAAATTAAATTACCAGATGGAGAAATTACAGAACACATAAACACAGGCAAAGGTGTTCGACAAGGATGTGGACTATCTCCACTCTTATTTAATATATATATTAACAGAATAGTGCAAGAATGGAAACAAACAGTAAACAGTGGAATTTCAATAACTAGGAATAAAATAATTCAAACAATATTATATGCTGATGATCAAATAATATTATCAGATTCCGAAGATAGCTTACAAATAGCAGCATATCAATTATTCAAATTGCCAGCAAATATAATATGAAAATTTCCACATCAAAATCCAAAACAATGGCAATGTGTGGAAAAAACATACAACGGGTGAAAATTGAGATTGATGGAAAAATTATAGAACAAGTGTCAGATTTCTCTTACTTAGGAAGTGTATTTGCAGAGTATAAGAGTGACATTGATTCAAAATTACAAAAATATAATAAAATGAATGGGGTAATACGAAGACATTTTGGTAAACAGATGAGGACAGAGACAAAACTAAGATTACATAACGTCACATCAAAAGCTGCTCTAAAATACGGAAGTGAAATTTGGATTTTAAATAAAAGAAACTCTCATAAACTTCAAGTAAGCCAAATGCGCTTCTTACGATCATTGTTAGGAGTTAATAGACTGGATCACCAAAGGAACACTACTATCAGAGGAAAACTTGGAGTAGCAAGTTTAAATGAAGATATCCAAAAATACCAACAAGAATGGAAAAATCATCTGAGAAGAATGGCAAGAAATAGACTTCCAAAATTGGCATTCCAATATACCCCAACTGGACATAGGGACCAAGGAAGACCAAAACATCGGTGGAAAGATCAAGACCATCTTCGCTAGGTTTACCGTACAGGCCACATGGCCTAAAACGAATTTGTTCATGATGATGATGATGACAAGCAATTAAATTGGTATGGACACGTACGACAATTCAAGATGAAAGGTTACCCAGAAAAACATTGGAATGGTGTCCCCCTGGAAGAAGAAGGAAAAGAAGACTTCGAAACTCGTGGATGCAAGAAATAAGAACTGGAATGAGAACAAGAGGACTGGGGGACGTGGAGTGGATACATAGAGACGAATGGAGAAGGAAAATAAAACTTTAGGCACAGAAAGATGCGTAAACATTGAAAAATCTCTATATATAAATAAATACAAATAATAAAAGTGCACTTTTTTTTTAATGTTGACGGTGATTGTCAGTGTTTTGTTTCCCAGAATGCATTTAATTTGCCCGCGTGGCGTTAAGTTAACGGAAATGTCAAGTGGAAATGTCAAGCATCGACACTAGGACCTTCTACTGCGTGACATTTCCCTTACTACAGCTCCCTGTGGACTTCATCTGTTTTGTGTAATGTTTGACGTAATCAAATGTACATAATTACATTCCGCTCCCCTCGGCCACGTCGAACCCAAATTGTGTACAATTTGAACTGCAACATAAACACGTTGGAACCAACATTTTATTTGCTATAATTTAAGACTGCAACATAGTATAGTGTTACTTTTAATGAGTTTAACGGAATGCCTAATTAAATTTTGCTCAGGAGCTCTAATACAGGGTTGAAGTATATATATATCCATCCATAGTAATTCTGCCGGAAGGCAGGTCCTTCACTGCAATCATAGAATTTTCATGCTATGCTTGCAGCTTTACTAGGGAATTATAGGTGTGGTAGCTTCCCGTTGCTTTCCACACCGGTGAAGGATGATGATGATAATGATAAGGATGATGATGATGGTCATATGATTTTGGGGACCGTTTGGGCCTTAAAGTTTTCCTGACATTTGTCTTACAGGTGAGGAAAAACTCCGATAAAAACCTCACCCAGAAAAAACTGCCCCGACCGGGGGATCGAACCCGGGTCCGCTGCGTGATAAGGTAGCACGTTACCTCGAGACTACAGCGGTGGACTATATATCCCGCGTGGGGATATGGGTACTCCCTAACGGGAGTTTCTAATCCAAACACAATTTTATTTATGTTTATTCACGTTCCCGCGCCGTAGCCAAGTGGCCAGATGCCTTGGCGCTGGTTCGAGTTTCCGCGGGGAAGAGAAGTTCTCATGGAATGTCCTGTGTCCATGGATCCTGTGCCCACCCAGCATCGTCAATAGTTTGGGTAACGATCCCAGGTTGAGAAAAGCAGCTGTCACAACTGGGGGACCCGATATGCTGACAGTGTGTCATCTCTTCACTGGTTAGATGATCGTCTGCCTTTGTGATTAACATATGTAGATGTGACGCTAGCAGCCGCCTGGTAGGCCAAGGTCCTTCTAGGCCATGAGTGACATGTGGTTAGCACATCGCCTCAATGAGACATCTAATAGACAACTAAGGGCGGATGAAGATAAATTTTGCTCAGAGATATTTTTATTCAGTTAAGTCTCGTAGACTGCGATGGGTAGGACATGTGGCATGAATGGGGAATGAAAGACGTGCATGGAAGCTTCTTACAGGAAAACCAGAAGGAAAACGCCCAGTTGGTAGACCAAGAATGAGGTGGGGAATAACATTAAGTATGATTTGAGCGAAGTAGATTATGCAGGGGATGTTTGGAAAAATAGGATAGGGATGTATGGAGAGCTTATTTCCGCGTGGCCATGAACCTACGTGTTCGATAGTGGCAGTGAGTTAGTTAGTTACATACTTTTATTCAGACTTCAGGATCTTTTACGAGCCTGAAAATTCACAGACTCCGCACACACGGCTTAAAGTACCTCCCGGAGGACTTGCTCCGTGGATTTCCCATCCTAAAAATGCATCTGCTACGGCCGGGTTTCAACCCGCGACTCTCTGCACTAGAGGCAAGGGCATTACCATTAAATCACTGCGGCCAGCAATAAATAAATTGGCGAATAACATTTGAAGACTTTTTTGTATTTCGAACTGGAACGAAAGAGGATTGTGATTGGTGTTGAACTAACCAATGGTGAATGTATTAATGTTCGCACGTAATAATGTGCTGTTTTTTTGTTTTGTTTTCAGATTTGAAACGAGAGGCTACAATATGTCACATGTTGAAACACCCTCACATCGTAGAACTGCTAGAAACATACAGCTCAGAGGGGATGCTATACATGGTGTTCGAATAGTAAGTACCTTGTAAAACTAATTACAGTTAGCAGTTTGGAGTGGATTCCAAATGGGAGGAAAACAAAAAACGGAGACCTAAGAAGACATTGATAGAGGGAATTATGCATTTGATGAAGGAAAGGGGATTGGAAGGACAGAGATGAATGGAGGAAGATAATCAAAACTTAATATTGGGCACAGACTAATGTTGTATACATTTAAAACATGTGAAGTAATGATAATAATAGTTTTATGCAAATAATTGTAATTTGGAAACTAAAATAAAAAGTAATTTCACGACATGTTTTGATTTAAAAATTAAAATAAATGAACTACTGGAATGCAAAACAATAAAACATTTTTTTTGTTCAGTGACATCAGTTTGTCATTTCGACATTTCTGGTGTTCTCTCCTGGCATGGCGTACTTGTAGTCCATTTCTCAGGTTGAGGCGCCTGGAAGGCGGGGTTACGCTGTCCCAATGATATGAGAGTTGATGATGCGCCAGGAGAGGCCTTAAACTAAACTTAAGCTAATTAGGCGAATATGATATTGATGATAATTATGACCATATGATGTTCGGGGACCGTTTGGGCCTTAAAGTTTTCTGACATTTATCTTACAGGCGAGGAAAAACTCCGAAAAACTCATGGCACAGGAAACTTGTCCCGGCCGGGGATCGAAGTCGGGCTCGCTGCGTGACAAGGCAGCACGCTACCTCGTGACCACAGCGGTGGTCACAATAAAACATTAATTTATCAAACTTGTTAAATTACACTGGTCAACATGATTTTTGTCTCATGAGTACCAATAGTTGTACTTAATGCAGTTTTTATCGTGTTTTCAAATATGTATTCGGAATTTCTCCATCACCCACCGTTTTTTTTATTTCAATTAATGGATTCAAATAATAATTTTTTTTAATACACCTAGATTTCTTTCCGGAAAATCTTGACACAGTGAGCGATGAGCACGGGGAACACTTTCATCCGGAGATTTCGGATATGGAAAACAGATATCAAGCAAATGAAATCCTAATATGCTGGCCGATTATTGTTGGACCATCAAGAGGGATGCTCCACAGGCGAAATATAGCAGAACATCGCAATTTCTTACTTTCTAGGTGAGTCCGAATGTTCGAATATTGTGTAGTTACGAATGTAGAAAATTTTAAAGTGTTTGAAATTATAATAAATGCCCGTCTCTCGGAAACCTTGCGCGATGGAGAAAACCCGATGTGATATTTGAACTCAGGAGAAAAAATATTAGCAGTATCACATATTTTTCTTTCTGAGACAAAATATAAAGTTTATTTTTTGTTGCTCAGAGTAATTTATTAAAACTATTCTTATGTGGAACCAGGTATAATAATAATTTAGTCTCGTCCACTGCCATGGATCTGGCACGAATGAAGAATGAAGCATGGAAATCCTTGTAGGAAACCGGAGGGAAAGCGCCCTGTAGGTAGGCCAAGAATGAGGTGGGAGAATAACCTTAACTGTGACTTGAAAGAGGTGAATTATACAGGGAATGATTGAAACAAAAATAGTTCATTATAGGGGTGTATGGAAGGGTTATGTCTGCGGTGCGGTTGCGATAGAACCAGACAGTTAGTTACAGTACAGTGATTGTTGTGAAGTTAGTGGGAGTGCAACATGTGACATTTAAAACGTTAAAAACAACTGCGGAACGCATTGCGCACCATAACTGGATTTTTTTTTCTGTCTCTGTCAGCCAGTTATCACCTGGAAATCGATAAAACTGCGATTGCTAAATTTTTACCTCCCGCCTGCCCCCCCACCCCCCGGTGTACTCCCTACACACATACACTGGGCGTTTTTTTTGCCCTCTGTTAATAATAGAAGCGACCAAAATTATCTTCATTAACGGGTGATTATATCTTCAGATGTGTTTCATTTCTAACAAGGGAACCATCAACCATTGCATGACCAAACCTACCTTGAAATTTCTACCAGAGAAGCCAATGCCATGTACCAAAAAAAAAAAATCCTGCCACTTTTAACTACAAGGCACAGAAATTGAAGCCAGAATCCAGCAATGGCAACCATGCCAAGTACTTGAACGCCCCTGTTTGTGGCGGGGCGGACGACAAGTTATGAGGGTTATCTATTCGAAAAGTCAGGAGTTGTATTACTTGCTGTAGTTTAAATGAGAGATTTGGCGTTGGATTCTAGTGCCTTGTAGTTAAAAACGGCAGATTATAGTTTTGGTGTGACACAGGTATCAGACACTGAAAATTTGTGAACATGTAGCTCATTGTTATGTAGTCTTCTCCATTCATCTCTCTCTCTCTCTCTCTCTCTCTCTCTCTCTCTCTTTCTCTCTCGTCTGTTTTTGATCCAAATATTTTAAAAGAGAACTTGATTTTTTTGCCCATTTGAGTGAATTGCGAAGGAATCTACTGAGAGTGTTCTAATGAGAAGAAGCTGTTCTAAGCCAAGGAACCACCTGTGAATGTTCGATCGAAAAAGCAAATGATTACTAGCGTCATGTTGGCCAACGTGACAACACACGTATACCCAATTGCCTACATGTTTACTAACATATAAGGGGATTCTATCCCAGGTGTCCACCTACATTAGTGGGCAAGTTAGGATGAGAAAGAGCAAATCATTGTTAGTTTGGGCAAGATCGGCTGAGAAAATGGCAAGTTAAGGTGAGAAAAGGGCAAATCATTGTTAGTTTGTGCAAGATCTGCTGAGAAAATGGCAAGTTAAGGTGAGAAAAGGGCAAATCATTGTTAGTTTCGGCAAGATCGGCTGATAAAATGGCAAATTACGGTGAGAAAAGGGCAAATCATTGTAAGTTTGGGCAAGAACGGCTGAGAAAATGGCAAGTTAAGGTGAGAAAAGGGCAAATCATTGTTAGTTTGGGCAAGATCGGCTGATAAAATGGCAAATTACGGTGAGAAAAGGGCAAATCATTGTAAGTTTGGGCAAGAACGGCTGAGAAAATGGCAAGTTAAGGTGAGAAAAGGGCAATTAATTGTTAGTTTGGGCAAGATCGGCTGATAAAATGGCAAATTACGGTGAGAAAAGGGCAAATCATTGTAAGTTTGGGCAAGAACGGCTGAGAAAATGGCAAGTTAAGGTGAGAAAAGGGCAAATCATTGTTAGTTTGGGCAAGATCGGTTGAGAAAATGGCAAGTTAGGGCGATAAAAGAGCAAATCGTTGTTAGTTTGGGCAAGATGGGCTGAGAAAATGGCAAGTTAGGGTGAGAAAAGGGCAAATCATTGTTAGTTTGGGCAAGATCGGCTGAGAAAATGGCAAGTTAAGGTGAGAAAAGGGCAAATCATTGTTAGTTTGTGCAAGATCGGCTGAGAAAATGGCCAGTTAGTATACATCAGAGTGGTTTAGCGTTCACTGTTTTTGTAATAAGTTGGGTACACTGCCTGAACAATGATTAATACATATTTTAAATTGTAAATATGGTTACTCTCAGCTCAACTTCTCACTTTATTTAACCCCCCCCTATTTGTAACATTTTTTTGTCCAATGATAGCAGGTTGTCTTTTGTGACATTTCTGGCTTTCTTCCCTGGCATAGGTGGAATTGTAATCCATTTCTTATATTGGGCACCCCGAAGATTGATACGTGATAAATGAAGGGCTCGGCTGTAAAACATGTTAACTGACAAATTCTTGAAAATTGAGTTGTAGTGATATGTGACCTCCCTGAATCATTTGATGCATGCCATTTTATTTACCGTGACAATAAATTTGCTATCTATTGACAGGTGTAAAAACTACATGCACCAAATGTTTCAGGAGGTCATATGCTACAACACAATTTTCAAGAATTTGTCAGTTACCATGTTTACAGCCGAGCCCTTCAAATTATAATAAAGGGCCAGGAGAGCCCTTAACCTAAACTTAAACTGAATTCCAGACCTTGGGAACCACAGGAATAACTGTTTTAAGAAAAAAAAATCCTAATGAATCCGGGACCTCATTAACTGTAATCAGGAACGCTGAAAACTACCCCGCGAGGCTGGTTTTTTTTTTGGGGGGAAAAAAATTCTCTCAGGGAATTATTCACACGCTGTAACAATAAATTGTGTTTTTTTCATTTTTATTTTAGTGCATGTAGGCGGTGGGATACAATCACTGAAAAATAATTTTGAAAATTTTTGACAAACGTGACTCTTCTAAAATTAACAACAGCATAAAAGTAAAACGTCTCGATTTTCTCTTTCAAATGCTACCAAACTTATCCATTTTGTATGCATAGTTTAGAGATGATAGCTGTAGTAACCGGAACGCTGGCTGTAAGCAGGTGTAATGGACACAATGAAGTGTGAATAATGCATCTGGTGATAAAATACGAGGTGTAATTGAATTTAGTAAAGTGCAGCTTCTTAACAAGCGACCGGCGTAAATTCAAACCGTATGAACTTCAACATAATACATGACGGTGTGCGAGGCATATTGCAGCCCACGTAAATCATTACACATATCGGGGAAATTATCCACTGTTACCAACTTCTCTCCATTATAACATGACAGTCAATTACAAACAACAAATTACATTGTTATAGTACTATTATTGCACATAGCACGGCGCATGACAAAAAACAAGACAGGATAAAATAACAAATGAATTCCTTTGGAGAGAAATGAATGTAACCCCATCTGTTGTTAGGAGGATTGAAAATCAAACGCTTAAATGGTATGGCCATGTACAAGGAATGGAAAATGAAAGATGGCCAAAAAAATATATACCAATGGTCACCCCCTGGAAGAAATAAACGCGGCAGACCAAGATGGAAATAGAAAACCTATGTCAGAACTATACCGGATGATAGGAATTTGAAAGAAGGAGATTGGAATGATAAAATTAATGGAAACTGAAGACGGCAAACCTATAAATGGGGGAAAGCCGAGAAGAAGAAGAAGAAGAAGAAGAAGAAAAGTTGAAATTCAGTAATTGTATTGTATTGTAAGCCTATATTTTCCCTTTACTGAGATTTAGGCGTTCTTCCCTACAGGGAAGAATTTGAACCATGGGGTCCACTCAGCCTCTAACGGAAATGAGTACCAGACGCTTGTTCTGGGGGTAAAGGCGGCCGTCACGCAGGGCTGACAACCCGGCTGACATAAAGTGCCGATTGTCTAGAAAAGTGGGAGCCTTTTAACCTCCTACTACCCCAAGGGCCTCCGGGCCTGTTGTGGGATCACTTCACTTTACTTTACTAATTTAGTTACACTTGTTTTCGTATAGATGTCATTTTGAGTGGTCCGTGGTCAGCGTTCCGCCTCATACTGACATCTAGGAAACCAAGGTAGTACTAGGACGGGAAAATTCGGTAAATTTTGCTTAGAGACCTTTTCATTCAGGCTTAAGGATTTTTTACGAGCCTGAAAATCTTCAGACTCGGGACCCACGGCTTAAAGTCCCTCCCGGAGGACTTGCTCCTTGGATTTTTCCGTCCTAAAAATCCATCGACCCCGGCCGGGTTTGAACCCGCGACCCTCGGGACCAGAGGCAAGGAGCATAACCACTAGTCCACCACGGCCGACAATAATAATAATAATAATAATAATAATAATAATAATAATAATAATAATAATAATAATAATAACAATAATAATAATATTATTAATAATAATATTAATAATAATAATAATAATAATGATAATTTTTATTAAGCATTTTCTCTACATTACAGTAGTTATCCTTCAGCCTAAATGTATTTTGTTCCGCCACAGATTTCTATCCTCACTATGTTCTTGTTTAATCTCTGCTGATCATTTTAATAATAATAATAATAATAATAATAATAATAATAATAATAATAATAATAACAAGGTAGGATACCAGAAGAAAGATTACCCAGACAAGCTTTGGGATGGATCCGACCTGGGATAGGAATGAGAGGTCGACCAGATTTAAATAGATGTAAGAAGATGTAAGAGGGAGATAGGTCTGCAAGAATTGGAATGGGAAGATAGAATATAATGGAAAAATAAGATAAAAATTTAAAAATCTTTGGGGACAAAAGATGCTTTATTACATCGTAAACCTGTTTATAAATAAAACATTATTATTATTACTATTATTATTATTATTATTATTATTATTATTATTATTATTATTATTATTATTATTATTATTATTATTATTATTATTATTTATGTGTCTAAATGACACAAAGAGTAGGGTGCGTGAGGCAAACAGTTTTCAAATGATTTTGTAATTCACAATGGATTAAAGAATGGAGAATGCACCATCTCGTCTACTATTCAATTATATATATATAATTTATTTATATTTTTGTCTTATGCGGAACCTTATTGTCTTATAGATGAGAAAAAAACCGAAAAAATCACCAAAAATACTTGTCTTGACCGGGAATCGAACCCGAGCCCGCGCTGTCTGAGGCAACCCCTATAAAATGTAAAATACTGAAATACGTTTGGTAATTTTCCCTTGTGTAGAGACACCGGTGAACTCGCTCGCCCCGCAGTGAAAACAGGTCCCAGGTGTGCGTGTGACTGCCCGCAAGTTGCTGTACAATCCTCGCTTGTTTTGCCATTAAACAGAGTAAATATTTGTACTAGCACAAGTACCCGCTGTTGCCTCACCTTCATTACATTATAAGGAACTTGATATTGGGGCCCCATAGCATTCAGGTGGACTTTATTTAAAATATCTCCACAGATGTTTCACAACATTTCCAAATTAACTTAATTCACATGTTTCACTTTATACACACAAATAATTTGCTGCTAATATTGTCTCTTCCTTCACAATTTATTTTATAACTCAATTCTCTATACTCGCTGACGGTTTCACTTAGAACATCTTCTTGTATTCGCACTGAGGTCACGTTTACTTGTCCACACTTTGAACACAACTGACTTCTGCGATCCTCACATCGTGTAATATTAAAGGTTACGGGAATGAAACTAGGTAAATGACTTTCCTTTGAAACCGATAAAAAATCACTTTAAGTTGTACTAGTTATCTAGTTCTTTACCTGCTTGTCAAACTTTGAAGGTAAACAATCCCATGACTGAACTGTTATTTTACTATTTCGAACTTATAAAATATAGTAATTTTCTTGAAGGATCTAATGGTATCTCAAATTGTAATTCATCAAAAAAAGTGGCTTACCCTATTGTTTCCCTGCACCCTTCACATATGCGAGGGTAGCAATATTCCGCGCACCAGTCCTGAACTCTCGCATAGAAAACCCGAGAGACTAACTCTTCTAGAATCGATCCATTTAGACAAAATTAAAATTATGGAATATTCACCTGAAAGGTCCGTATCCTCAACTTAATTGGTTATTTAATTGTAGCGCTTTCGGAAAAAACCTCACCCAGGAAACTGTCCTGACCGGGAATCGAACCCGGACCCGCTACGTGACAAGGCAGCACGCTACCTCGAGACCACAGCGGTGGACTTTCATCAAATATAAAGCTTTATCGCTTAAAAGTAGTGTATAAAATCTCAATAAAATGCTTCGAATAGAAGTCGTCAGATGGCGTTGTTGATAGCGCTGGCTATCGGCCTTCAGATGAGAGAGAATTGTATAAATGGAAGTAATTGTTCACGTTCGTATCGGTGTAGCAGATGTGTAGAATCAGAAATCCGTGGTTCGAGTCCCGGTTCGAGCGTTAATTTTTCTTCCTAAAAAAACCGTGTCCAATTCTGGAAAATGCTAATTTTAGGAAATATAACACCAAAGTAGTCCACCGCTGTGGTCTCGAGGTAGCGTGCTGCCTTGTCACGCAGCGGGCCCGGGTTCGATCCCAGGTCGGGGCAGTTTTTCTGGTTGAGGTTTTTATCTGAGCTTTCCTCTCCTGTAAGACAAATGTCAGGAAATCTTTTAGGCCCAAACAGTCCCCGAAATCATAAGGCCATGATCATCATCATCCTTCACCGGTGTGGAAAGCAACGGGAAGCTACCACACCTACAATTCGCTAGTAAAGCTGCAAGCATAGCATGAACATGCTGTGATTGCAGTGAAAGACCTGCCCTCGGGCAGAATTACTTTGGATGGATGGACACCAAATTAATTATATCGCCTAATATTAATTACCCCCGTACATTTTCGAAGTTTAAAGTTGTTTAGAGAGTTAGGAGGGGTTGATGATGATGCATTGTATATTATTTTAATTCAATAAACGTAATGTAATTAATATTGAATGTACGTTTGTTTCAGTATGGATGGATCGGATCTCTGTTTTGAAGTAGTTCGGCGCGCCTCCGCTGGGTTCGTGTACAGCGAGGCCGTGGCAAGGTGAGTTCTATCCACTGAATTTGTGTTACACATTTCAAATCTTGGCCTTCTTCTGGCACTACCACGTTATTTTAATTTTTTTTCTTCTTAACATTTGCTTTTTATTTCCTGAGCGCATCTGTAATTTTAAATTTTGATAGAAGGTAGATATGTTTGCCTATTGTCCTGTCATCTCTGGTGGTTTTCATTTAAATATATTTGAGCCAGTTAGAAGCAAAGGGGCGTAAGTGCTAGTTTTGAGAAAAAACAGATTTAAAGTAGAAGTTATGTAAGAAAATCATAGGTAATTGGGAGTTATAACATTCTTTGTCTTTTCCTGACGCATACTCTTATATCGTTTTGCCACTAAATAAAATTATGCTTCAAGGATGTAATTATTCACCTAACTCGTTTTTTGCTAAAAAAAATGAAATTATTGTATTGTCACGGGTCCTCTACAAGTATACAAAGTTTCAAGCCGATCCGATGATTTTAAGTGGGTGAAAATCGCGTTGAAAGATTCCGTTACATAGATAGATAGATAGATAGATACAGGTCAAGCTAATATAAAGCATGTAAAAATCACACTCGTTTTGCCTCTGAGGGCCAGTTTCACCAAGAGAGGTAACTGTATTACGCCAGTTTATGCTATGCTTTATACACGGAGAAAACTGGCGTAATACAGTTACCTCTCTTGGTGAAACTGACCCTAAGCGCCTCATTTGTAATGACTGGTCCACGGCGGCCAACTTTTGCTATACTTCTTCTGTCAGGGTGTTTGTCAATGAACTCCTAAACGACTGGACCGATTTTGATGAAATTGTTTGTGTGTGTCTGATTGGGTCTCTCGATGGTTTAGAATCACAATTGGACCCTCTAAAACCATTAACTACAGCAGTTCATCTGAAATGAAAATTTGAAAATCGCTCTAGCAGTCACAATTTTCGATGTTTCACAACGAAACTCAGTATATCCTATTAAAATAAAATGAGATAGTTATTTCCCAAAAATGAGTGAAATCCGACAATTAGAAGTGGAGGTTTACCTGAAATCCGAAATTAAAAACTGACTACAACCGCCATGTTTGGTTCGTCTCAGTGTCATCATCATCATCATCGTCCTTTCAAGTATTAGGCCCAGTGGCCCGTTACGGTCTGCCGCCATGTCCGAAAAGGTCGATCCACAGATCTTCTGCCTCGAGGAATGTAGTGAAGAATTTGTTTTGGTATTCTGTGACGATCCATGCGTTGAATATGGGCTGGCCAATTGTTTCTATATTCATGGAGGTATTCAGATATAGGTACGATGTTTAACTCTCTGGCTATTGTTGAATATCTTTGGTGGTCTAGAAGGCTATAACCTGCAGTTCGTCGCAGAAATTTCATCTCCGTGGCTGTAATATGACGATCGTCATGAGTTCTGATGGTCCAAGCTTCACTGCCATTACAGATTATGGGTCTAGCGAGAACTTTATAGATTTTCATTCTTGTGTGTCTCTGCACAGAAAGAAAATATGTGATTCTGATAGTATTTTTTCTCCTGAATTCAAATATAATACCGGGTTTTCTCCATCACGCAAGGTTTCCGAGAGACAGGTATTTATTATAATTTCAAACACTTTAATATTTTCTACATTCGTAACTACACAATATTCGAACATTCGGACTCACCTAGAAAGTAAGAAATGACGATTTTCTGCTATATTTCGCCTGTGGAGCATCCCTCTTGATGGTCCAACAACAATAATCGGCCAACATATTAGGATTCCATTTGCCTTGATATCACTTTTCCATAGCTGAAATCTCCTGAGTTAGTTCATTTGGTTTTATTTTACAATGGACAACTGGACGAAAAAACGCTTATTAAAAAATAATTATTTAAATCCATTAATTGAAATTGAAATAAAAAAAACTGTGGGTGATGGAGAAATTCCGAATACATATTTGAAAACACGATAAAAAACTGCATTAAGTACAACTATTGGTACTCATGAGACAAAAATCATGTTCACCAGTGATATATATCAATGACTGTTCCATCCATAGTAATTCTGCCCGAAGGCAGGTCCTTCACTGCAATCATAGCATTTTCATGCTATGCTTGCAGTTTTACTAGGGAATTGTAGGTGTGGTAGCTTCCCGTTGCTTTCCGCACCGGTGAAGGATGATGATGATAATGATAATGGTAATGATGATGGCCATATGATTTCGGGGACCGTTTGGGCCTTAAAGTTTTCCTGACATTTGTCTTACAGGTGAGGAAAAACCCCGATAAAAACCTTACCCAGAAAAACTGTCCCGACCGGGGATCGAACCCGGGCCCGCTGCGTGACAAGGCAGCACACTACCTCGAGACCACAGCGATGGACCAATGACTGTTAATGTATGCAATTAACGCAAAACACGAAACGTGCATGATCAGGAATAAATAATACAGTTGTGTTACTGCGGAGTGGATTACGTTGTTATTGTTGTTTGCTATTAAAATAGGTTAGGTTAGGTTGCAAGTGATGGTTGCGATATAAATTAAGTTTTGCTTTGGAATTAGGGAATTATATAAACACAAGTTAGAAACGCAGGGAAATTGGCGCGAGGAGGCGGATGGAAATGTATTGTTGGCAGCTGTCAGATTCGAATTAACTGCAACACAGTGCTGCCTGCACACCAGGGGCAATAAATCATTATGCTTTTGTTTTAGCAATTCAAGTCATTTAACAAAACATCCGCCATGTTTAATTTTACAAACTGTATTGTAGCTTCGTATTCACAAGTTCCCGTGTTCAGATCTAGCTACTTGTCAATCTCAAGTTTGCTCGTTGCTGGGTTGGAATGTCAATGCCAGGTCCCATTTCAATTAATTCTCCACGACGCTACAGGCTGTAGTTGATACACTATGTCTGTAGAGTGGACATAAAAACACAACAATCATTTTCCAACTTTTAATAAAATAAAATAATATTATGTTACGGCAGTGAGGCCTGGACAATTCGCAGTGTAGATGAACAAAGACTAACTGCGGCAGACGTACTGCAGGTTACTCAAGAACACACGATAAAAGGAATTCTGAGATTCTCAAATAATTAAAAACAGAATCACGCCGTAGTGTAGTGGTTAAGGCACTGCGCTATAAGCCGGAAGGTCGAGGGTTCGAGTCCCGGTGGGGTCATTTTTAAACTGACCCAAACCCCCTGGCGGCACCATGCCCCTGGGATCAACTCAGCCTCTAACGGAAATGAGTACCAGGCACTTGTTCTGGGGGTAAGGGCGGGCGTCACGCAGGGCTGATAACCCGGCTGACATCAAGTGCTGATTGTCCAGAAAAAGTGGGAGCCTTAACCTCGCACTACCCCCAAGGGCCTCTCGAGGCCTGTCATGGGATCACTTTACTTTACTTTATCAGTTATGGAATATGTACAAAAATACAGAAACAACTGGAAATCTCACGTAAGAAGGAAGAGCAGAACAAGAATACCACGTCAGATCTTAAATTACCAGCCACCAGGCAAGAGATCTTTGGGTAGACCCTTCAAACGTTGGATTGAGATCGTAACAGACCACTAGGTGTATCACATGAAAGGAAGAAGAAGAACAAAGAGAATAAAAAACTTAAATCAGCTCATTTAATTAAGTTTTTTATATATACTCTATAGACATCCTGAATAGAGTTCTAATGTCTTTTCAAGATGTATGTAGAGTGGAGATAAACAAATGCAACAACCATTTTCTAAGTTTTAAAAAAGAAACAACTGAAATCAGCTCATTTAATTGTTCCATTTATATATGTATATTCTATAGACATCCTGAATAGGGTTTATTGTTATTTCAGGTTGTCTAAAGAATGGAGATAAACAAATGCAACAATTATTTTTTAACTTTTACTAATAAAAAACAATTGAAATTAGCTCATTTAGTTGTTCCATTTGTTTATATATACTCTATAGACATCCTGAATAAGATTCTAATGTCATTTCAGAATGTCTGTAGAGTGGAGATAAAAAATATAACATTTTTTCTAACTTTGAATAAAAAACAACCGAAATCACCTCATTTAATTGTTCAATTTTTTTGTATATAGTCTATAGACATTGTGAATAGGTTTCTGTCATTTCATAATGTATACAAAGTGGAGAAAAACAAATGCAACAATCATTTTCTAACTTTTAATAATGAAAATAATTGAAATCAGCTCATTTAAGGGGGGGGTGATGGGTGAAATTTCTATTTTCTACATTTTTTGTGCTAGAGACTTGATTTTTTGTACAAACATTCACTGCATGATACATAATTATCTGTTTAAGTTTTATTCTTGTGAGACATTTATTTTATGAGTTATTAAATGTTATATTAAAAAAATTGCATATATTATAATTAAATGGGTTCCACAATTTTTTAGTAAAATATTTGATTGTTTTTACAAGACCCCTAAAATATTAAGAAAAACATCATGCATTGGAATTCTTATAATGTGAATACAAAGGGAGAAAAAAATAATGTTGTACCTCATGCATGGAATTACAAAAATTAATAATTGCTTACATTTTATTTTTTATTTCTTAAAATGCTACTTCAATCATGAAACCCATGCACTACTTTGTTACGCATTGTTTTTAGGACATGCAGTAAAAATTTGAACCTTCTAGGACAAGAATTCTGAATTCCATTCAATTTTGAACGTACAAAAATGCAGTGGAAATAAAAGTGTGGAAAAACAAGTTTAAATATTTGCCTGCAGTTTAAATACAACATGTAACATACAGGCCTAATCAGCACTTTAGGGCACTTAGAAGCGTCATAGACCTCTGAAACTTTACCAACATATACATTAGACTACAGGCTATTTTTAGTACAAAAAAAAACAAAACAAAAAATGCCAATATTGATCTCAAATTGTCAACTTTTCACCCATCACTCCCCTTAATTGTTGCATTTGTTTATATCAACTCTATAGACATCTTGAATAGGTGTACAAGGACTTGTATATCCTTCGGCTACTGGATCCACATCCAAAGCAGCTCGAGGCTCATCCAGTAAGTAAAGAGATGAGACGTGCTCAGCATTTCGGATTCCTCAGTCGTTATAACTGGGATTTTAAATCTGGAGTCGTTATTTAATGTACCTAACTGAATTGTACAACCGAAACTGGAGGTTCGTGGCCGCACGAACATGAACTATCCATACATCTCTATCCTGTGCTAATGTTTTCCAATCATTCCCTGTACAATTAATGCCCATGAAATCATGGCTACTGTTAATTTCACACGTCATTGTTGGCCCACTTATTGGGCGCTTTCCCTCTTATTTTCTAAAAGGAGTTTCCATGCCCGTTTTTCATTCCCCATCCGTGCCACATGTCCTGCCATCGCAGTCTATGAGACTTAACTGTTCTTATTATATCTGGTTTCCTATAAAGATCATGTAGCTCACTGTTATGAAGTGTTCTCCATTCACCTGTGTGATCTCCCTTTGTCCAAAATTTTTCCTAATAAATTTTATTATCAAATATTTGTAATTTTTATCTTTTCTCAAAGTAAGACTACATAACAATGAACTACATGGTCTTTATAGGAAGCCAGATATAATAAGAACAGTTAAGTCTCGTAGACTGCGATGGGAGGACATGTGGCACGAATGGGGAATGTAAAAGCGACATGGAAACTCCTTGTCGGAAAGGCAGAGGGAAAGCGCCCAACAGGTAGACCAAGGATGAGGTGGGAAAATAACATTAACTATGATTTGAGAAAGGTAAAGTATACAGCGAATGATTTGTTCAGGATGGAGATGTAGCCATGAACCTCCGGGTTCCATGGAGGCAGTGAGTTAGCAGAGTGTGTTGAGTGGTCATGAGAAGGGAAATTACTTGGCATAGAAGTTGTGTTGGCAACACTTTTACGAACGGGGGCTGTTAATTTGTCTCGGCTAATGAAGTAGAAAAGTTTGACTGTGGACGGCAGCCTCTGGCCGTGGATACCGAGTGTTAACGCACGCCGTTTACGTTATTTTTAGCTCCAGTTGTAATTATTATTTTTTGATGCTATTTTAGCGAGTAAAAAACGAGAATGAACATGATATATATATACACACACACGGAGAGATAGACACAATGGCGTACGGTGCAGACATATCGGAATTAAATCAAGAACAACAAGAAAATTAATTTCAGCGGAAATGGATTTGTTTCGAACTGAAACTAGGTGCATCGAGCGAGGGAATACTAAGGGCCATCATGCACTAACGCTATTGGGTAACAATAAGAAATTGGGACTGGAAGTAAATATCAATAAAACTAAATATATGGTCACACGTAGAAATACATTATATAATGGAAATGGACAGCTAATGACAAATGAGGGAAATTTTGAGGAAGTGGCTGAATTCAAATACCTAGGAACAATAACCACAAACAGGAATGAGATGCACAAAGAAATTAAACACAGACTCAATTCTGGAAATGCGTGCTATTATGCATTGCAGAGACTCTTGATGTCCCAACTCCTTTCAAAAAACGTTAAACTGAAAATATATAAAACTATTATTCTCCCAGTTATATTTTATGGATGCGAAACATGGACTCTTACTTTAAGGGAGGAAAGGAGATTACGAGTATTTGAGAATAAAGTACTTAGGAAAATGTTTGGACCAAAGAGAGATGAACAGACAGGAGAATGGAGAAGACTACATAACAATGAACTACATGGTCTTTTTAGGAAGCCAGATATAATAACAACAGTTAAGTCTCGTAGACTTGCAATGGGCAGGACATGTTGCACGTATGGGGAATGAGAGACTTGCATGGAAGCTTCTTGTAAGAAAACCAGAGGAAAAACGCCCAGTTGGTAGAGACAAGAATGAGACGGGAGAATAACATTAACCATGATTGAGGGAAATAGATTATACAGGGGTTGATTGGAAAACATTAGCTAGGGATATGGATGTATGGAGAGCTTATGTCCACGCGGCCGAGAAGCTACGGGTTTGATAGTGTCAGTGAGTTAATTAGTTAGGGTCTCTTTCATTAACTACCAAAAATAGACCCAACAGGAGTGAAAATTTAAAAATTTATCTATCGGTCCAAATTTTAAATTTCTATTAATGAAACTCAGTAGATGCCATTGAATTGAATTCAGAAATTTGTTCTCCACAAATCATCGAAATCTAAGCAATGGAAGTGGAGCAGAATTGAGCCTATGTTTAATTTCTTTGAGGGGCACGCCGTAGCGTAGTGGTTAAGGCACTGAGCTACAAGCCGGAGGGTCGAGGGTTCAAGTCCCGTTGGGGTCAGGATTTTTAAACTGACCCAAACCCTCTGGCGGCACTATGGCCCTGGGGTCGACTCAGCCTCTAACGGAAATGAGTACCAGACGCTTGTTCTGGGGTAAAGGCGGCCGTCACGCAGGGCTGACATCAAGTGCCGATTGTCAAGAAAAAGTGGGAGCCTTAACCTCCCACTACCCCAATGGCCTCCTGAGGCCTGTTGTGGGATCACTTTACTTTACTTTACTTTAATTTCTTTGTGCATCTCATTCCTGTTTGTGATTATTGTTCCTAGGTATTTGAATTCAGCCACTTCCTCAAAATTTCCCTCATTTGTCATTAGCTGTCCATTTCCATTATATAATGTATTTCTACGTGTGACCATATATTTAGTTTTATTGATATTTACTGTTGAAGGTTTATCTAGAACCGGAAATTTAAAAATGGTTGCATCTCTCCCCATGTTCGATTTTCGCGAATAAACTTGATAATACGATTTAATTAACAAAATAAATACATAATCCGTAAAACCAAATAAATCGGAGCATTACTTAGATTTTTGTAGGAATAGCTCCAGCATAATGGAGTTTTTAAAGCAATAACTTGTGCTGCGATCCCTGTGGGTTTTGCTGTTAACTTGTGTCGGATATTGCAGTGGGTTAATGTATTCAGCCAGTAGTGACATCTAGGTGAGGAAGATGTATTAATGCTCTGGAGAAGTAACTGAGATCTGCAGACAAGTTGTAATTAGTGTTGACAGTCCCGAGGGGAGGCGGGAGATGACAGTTTGTGAGAAAACTAACCACGTTTCATACAGGGGGTTCATTCTATAAATATAGCACTTTTGGTAAAAATGAAGAACTAAAACCTAGTATTGAATGCACTTATTTTGGAACAAAACTAGACCATTCAGGCGATAACACAGTGGAAATTAAAAATAGAATCGCACAAACAAAACAATCAATAAATGCTTTAAACTCTATTTGGTGGAGCAAAAACATTACAAAAAATAGAAAATTACAAATATATCAAACTATAATTCAGAGCATTTTAACATATGGTGCTGAAGTCTGGCAAATTCCTGCCAGGGAAATGAAAAGAATTTTAAGTACAGAAATAGATGTTTTAAGAAGATCAGCTGGAAAATCTAGAATGGATAGAATACGAAATAAAGAAATAAGGGAAATTATGGGTGTACAAGAGGAGCCGGAAATCATAGACATTATAGAAAAGAAAAGATTACAGTGGTATGGCCATGAAAAACGAAGATATAAGAACAGAACTTAATATATTTAATCTCTGTGAAAGAATAAAATATTATCAAAATGCTTATCTTCAGCACGTATTGCGAATGAATGAACAGCGCATACCAAGAAGAATGTATAATTATAAACCAAAAGGGAGAAGAATGTTAGGAAGACCATTGAAGAGATGGAAGGACCAATTCGACCTATAATGAGATCGGAACAGGTCATTGGTCCTAATCCTTGTTGATGATGATGATGGTATGGCCACGTCAAAACAATGCCAGAGCAAAGACTGCCTTATCTTATTATGAAATGGATCCCAAGGAAAGGAGGAAGAAAGGAAGACCAAAGTAAACCTAGATAGAAGATGTACAAGCGGCTATGATTATCAGAGGATTGGAGGAAGATCAATGGATGGATAGAGAGGAACGGCGTTTGGATTCCGAAAGATGGCAGCAGCTGTCATGATACCGGATGATGATGTTGATGGTAATCGACAACTGTCCTGAATTCCGAAGAAGTGAAGCTGTTGAGATTGTTATCAAGAAAACATAAAAAAAATAGTAATCTTCATCGATCCACCCAACTTATTACACCTTGACAATAACATACAGAGTGAATACAATATACAGAGTGATTCTGTAAGAGCGTGCAGGTCACGACTGCTCCACTGAACAGTTTGATGTGGGGAACCTCAAGCCAGCTTAAGGAGATACCGGAGTAAACTTGACACATTGTGATACATTTTTGGACACGTTTATTAGTGCTTAATTTACGCAACGAAGAAAATAATGCACAGTATCATTGAAGAAAACAAAGTTAGTATTGCTATATTGTTAATAAATAAGTCTACTTTGTTCACTAACCAAGTGTGCTATTTCCCCCCTCCTAGTTAAACAACTTTCGTAAAAAACATTTTTTTTCTTTTTTTTTTCATTTTGTACTTACAAAGTTATTCCAGGTGGTTGAGATAAATGAGACTCTCCCTCTCTCTGTCTCTCTCTTTCTCTCTCTCTCTCTCTCTCTCTCTATATATATATATATATATATATATATATATATCTATATATATGACATGAAAAAATAAATGCTTGGACAGGGATTTGAACCCGAACCTCTGAATTGATACTCACACTATCCAAGCAATCCTCTCACAAACATGTATTTTTCTTTATGTATATTCTCTACTACGAGAGGTAGCGGGAACTCGGTCTCACTGCCCTCTAGTAACTACTATAACAAGTAACCCTTCCGTTTCAGTTGACCCTGTTAATATATTCTTTAATTGGTGCTGCCCTCGAACATATACTATTTTAACTTCTTCCCCTCATCCACTTTGACGGGTTCAAGGCCGGTTTCTTTTATTCTTTGTGTGAAGAAGGATTTATTTGTGATATTTATGAAAATGGCCACTTTAAAAGTTTTTCAAGCTAAGAATCAATTCTTAATTTCTGCTGTTGAATGTTACAAATGTTGAAAAAACTCCTAAATATATTATATTATGTAGATGCTGTTTTAATATACTGACGGGTTTGGTTTGATATTATGTGACGTGGTGACTGTATAAAATAATTAAACATAACAAAGGAATTCGGTTAATGTGGACCCTTCACGAGGCGGTTAAAATTGACCTGGGACCACTTTACACGAATACGTGTATTTTATCAACAAGGGTGATATATGTAAAAGTCATTCACTTAATTAATTTTATTTAATATCCTTGTAAGTTTAAGAGAAGAACAATGTGGACTCCGGAGTGGATGATCATGTATTGATAATATTTTCTGTATTAGACAATTACAAGAGAAAATCCTAGCAAAAAATAAATAACTACATATGACCTTTATTGATTTAGAGATGGCATATGATAGTGTACCTCGACAATTGTTATGGATGGCAATGAGAAATATGAATGGAGTAATATTGTTAGGAGGATCTATAGTAATACAAAAGCTAAAGTAAAAATACAGAATAATTTAACAGAGGAATTCACAGTGAATAAAGGCCTTAAGCAGGGATGCAGTTTGTCACCAATTCTTTTTAACATTTATTTAGACCAGGCTCTTAACTTGTGGTATAAAAAATGTTCTGAGATGGGTATTCCTATAGGAGGAAAAGTACTGCATTCATTGTTGTTTGCAGATGATCAAATAAGTTTTGCAGGGGATGAAGATGATATGAAATATATGATAAATAAACTAATGGAAGAATATAAAAAATGGGGACTGAATATAAATTTACAGAAAACAGAATATATGTGTTTGGGAAATGATGTGGATGACCTCATACTTGAAACAAGGAAAATAAAAAAAAATGTGAATTTTTTAAAATATCTTGTTAATAATTACAATAGGTACCTGTGAGAGAGATGTACAGACTAAAATTGCAATGGCAAAAAATGCAACTAAGACATTACATGGAATAATTTGGAACAAAAATATTACAAAGGAAACGAAAATCGTATGGCCATGTACAAAGAATGAAAAATGAAATGGCCAAAAAATATATACCAGTGGTCACCCCCTGGAAGAAATAAACCTGGCAGACCAAGATGGAAATGGAAAACCTACGTCAGAACTATAATGGAGGATAGGAATTTGGAAGAAGGAGATTGGAATGATAGAGATAAATGGAAACTGAAGACGGCAAACCTATAAGTGGGGGAAAGCCGAAGAAGAGAAGAAGAAGAGTAAGTTTACCTAAACCCAAAGACCGTAGCTGCCTGCAGTTGAATGACGTGTGAATGTTATAATCAACGATAGTTTTTCAAAACATTAAAAAAATATCAATGTTTTTTAATTACGATCAGTCATAAATACTTTCAGATTAATCTGTGTCTGTCTGTATAAATTAATAGAGCAAATAAACTTAAAATAGTCTAAAGGCTAGCGTGGACTCTAGGGTCCACTTTACCCGAATATGGAGGTTAAAGTAAACCTTTATTATAATGTAAAAAGTTTATAAATTATGAAGATGTTTCCATATTTGAATAAAATAACAATGCTATTTCATAGTTACAACACTAATGATAATCACTGTAATTAAACAAAATTCAAATCCCTTAATTAAAAAAAGAAAAACAACAAAATCAAAACAGGGGTCCACATTTCCCCAAGTTCCTCTCTCTCTCTCTCTCTCTCTCTCTCTCTCTCTCTCTCTCTCTCTCTCTCTTTTTCCGGTCAGACCACAAGACTTTTTTCTTAAATAGAATTCCTCATATTGCGGTAGTTACCCATGATCCGGATTTAGATTAAGTTTAGATTTAAGAACTCTCCTGGCGCTTCATTATCCACCTATCATATCATCGGGGGAACGTAACTCCGCCTTCCAGGTGCTCCAACTTTAGAAGAAATGGGTTACGATGCCAGGAGAGAACACCAGAAGTGTCACAAAGACAACCTACTGGTATTGGGAAAAACATCTCTATAGACCTTAAATACGACATGACGTTAGATGTTAAAGCGTCTATAAATATAAATGAGGTAGTGTAAAGTGATACATTAGCTAGTAGTAATGAAGTTCATATCAGAAGTTTGTGTGCTGGCAGAATGTGCGCTTTGACACAGTATCATGCACAATAAACATTCCTGCTGGCAGGGAAATTCCTGCGGATTAAGTTTGTAAGCCTGGCATGTCTTGTCATCAACAGCTTTATAACACAACATAGTACACGGTGATTACAAATGATTGGAGCGATTTCATGATTTTATTGTAGCGATCTTATTTGACATATCTTCACAGAACTTTAAAGTTATGTATAAAAACTCATAAGGTTTTTTTTTGTTTTCTCTCGCAGCCGTGTTTCAGCTTTAAACCGAGAGAGCGCAGCAGTTATCAAAGATGGCGACAGGCGAGGAGAAAGCATATGCTGTGCTTGAATTTCATTCAACTCAATCTGTGATAACTGTGCAACGACACTTCAGAACGAAGTTCGAGAAAGATGCACCGAGTGCCAACTCCATTCGGCGATGGTATGCGCAATTTAAAGCTACAGGATGCCTCTGTAAAAGGAAATCAACGGGTCGTCCTTCAGTGAGTGAAGAAAAGGTTGAGAGTGTGCGGATGAGTTTCACACGTAGCCCACAGAAATCAACACGAAAAGCGAGCAGAGAGCTGAACATTCCACAACCGACCGTTTGGAAGATCTTGCGGAAAAGATTGAAGCATAAACCTTACCACTTGCAATTTCTACAAGCCCTTACGCCCATTGACAAAGTGAGTCGGTTTGAATTTTGTACACAAATGCAGCAGTTTATGGATGAGGATGGTTTTTGTGAGAAACTTGTCTTCAGTGACGAAGCAACATTCTTTGTGAATGGCAAAGTGAACAAACACAATGTGCGAATCTGGGGCACAGAAAATCCCCGCGTTATTGTGCAGCACATTCGCGACTCCCCAAAAGTTAGTGTGTTCTGTGCGGTTTCTCAGTTCAAAGTTTATGGCCCTTTTTTCTTCTGCGAGCAGAACGTTACAGGACACGTGTACCTGGACATGCTGGAAAATTGGCTCATGCCGCAGCTGACGACCGACAGTGAGACCTTCATCTACCAGCAGGATGGTGCTCCACCACACTTCCATCACGATGTTCGTGAATTTTTAAACATGAGATTGCCAAACCGATGGATCGGTCGCAGTGGAGAGAATGATCAGAAATTGTTGTCATGGCCTCCACGCTCCCCCGATTTGACGCCGTGCGATTTTTTTGTTTGGGGGTATGTGAAAGATTCAGTGTTTGTGCCTCCTTTACCAGTAGACTTACCAGAACTGCGAGCTCGCATAATCAATGCCTTTGAACAAATTAATAGGGACATGTTACGTCGAGTATGGGACGAACTTGATTACAGACTTGATATCTGCAGAATCACCAAGGGGGAGCATATGGAGCACCTGTAACATCTCAAAAAAAACCTGGGAAGTTGCTCTATGTATCTGTAAAAGTTCGTGAAAATATGTCGAATACTACAGCTACCATAAAATCATGAAATCGCTCCAATCATTTGTAATCACCCTGTATGTGCGACACATAGTGTATATTTTATGTTTCTTATGTTTGTACGTGTACAGTTACACACCTCACACGTAGTGTTGTTGGTATCAGGTCACCTTGACACCAACACCTTCCACAAGTGTTTGTTACGTAGACACAGCGTGTTAAGTTGATTTGTAGCTAAATTCTAACATTTAATGTCCCTAGGAACCTGCCCCTCTGTTTCAACCTCGCCATGGATTCCCTGAAGTAGTCCTCGCCCAGGAAACCGAATGGGGGACTATTTTACCTCCGGAAAATTTTACCCCAGTCGACCTCATGTCCGCATTTGTCGACGGTTGTATATTTACGGTGAAAAATCATCATTCTTTCGACCAAGGTACTTTTTTCGTGTGGTTTATCGCTTTCTACATGTCCGGCATGGGTAACCGTATCGGCAGCAATGCTACCGCCGGCATAGCTCTCGGGATCATTTAAGCATCCAAGCCACGCAATCACGACAAGGTAAAGATACAAGCGAATCATGGATCTTACTTTAAGGGAGGAGAAAATATCACGACTATTTGAGAATAAAGTTCGCAGGAAAATTTTTGGACCAAATAGAAATGAACCGACAGCGAATGGAGAAGATTACATAACAGTTAGCTACATGGTCTTTACAGGAAGCCAGATATAATAAAAACAGTTAAGACCCATAGACTGCGATGAGCAGGACATTTTGCACGAATGGGGAATGAAAGCTTCTTGTATGAAAACCAGAGGGAAAACGCCCGATTGGTAGACCATGAATGAGGTGGGAGAATAGAATTAACCATGATTTGAGGGAAGTAGATTATACAGGGGATGATTGAAAAACATTCGGTCGGGATAGGAATGTGTGGGCAGCTTGGCCATGAACTTACGGGTTCGATGGGTGCAGTTAGCCGTATTTTCTTATTTTTCCTTCTGAAAATATGTCCAATCCATTTTCTTTGTTTAATTCGTATGGAAATCTCGCATTGATTTGTCAGTTTCCACAATTGAATAGGTCACTGCTAAAAGACCCTTTCTCCATTGCAGCTAATAGACAATGTCACTACTAGAACTCCCTTTGTCTTAGAGTAAGGGCATTTTTAGCTGGAACTAAACATGGGATTCTCTACTGTAGGTCTATATGAATATTATGTTGAGGTTCGTAAACCTAAATAAAAGGATCCTCTAACCGATATTCATCTATTCAATAGGTACCTTCTCTTCTTCGGCTTTCCCCCATTTATAGGTTTGCCGTCTTCAGTTTCCATTTATCTCTATCATTCCAATCTCTCTCTTCCAAATTCCTATAATCCATTATAGTTCTGACGTAGGTTTTCCATTTCCATCTTGGTCTGCCACGTTTATTTCTTCCAGGGGGTGACCACTGGTATATATATATTTTTAGCCATCTTTAATTTTCCTCAATTAGTACCTTATTTGCCTTCTAGATGTCTCATTGGATTGGTGTGTTGATCACATATTTTTCATGACAACTCTAGGAAAATAAACGTAAATAACACTGGCCAACATGATTTTTGTCTCATGCGTACCAATAGTTGTACTTGATACAGTTTTTTATCGCGTTTTCAAATATGTATTCGGAATTTCTCCATCACCCACAGTTTTTTTATTTCAGTTCCAATTAATGGATTTAAATAATTATTATTTTTAATAAACGTTTTTTCGTCCATTTATTATCTTGGCGCAGCGAGCGATGAGCACGGGGAACACTTTCATCAGGAGATTTCAGCTATGGAAAAGAGATATCAAGGCAAAAGGAATCCTAATATGCTGGCCGATTATTGTTGGACCATCAAGAGGGATGCTCCACAGGCGAAATATAGCAGAAAATCGTCATTTCTTACTTTCTAGGTGAGTCCGAATGTTCGAATATTGTGTAGTTACGAATGTAGAAAATATTAAAGTGTTTGAAATTATAAATGCCTGTCTCTCGGAAACCTTGCGTGATGGAGAAAACCCGATATCATATTTGAATTCAGATGAGAAAAAAACTATCAGAATCACATATTTTTCTTTCTGAGATAAAAGAAAAATAAGTTTTTTTTTTTACTCTCATTTCTCAGTTTCTACAATTTGTTTTGCTGGCCGAGCACCGGTATCAACTGTCCGCAATTTCATATGAAAATTTCTTCTCCCACGGGACTCGAATCCAGGACATGTTTAGTAAAGTCATGAAGCCCGTACCTATTGAATAACAATCTAGGAATGTACTTCGGCTTCATAAACAGGTGGACAAAGATCAATAAACTGCAGTCATTCCCTTTTTACAAGTAATGGAAACCTTTGATCGCGTTAATAAAAGAGCGTTTATTAATGCACGTGTTTAAAAGTCGGGATCCAGATTGATTTATGAAGTTACCATAGTGAGTGCCGTGACTATAGGCAACCCATTCAACACATGCGTGCTCAGGGTATCAACAAGTATATGTTTCAGGGGTTCTAATCCAAACACTTTCATTTTTTCTCCTCCTACTCGTCCCCTTCTTCTCTTTTTATTATATATTATTCGTCTTTATTTCATGTTGCATTCCTCAAAGAACTGATGCTATATACTCGTACAACAAAATTTGCAGCTACATAGCTCTCCCATATTTTACCATTTGGTTGGTATTTTAAAATTGTCTATGGAAACTGGAAATTCGGTCCACATATTATTATTATTATTATTATTATTATTATTATTATTATTATTATTATATTTATTATTATTTTTATTATATATGTCCACCGCTGTGGTCTCGAAGTAGCGTGCTGCTTTGCCACGCAGCGGGTCCGGGTTCGATCCCCGGTCGGGACAGTTTTTCTGGGTGAGGTTTTTTCGGGGTTTTTGCTCACCTGTAAGACAAATGTCAGGAAAACTTTAAGGCCCAAATGGTCCCCGAAATCATATGGCCATCATCATCATCCTTACCTTTATTATCATCATCATCCTTCACCATTGTGGAAAGCAACGGGAAGCTACCACACCTAAAATTCCCTAGTAAAGCTGCAAAACATAACATCGAAATGCTACGATTGCAGTGAAAGATCTGCCCTCGGGCAGAATTACTATGCATGGATTATTATTATTATTATTATTATTATTACCGAGATGGGGAGTATACGTGACACGAATGCGGTATGAAAGAGGGGCTTGGAAACTTTTTGTTCGGAAAATAGAGGGAAAGCACCCAGTTTGCAGGCAAAGAATGAATTCGGAGAATATAATTAACCATGATTTGAGGGAAGTATACTATACAGGAAATTTATAAGTGCATAATACAGAATATTTTGTCATATGTAAGTGAAACTTGGTCTTTGACGGAATTACAAAAGAACAAAATTAGAACAGTTGAATTTGATTATTTTAGAAGAAGCCTCCAAAAAACAAGACAGGATAAAATAAAAAATGAATTCCTTTGGAGAGAAATGAATGTCACCACATCTGTTGTTAAGAGGATTGAAAATCAAACGCTTAAATGGTATGACCATGTACAAAGAATGGAAAATGAAAGATGGCCAAAAAATATATACCAATGGTCACCCCCTGGAAGAAATAAACGTGGCAGACCAAGATGGAAATGGAAAACCTACGTCAGAACTATAATGGATGATCGGAATTTGGAAGAGGGAGATTGGAATGATAGAGATAAATGGAAACTGAAGACGGCAAACCTATAAGTGGGGGAAAGCCGAAGAAGAAGAAGATACTATACAGGAGTTGAATGGAAAACGTTAGTTCAGGTTAGGGATTTATGGGGAGCTAATATCCGCGCGGCCATGAACCTATGGGTTTTTATTCTATTTAGCAGATTTTACATTGTTTTATCTTTCATATTGCCAATGTATCTATTTCTTATAGAACGATATGTCAATATATTCCAGTTATTATTTCATAATTAGAGCAGTTTAACCTCTCACCTTACAGGTACTTTTATGTGCCACACGTCACCCGGACCTTACAGTGACACAACCTGTCGGGAGAGGGATTTTAACTGTGGATCACACTTACTTACTTACTCACTGGCACTATCGAACCCGTAGGTTCATGGTTGTGATGACCTAAGCTGTCCTTACATCACTATCCTGAGCTAATGCTTTCCAATCACCCCCTGTGTAAACTACTTTCCTCAAATCATAGTTAATGTTATTCTCTCACCTCATTCTTGGTCTACAAACTGGGCGTTTTCCCTCTGGTTTTCCTACAAGAAGCTTCCATGCACGTTTTTCATTCCCTCACACGTGCCACATGTCCTGCCCATCGCAATCTACGAGACTTAACTGCTCTTATTATATCTGGCTTCCTATAAAGGCCATGTAGTTCATTGTTATGTAGTCTTCTCCATTCACTTGTCTGTTCATCTCTCTTTGGTCCAAAAATTTTCCTAAGAACTTTATTCTCAAATACTCGTAATCTCCATTCCTGCCTTAAAGTAAGAGTCCATGTTTCGCACCCATATAATATAACTGGTAGACTAATAGTTTTATATATTTTGAGTTTAACGTTTTTTGAAAGGAGTTGGGACAACAAAAGTCTCTGTAATGCTTAATGGAACATACATATTTTTTTGAGCACACAAAGACATGGAGGATCTCTCCGAATGAGTGATCAGCTCAATGTCATGGCCCCCTCCAAGACAACACAACATTAAGACGGAATACAAATTCATAATATTTTTACGACTATAAATGATAGCAAGTGGATTGAACACGTCTACATGGGAATAACTGCAAGCTTCCATATTCGATATAAACATATTAACTGGATTTTTTTTATTATTAGCTGTTGGAAAAATAAATAATTTAAAAATGGAGCCAATTAGGAATAACATTAGAGATGGGTGTGCATTGCCTAGCAACAGCGCAGTTATCGGATGTCAACTGTCTACTAACTTAATATTTAACGAGTTGAATTGTCTCCAGTGAAGCGAATTTGATTCGTTTTTGTTTCCTCCTTTGTATCAATATTACGACGAGTCTCCTTTGTTCCTTTTGTTCCATGTACAGTGCGTGCCTTCAAGTTTGTTGCTTGCACCGATACGTTCCACCTTAATTGTTATTTATGGTATCATCTTTACGATCTATGCCAAGTCTTACAGAACGCTTCTAATATCTTCTCTTTATATTAGACCACAGCCTTTTCCTTCTAGGTATTCGGAGTCCCTGCATTTTTGTTTTTGAGTCTTCCAGCGATTTCTTCCCGTCTGCGGGTATACTGCTTCTTTCCATACGTACAATTCTGCCTCGCTAAATACTGCAGAATGTTGTGTTGTCACACTTCGATTATTGTGACGTGGTTACAGATAAATTATAATAAAACAATGTCCTGCATTGGATACAACAGATGAGCTAAAATGTTAAACATTTTAAATATTTAGGATCTATTTTAGATAAAAATGGGAATTCAACTGCAGAAATTGAAAGAAGAATAATTGATGGAAGAAGAATCATTGGTTTGTTGAACTCAGTGGTTTCGAATGGAAATATAATATACAGAACGAAGAAAATATTATATTTCAAGTTGTGTTACAAAGCATTATATTATATGGGTCCGAAACCTGGACAGTAAGTAGAAAACAAGCCAATAAGATGTTAGCAGTAGAAATGGATTTTTGAAGGCGATCGACAGGAATTTCAAGAAGGGATGACGTCAGAAACGGCGCAATAAGGGGAATTATGCAAGTTGAAAAAAACAAATAAAAAAAATAAAAGAAAAACTTGAAATGGTATGGACACATCATAAGAGTGGAAGAAGATAGAATACCGAAGAAGATCCTTGATTGGAAAGCTAATGGAAGAAGTGGAAGAGGCAGGCCTAGACAACGTTGGATAGATGGAGTGAGGAGAAGTATGGAAGCTAGATATTTGAGGGAAGAAGATACTTTTGACAGGAACCTCTGGCGACAAATCACTTTGGCTTGAAGGAGAAACACTGTATTGTGGAATATTCCTAATATATATATATATATATATATATATATATATATATATATATATATATATATACACTGACCCAAACTATGATTTGTCGCAGAGACTGCAGCGTGTTCATAATGGTTGCGTTCGATTCATTTTCAATATCCGCCGTTAGACCATATTTCTGAATACTTCAGTAACCTCTCTTGGCTCCATCTTACTGAAAGACGTAAGTTGCACTCTCTTTCACTACTTTTTAAGCTTTCACTCCTACTTACCTGGCGTCCAGATTTGAGAAGTTATCCTCTTACCACAATATTGACACTAGGTCACAAGATAACTGTCTGCTAACAATCCCTCTTTATAGCACTTCCTCTTATTCTACTTCCTTCACAGTAGCCTCTGACCGCTCCTGGAATTCCCTCCCTCAAGATATCAGGGGTTCCCGCACACTTGGCACTTTTAAGTCACGTTTATACAATTACTTGTTACAGAATTTTTCTTCAGAACTAAATTTATTCTATGTCATTAATAGCATTTTTATTTTTATTTTTATGTTTTGTACATTTTATATTCCATTCGTTAAATCTAGAGTAAATCAACGTATATTGTAAATAATAATAGTATTGTAGACATACTTTGTAATAATTTTGTTTTTTGTAATTTTGATGTAAGAATAATTATTGTATTTGTGTTAGACAAGGCGTCGAGGATTTAACTCTGCCAGATAAAATAAAACTGCTATTCTTCTTCTTCTTCTTCTTCTTCTTATTATTATTATTAATTATTATTATTATCATCTTCTTCTTCTTCCTTGCAAGTATTAGGCCAAGGCCTGTTACGATCCTATAGAAAATTTTCCCTCCAGCGTTTCATAGGATGGCCCAGAGATCTTCGTCCTCTTGGTATATAATTATAAAAAACAGCTTTGGGGATCCGATTTGAACTCATTCTTTAAAGATGGTGTTTCCAATTTCCCTCAGGGGATATGTGGATGGAGACCACAAGGTGCCCAAGCTGAGCAAAACATTGCTTCCACTTACTTGTGTTTTGCTCCTTACTTTTATCTTTAACTGATCTGGTATTTCTTCCTTCCACTTATACCAGACTCTTTTAACTTTACTATCTAACCTCTCTTGGTTAACTCTTGTTTTTTCGACCCCGACGCTATTAGGAAATCAGAGGGCTAGTGAGTCTTTCTTTTCTTACATTTCTTCTTTCCTTTGTTTTCTTTATTTTCTTTTCTTCTCCAGAAAAGCCTGACCAGAGGCTATAAGATGGCATCCCCATCACTGGTCTTGCCTTCCTTTCCCAGCAACCAATCGAAGGGACTATTATTATGCTTTCAAGTCTTATACGAGAATTTCCCGGAAGAATCAAACTTATTATTGTTGTTGTTATTATTATTATTATTATTATTATTATTCAGTTGTTTAATTTAGCTCTTCTTTTACTTATATTAACTGCGGGTGGCAACCCTGGGTACACTCATTCCAATATTTCTTTCGAAATTAAGCGATATGGCACGGAATAAAATCCTACCTTTTGATGAAACAGGCAGGCCCTACTGTAATGTAAATATTGTTTACTACAAAATAAATATTTAATGACAAACGAGAAAAAATTGAGGAAGTGGCTGAATTCAAATACCTAGGAACAATAATTACAAATAGGAAAGAGTTGCACAAAGATATTAAACATAGGCTCAATACTAGAATTGCGTGCTGTTATGTATAACAGGGAGTCTTGTAGTCCCAACTTCTCTAAAAAAAGTTAAACTGAAAATATATAAAACTTATTATCTCATTTATGTTATATGGATACGAAACATCGACTCTTACTTTAAGGGAGGAGAAAAGAATAAAGTTCATCGTTAAATTCCATATGATGGGATAAGCATATTTGTAAAGACACAAAAAATATATTGGTAAAACATTGGTGGAATCTGTTGCAATGTATGGAAGTGAGGTATGGACAATCAATAAGTACTACAAGAATAGAGTAATAGCTCTAGAAATGGATTATTTACGGAGAAGTGCCAGAAAGTCTAAATTAGAACATGTCACAAATAAGGAAATTAGAAACATAATGGAAGCAGAAGCAGAAAGAAAGCATAATTGAAAGAATTGAGGAGAAGGAATTAAAGTGGTTAGGACATGTCTTAAGAATGGAAGATGAGCGATGGCCGAAGCAACTATATGAATGACATCCGAACAGAAAGAAGAAAAGAGGAAGACCAAGGTTAACATGGAAGGAAAACATGAAGACAGTAATGCAAGCTAGAGGGCTAAGCATCGAAGATGCCCAAGACCGTAGGCTTTGGAGGTTTGGCACGGGAAGACGGCAGCAGCTGTAAAAACCCGAAGATAGATAGAGAGTTCTTAGGAACATTTTTTGGACCAAAGAAAGACGAACTGTCAGTCAAATAGAGAAGACTACATAACAGTGAGCTTCATGGTATTTATAGGAAATTAGGTATAAGAGCAGTTATGTCTCGTAGACTGCCATGGGCAGGACATGTGGCATGAACGAGGAATGAAAAATGGGCATGGAACTTCATACAGCAAAACCAGAGGAAACCGCCAAGAATGAGGTGGGAGAATAGCATTAACCATGTTTTAAGGACAGTAGATTATACAGGGGATGATTGGAAAGCATTCGCTCAGGATAGGGATGTGTCTACGCGGCCATGAACCTTCGGGTTCGATAGTACCAGTGAGTTAATTATATTATTAATTTCCTTTGTAATATTTGTGTTTCAAATTATTACATGTAATGTCTTAGTTGCTTTTTTTGCCATTGCACTTTTAGTTTGTACATCTCTCTCACAGGTACCTAAACTTGTAATTATTGACACAAGATGAAAACACCTACTGTATTAAAAGGAATTTTATTTCAGCAGTGACGTCATCATTCCAGATTAAAAAAAAGTATACGTCTGTGAAAAGTGGTGCCTGCTCATAAGCTATCTTAATTCTCGCTCGGTAAATGATATGTTTCCATAGAAATGTCTTGAATGTTAGATGAGGTTAGAGGTGGCCGTGGAAACAGATGAAAGTCAGACTGTTTGTTACTCGCGGGAAATTAACTTACCTCAACACGTGATAAAATTTCCCACCACATGACATTACTTTGTGTGACAAATGTATTTATTTCCGCGGCTACATGAATTATTTATTCTGTTTGTATTTCTATCTCGCATTTCAGTTCTGTATACCGGATGTGCTCAACATAAAAACACCAGTAAGGTAAAACAATGGCGCCGTACGGCTTAGGAATCAATTAAAGTGTTATGAACTCAAGGGAAAGTGATCAAATGAAATTCACTTTTTAGTGAATTTCGATGGAATCAAGCTATTGAGTTGGTTTCATAAAACTATTTTTGAAACTTTTTACATATGAAGAAGTATTTTAGTCAGTTCTTCATTATGCCCCTCGTTGTGGTGACAATTTTGAAGAAGTAATTCTTTTCCCATGTTGTGGCGATGTTTTGAAGCAGGTAACTGTCTTCATGCCCGATGTTGTAGTAACATTTTGAAGGATTGGTGTCCCAAAAAGAATTACTGGTTCAGGTTGGGTTTAATTTTCGGTAGAGCTGGATTCTCTTCTCAAGGTCGAAGTTGGTACACAAGATAGGAAAACACTTTAAAAATCACTAATAACTGATTCTTGTAGAAATAGTTGTAAATTTATTTACTATTTAATTTCCCAGCAGATCAAGTAAATATAGGTGGTATTATTCTTCACCGTCAATTAAAATTAAATTATTTTCTTTTCTTGAATCAAATATAACATTTTATCAGGAGAGCTGTTATTGCTTCTACCCTTGATGAAAGTTATATGCTGACTGACTAGTGTAATTCTGTTATAATTTTAAAGTACATTATTACATCACATGATTTTATATTTAAATTCTATTGGTTAATGGTCCATTAAATACCAGGTTTAAATTTGATTTGTTAAATCAAAAAGTTAATTGTTTAACATCCAATCAGAATTTAGTATACTTTTATTTAAAAATATTAAGTTAAGTAGGTGTTCCTATTACAGTTATAACAGAAAGCTTTATATTTCAGACAACAATGACTTAAGACACAATTTTAAAAGCATTATTTAGAAAGACTGTTATATAATACAATTTCTTTAATTGTTACTGAGACATTTTTATTCAACAATGAACAACAATTAATTATTTATATGTTTTTCTTTATTTAAGTTATATTTAAATATTAAAAGAATTTAAAAATATAAAATTATTAACTTAAGCTTTCATATTTATTATGATATTAAAATCCTGCTATACATATCATCTACCCCAACCAAATATACACCGAAAAATGACCGCGACAAATGTGTGTGTATGATGTAATGCTCAAGCGCCGCATTTTTAGTTAAATTCTGGAAATGCACGTTATTATGCATTACAGGGGCTGTTATCGTAAGTAATGTTAGGAGTATTTAACGAATAAAATTAAGCTGTTTACTCACAAATCATTATTTAACTATAGTTATTTTAAAATATTTATATATTTAATGTAAACGGCGATATTTGAAAACAAATGAAAAACGATTGATATGCTTCATTTGATTCTTTTGTTCATCACTGCAACCAGATCATATAATTTATTGCCAAAGGATCGCAATGTTGTAAGAATACACCCTAGTGGAGAAATTTATAACCAACGTTATAGGTATTAATTAATTTCTGATGTCCTGTGATGTAAATATGTCAATTATATTTTTATGCAACGTCATTTCCTGGAAAATAATTCGTGTAAGAAACTGCAAACAGTAGTTTCTTTCTTATGGTATAATCAATTGTTACAAATGTTTTTATATTATCTCTCGCATGCGCTTTTTGTTGACATTCATGCACTATATATACAATCTGGTAGCCGAGAGTACGTCACTGCAAAATAATGCTATGACCTCTTCAGAATGTTAAAAAGAAGGAGATCTCTTTATTATGATAAATTTCACCTGGTAAATTCATTGCAAAAACACGACTGTGATTGGTTGTAAATAAAAAATCAGTGAAATGTGATTGGTCATTGACTCCCATTTGGGGCATGAGTTAAATAGTCATAAGTAATGCCACGAGTGATTTCCAACTTATCGATAAATTCACGAGCCACGAAGTGACTAATGAATTTATCTAAACGATTTGTAAATGAAGAGTGGCTTTTGTTAGGACTGCCGTATCTAACGAATAAAAATTAAGCTGTTTACTCACAAATCATTATTTAAATATAGTTATTTTAAATATAGTTATTTTTAAATATTTATATATTTAATGTAAACGGCGATGTTTGAAAACAAATTATACGAGTTTGGTTATGCTTCTTTTGTTCATCCACTGCAACTAGATCATATTATTTATTGCCAAATAGGATCGCAATATTGTAAGAATACACCCTAGTGGAGAAAACATTAAACACATCAAACTGTATATTATAACCAACATTATAGGTTATTATTTATTTTTAGGAAACAACTCCGTAAAATAATTATTTAGAAACACAATTATTGAACACACAGTTGTCAAATATGTAGTTCGAAGGAATCTGTTCATTATTTGCTATATTCAACGTATTTGTTGGAGAGTCAGTCACTGCAAAAAAATGCTCTGATCTGTTAAGAATATTTAAAAAGGAAGAGCTATCTTTGAAAATAGTAATAATAATAATAATAATAATAATAATAATAATAATAATAATAATAATAATTTTATTATTATTCCGGCTTTTACAATGAATATACATTTTTCCGGTACCCATGTTCACAGTTAACTTCACATTTGTTTCAACACATTTTTCCATTCTTGTCTGTTCATCCATATATCTTCTTCTATTTCCCATTCCCTCTTAGTTTCATTGATTCCCTGAATCCACGTAATATTTGGTCTACCCTTCTTTTTCCTTCCCTGTGGTTCCCAATCCATGATTATCTTAGGTAGTCTTCCTTCTTCCATCCTTCTAATGTGTCCGTACTAATTTAATTGTTTCTTCTTTATAAAATCTAATATTGAATATTATACCTGCATTTTTTCTTTTATATATGAATTTCTGATTTTATCCTTCCTGGATATTCTTGCAGCACGTCTCCAGTAGTCCATTTCAGTGGCGAGTATTTTTTTTTTTTTCATTTGTGCATTTAAAGCCCACACATCAGCTCCATAGGTAATTAATGATTCTGATTATTGAAAAAATTTAAAAAAATAGTTTTTGTTTTGTTTCTTTTCTTTGAAGATAATATGTTTGTCCCATACTATTCCATTTAGGGCAGATATAGCATACTTTCTTATATTGATCCTGTTTCTTATCTCTGTTTCTTGTTTAATAATAATAATAATAATAATAATAATAATAATAATAATAATAATAATACTCGCACACACTATTGAATAGCACTAAGAAATTGGGACTGGAAGTAAATATCAGTAAAACTAAATATATGGTCACACGTAGAAATTCAGTATATAATGGAAATGGACAGCTAATGACAAATGAGGGAAATTTTGAGGAAGTGGCTGAATTCAAATACCTAGGAACAATAATCACAAATATAAATGAGATGCACAAAGAAATTAAACATAGGCTCAATTCTGGAAATGCGTGCTATTATGCATTGCAGAGACTCTTGATGTCCCAACTCCTTTCAAAAAACGTTAAGCTGAAAATATATAAAACTATTATTCTACCAGTTATATTATATGGGTGCGAAACATGGACTCTTACTTTAAGAGAGGAAAGGAGATTACGAGTATTTGAGAATAAAGTTCTTAGGAAATTTTTTGGACCAAAGAGAGATGAACAGACAGGTGAATGGAGAAGACTACATAACAATGAACTACATGGTCTTTATAGGAAGCCAGATATAATAAGAACAGTTAAGTCTCGTAGACTGCGATGGGCAGGACATGTTGCACGTATGGGGAATGAAAGACGTGCATGGAAGCTTCTTGTAGGAAAGCCAGAGGGAAAACGCCCAGTTGGTAGACCAAGAATGAGGTGGGAGAATAACATTAACTATGATTTGAGGGAAGTAGATTATACAGGGAATGATTGGAAAGCATTAGCTCAGGATAGGGATGTATGGAGAGCTTATGTCCGCGCGGCCATGAACCTGCGGGTTCGAGAGTGCCAGTGAGTAAGTAAGTAAGTAAGTAATAATAATGCTTTTAATACACAAGTGATCTTCTTGGTGATATAATATTAAAATATATATGTAGTCAATATGCCCATTTCACCAATTAATGTTTTAAAATGGTCAACAAGTTTCTACAGCCAAGCTGTCATTCTCAAGACCAGATATTGACTCTATATGAGTCAATATCTGGTCTTGAGAATGACAGCTTGGCTGTAGAAACTTGTTGACCATTTTAAAACATTAATTGGTGAAATGGGCATATTGACTACATATATATTTTAATAATAATGCTGATGATGATGATGCTTTATTTTAGCTGGCAGAGTTAAGGCCATAATATGATAAACATAAGTACATAAATAACGAGGTGAAACACAACTGTCATTGGTTGTAAAACAAAATTCATTGATACGTGATTGGTCATTGAGTCCCATTTGGGGCGTGAGTTAAATAGTCTGCCAAACAAGTGTCAAAAAACGTTAAACTGAAAATATATAAAACTATTATTCTACCAGTTATATGGGTGCGAAACATGGACTCTTACTTTAAGGGAGGAGAAAATATTACGAGTATCCGAAAAAAAAAGTTCTTAGGAACTCTTTTGGACCAAAGAGAGATGAACAGACAAGTGAATGGAGAAGACTACATAACAGTGGGCTACATGATCTTTATAGGAAACCAGATATAATAATAACAGTTAAGTCTCGTAGACTGAGATAGACAGGAAATGTGGCACGAATGTGGAATAAAATAGGGACTTGGAAACTGTTTGTAGGAAGAGCAGAAGGAAACGCCTAGTAGGTAGACCAAGAATGAGGTGAGAGAATAACATTAACCATGATTTGAGGGAAGTAAATTATAGCGGATGATGATTGGAAAACATTAGCCCAGGATAGGGATGTATGGAGAGGTTATATCCGCGCGGCCATGAACCTACGGGTTCGATAGCGCCAGTGAGTTAGTTTATTTATAGCAGTTTAAAATATTATCTTATGTGGAATATTCTCATGCTAATTTTAACTTAGTTTTTTCTCTAAGAAGAGAAATTTGGTGTTAAAATAGAAGGAATTTTAGTTGCGCGGCGAGATGTTAATATTTAATACCTTTATTACGTAATACACATTCTCTGCTCTTTCATTTTTTTTCTCCAGTAAGTTGACTTCACTCCGGTCAACTTTATTCTTTCTCTCTTTTTTTTTTAATAAAAATGCTTGACGTTTAAAATTGTTTTATGACAATGAAATGTCGACAATTGAAGGCGTATTCACTGCCTCCTGTGATTCACTACGTGCCTGTATGCTTTGAAAAAAATGTGTATATGACTTTATGACGTCAAAAATAGTAACCCATTCAGAGATTTTTACGCCTGATCAGTAAAACAAGGATTTTTATGTAGTAAAATTTATAATTTCAACACAGTATAGTATATATTACTGAACTGATTTGAATGTAGAACCAAAACAAAAGAGAGTCTCAAGTCTTACAAGCTTATAAAAATTCCTGTGTTAATGATCAGTAGAGGGCGGATTTATATGCAATAAAAACCGTAAATATATGCATGCAACTCTGCAGCAAAAAAAGTTGAAAATATGCTCTTATAATTAAAAAAAAACATGCACAAAAATTAATTTTCTTCTTATAGTAAAATACACTATTTTTCTCACATAATTTTATTTATTTTCTTTTTATGAAGCAAGAATTGTAATATTTTTACTTTTTCGCTCCCAAATGAAGTTAATAATCGCATTTTATAGCGTCATTCTCATTAATCTGGTCTGTTTTATGAAATAGAAGTCAACAATCATCACTTATCAATTTTTGTTACAATAAATAACCAAATATGTTTCTAAATTTTCTGGTAGAAAGCCCTTTCTTGTGTCACTTAAAATGTGTTTGTACGAAGAGAATGATCTCTCCACTTCACATGAGATCACAGAGCAGAGGCTGTCACTCACAGAACAACAATTATATTGATTTAATAATGTGATAAAATGATAATAAGTTAATTAAATTAAATAAAACATAGTTTTATTTGGTTTTCATATTTATTAAGATATAATTCAGTGACAGCTGTTTCGGTACACTGTGCCTTCTTCAGACATCTTAACAAATTATGAATTGTGTTCCAACTGATCTAAGCAACAATACAACAATATTTATTTAAATTTTTCAATTCAACAAAGGCGATTCATTCAAATCAAGTTGAGAATTGAACAGTTTTTTACTACTTTTAAATTTATTAATTTCTACAGCCTCCAAAAGATCTAACTTCTTACCCTTATCACAAATATGTAAAATTTCAAAATTTGGATCGAAACAATGATTAAATTGGAATGGATTTTCATCAAGTAAACACCAACTCAATTGATTATGATAAGTTATTTAAAATACTCACATGTTTGACATAGGACAATTTTACCATTTGTTGTTATTGTAGGATTCCCACCAATCCATTGATGAAGCAAAGATATTTTACTGGATTTTTCCTTCTGCATTGAAAACACTTGTCTTGGTCCATTAACATTCACAAAATGGTATTTGAGAAAATAATTTAAACTTTGATTCCGGATTTGTTTTGTCACCGCGGTCAACAGGCTTCCTTTGTGTGAAATGAAGTATATTTTGCACACGTGAAAGTTTCAGGAATGATTTTCGAGTCTTTCTCGTGTTTGCCGACCGTCTCAATACAGCTGATGTTCAAACTTCAAAGAATATCGACGGTTGAATACGAAAACAAGGAAATTACCACCAATAAACTGTCCATTGTTGGCAAGCACGTTCATCTCTTCCGAAATCTTGCTTCCAGGAAATGGTTTAGGCCAGATTGTTTTATTGACCTGTGTAGATTTAAAACTGCAGACCCCCTGCTCGGCATTGCCACTGTTGTGCGAAATAGGGATTCTGGCTTTCTATGAAAGCAAGATTGTCTTCAGGTGCAAAAAGATGACAATGAAGCAGGAACTTGTCATTGTATGGGGTTACAAACTAATATTTTAATATTAAATACAGAAAAAAGTATAATATATGCACCCATATGCACATATTAGTGAAATACGCGCTAATCTCTTGAATGTGCATTTATATGCACTATAACATTTTGCCAATTGATTCCAAATGACATGAAACACATTTTCCTCTTCCATGCACATGTTTATCTTTGAAGGAATAAAACATGCAAATATGCACAAATCCGCCCTCTAATGATCAGACATCCTAAGTATACAGGGTGTCCATAAAGTCCTACCAAAACAATGTAACTTAGCTCTAAAACCATTTGAGATAGAGACACGCGGTTTTTTGCAACGCATTCTTCATCTCTCAAAGTTTTGTTTACATTTGTTGTAGTTTGTGATTTAAACGGCACAACAGGAAAATACCCATTGGGTATGGTGGTATGTTGAGTCTGGTAAATTATCAGTACGTTCATATCCGAATGTTATAGCGGTTAACATGTTCAGACACAAAGAAAGTAGACTCATCAGAAAACATCACTCTCTGCAGGTGCTCATTGTCTTCGCAAATTGCGTTCAGCGTGGTATCAGCAAATTCAGCACGCAGAGGGAAGTCAGTTGGCAGCAATGCTTGCGTAATTTGCACTTTATAGGCCTGAAGATGTAGCCGCTTATGAATGGTTGATTTTCGTAAGTGCAGTTCCCTTGAACCGATTTTTTGAGGTCTGAGATGAAATGCAAGTTGCACGTTGTCCATAGTTTTCTTGGCTCACACCTGGTCCTCCACTCTATGGCAAGCCCATTACACTGCCAGTCGTTAGAAATTTGTCGGTCCATCTAATAACACTGGTCAACATGATTTTTGTCTCATGAGCACCAATAGTTGTACTTAATGCAGTTTTTTATTGTGTTTTCAAATATGTATTCGGAATTTCTCCATCACCCACAGTTTTTTTTTATTTCAACTTCAATTAATGGATTTAAATAATTATTTTTTTAATAAACGTTTTTTCGTCCATTTATTATCTTGGCGCAATGAGCGATGAGTACGGGGAACACTTTCATCAGGAGATTTCGGCTATGGAAAAGAAATATCAAGGCAAGTGGAATCCTAATATGCTGGCCAATTATTGTTGGACCATCAAGAGGGATGCTCCACAGGCGAAATATAGCAGAGAATCGTCATTTCTTACTTTCTAGGCGAGTCCGAATGTTCGAATATTGTGTAGTTACGAATGTAGAAAATATTAAAGTGTTTGAAACTACAAATGGCTGTCTCTCGGAAACCTTGCGTGATGGAGAAAACCCGATATCATATTCGAATTCAGGAGAAAAAATACTATCAGAATCACATATTTTTCTTTCTGAGACAAAAGAAGTTTCTTTTTTGTTGCTCAGTATTATGGATGATTTGGTCGGAGGATCTCTTCCACATTGCCGGCGGAAATTTCGCAGAATAGTTACTGGCGATTTACCAGAGTCAACACACCACCATACACATTGGGTATTTTCCTCTGGTGACGTCATTGTCGTTTAAATCACAATCTGCAACAAATGTAAACAAAACTTTGAGAGATGTAGAATCATCATCATCATCATCCTGCCAGGCATTAGTTCTAGAAGAACTGTTACGGCCTGAGAAAGTGGGTTTCGTGCCATTTTTCATAGGTCGATCAAGTGACCGTTTCCCATTTGGACAGTAGTTCATTATTGCCTTGGGGATCCTGGATCTAGCCATTCTTGAGACATGTTCCTTCCAGTTTAGCTGATACCTGGAGATGTAGTCCAGTATTGATGGCACATTAAGTTCTTGAAGGATTTCTACATTTTTCTTTCGATCCCATTTGATGTAGCCAGCTGAATACAGCATGTCTCTATCTCAAATAGCTTACGAGCTAAGTTACATTGTTTTGGTAGCAGGACTTTGTGGACACCCTGTATATATGAAGTGCTTAGGACAATAACATGATAAGGCACATATTATTCTTTTTGAGATATAAGGATTTTAATGTTTCAAAAAATTATAAACACATTGTACAGTATTGTTGTTAATACATTGTGTGTCTATATGTTTTAACTTACAAATGGTTTTATGGATATTTCAATACATTTATTTGTAGTCCATCGCTGTGGTCTCGGGGTAGCGTGCTGCCTTGTCACGCAGCGGGCCCGGGTTCGATCCCCGGTCGGGACAGTTTTTCTGGTTGAGGTTTTTATCGGGGTTTTTCCTCACCTGTAAGACAAATGTCAGGAAAACTTTAAGGCCCAAACGGTCGCCGAAATCATATGGCCATCATCATCATCCTTATCATTATCATCATCATCCTTTACCGGTGTGGTAAGCAACGGGAACTACCACACCTACAATTCCCTAGTAAAGCTGCAAACATAGCATGAAAATGCTATGATTGCAGTGAAGGACCCGCCTTTGGGCAGAATTACGATGGATGGATATATATATATATATATATATATATATATATATATGTGTGTGTGTGTGTGTGTGTGTGTGTATAACAAGAGGCCTAAATTGGATCGATGGAAATTTGTAAATTTTTTCAGAAATATTTTCATTAGAACAGCCTTAAAATGTAGATTCCTTAGAAATGCTCTAAAATTGTACGTATCATAGTTGAAGCAGCTGTAAATAACAAACAGAAAACTGTACACGTGTAAAGTTATATGGAGCGCTATTTGATCGAATGGCGGCATCTCTCCCCCGCTGTGATTTTGTTGCCAGACTTTATACGAGGGGGTTGTTTGCCCCAGCGGGGGGTTGATGTGATTGAATGGACATTGTTGGAAGGTCAATCGGTCATTCGTTGGGCGATTCCGAGCCTGTGATTTATTACTGCACAGTGGTATGGATTTGTGCTTAGGGGGACTTGGGGAGAACTGCCATGTCAGGCGAGATGAGGGAACTAAACAACAAACTGTACACTTAGTATCTTAGTTTATTTAAGTACGTTCTTTAACGACTTAAGCGTTTAGCATCGCGATTCAAAATAGGGTGTGAGAGCCTTTTATTGTATACTTGTGTTTATTTTACATGCCTTAAGTCTAAGAATTGTGACCCACGGCGTTAGTTCCTTTCCATAAGAACCCATACTAAAGGCGTTTAAACACTAACAATTCCATTGTTCCCATCGGATTTGAACCCATGAACTTAAAAATAAAAAAAACGATCAAAGCAACCTCTGATCCACATTGACACGAATTAAAAATAAATAACTAACTAACTCACTGACACTATCGAATCCGTAGGTTCGTGGCCGCGTAGACATAAGCTCTCCATACATCCCTATCCTGAGCTAATGTTTTCCAATCATCCCCTGTATAATCTACTTCCCTCAAATCATGGTTACTGTTATTCTCCCATCTCATTCTTGGGCTACCAACTGGGCGTTTTCCCTCTGGCTTTCCTACAAGAAGCTTCCATGCACGTCTTTCATTCCCCATACGTGCAACATGTCTTGTCCATCGCAGTCTATGAGATTTAACTGTTCTTATTACATCTGGCTTCCTGTAAAGACCTGTTATGTAATCTTCTCCATTCGCCTGTCTGCTCATCTCTCTTTGGTCCAAAAATTTTCCTGAGAAGTTTATTCTCAAATACTTGTAATCTCCTTTCCTCCCTTAAAGTAAGAGTCCATGTTTTACACCCATATAATATAACTGGTAGAATAATAGTTTTATATATTTTCAGTTTAACGTTTTTTGAAAGGAGTTGGGACATCAAGAGTCCCTGACATGCATAATAGCACGCATTTCCAGAATTGAGCCTATGTTTAATTTTTTGTGCATCTCATTCCTGTTTGTGATTATTGTTCCTAGGTATTTGAATTCAGTCAAAATTTCCCTCATTTGTCATTAGCTGTCCATTTTCATTATATAATGTATTTCTATGTGTGAACATATATTTAGTTTTACTGATATTAATTCTGTCATAGGAATAAAAATTGGCCTCTCCATAATATAACCATTTAAAGCATCATGCTTTGGCGCTGAGATAGGAAGGTATGCTGATTGATGATTTCATTAGAGATAAAATTTTCTTGTAGAATTTCGGTCAATTTAGGACCAATTTATGTCGGCCGCGGTGAAATAATGGTTATGTAAGTTGCTTCTCGTCCTGAGGGTCGTGGTGGGTTCTGATCCGACCGGGGTCTATACATTTTTTAGGATGAAAAAATCCAAGGAGCTAGTCTTCTGGGAGGGATTTTAAGGCGTGGGTCCCGAGTCTGAAGATTTTCACGATCGTAAAAGAACATTAAGCGTGAATAAAGAGGCCTCTGAGGAAAATTTTCCGACATTCTTAATTGTGGTAATACCTAAGTTTGGCACATTGGTATAATTAGGGTTTTTATGCACTGAAAGGTAGGATTGCAACATACTATAGTGACAAGTTAGACTTATGACTCTCTTTTGTTTGGTTTCACACGCAAACAATTGAACAGTATAATGAGAAGTTAGACTTCTGACTGTCTTTTGTCTTGGTTTCACACACAAACAATTGAATAATATATACTATCTGTGTCACAATATTATATTTTATTGTAGAAGGGTTCGGACTCAACTCAATTGGGTCTGTCTGTTGACCATGTGCCATTCATGACATATGTAGGGAAGTAAGTGCAACTAAATTGACTTGGTCTAGTAACTCCTAACAAAGGAGAGGCTATGGCCCACATTATGCTGTTAGGCCATTGTAGATTAGATTAGATGGGACCATTGCCGACGCAGCATCGCGAGGAATTCGGGTAGCTACAATGAATAGCAGCGGCTACAGGCTGAGGAAACCAGCTGTAACGGTTGCGGGATCAGATTTCAGTCCTAAACTTGTTGGATGACAGTGCTATGTGTGGATGTGAGGCCAGCATCCGAGTGCTACGTCAAATACCTTCTAGACCTGTCGCACCAGGGAGTTTAAAGACTAAATACAAGATCTGTATGTGAGACCGTTTACAAAGAAAATTCATGCTATTATCGATTACAGGGTCTCTTGTCATCCCAACTCCTTTCAAAAAGCATTAAACTGAAAATATATAAAACTGTTATTCTCCCAGTTATATTATATGGATGCGAAACACGGACTCTTACTTTAAGGGAGGAGAAAATATTACGAGTATTTGAGAATAAAGTCCTTAGGAAAATGGTTGGACCAAAGAGAGATGAACAGACAGGAGAATGGAGAAGACTGTTTAACAGTGAACTATATGATCTTTATAGGAAGCAAGATGTAATAAGAACAGTTAAATCTCATAGACTGCGATAGACTGGGCACGTGACACGAAACGGGAATCAAACAGGGGATGGAAGCTTCATAGTTTTATAAAATATATATTAGATTTCAATAAATTAATTATATATATATGTCCACCGCTGTGGTCTCGAGGTACCGTGCTGCCTTGTCACGCAGCGGGCCCGGGTTCGATTCCCGGTCGGGGCAGTTTTTCTGGGTGAGGTGTTTATCGGGGATTTTCCTCACCTGTAAGACAAATGTCAGGAAAACTTTAAGGTCCAAACGGTCCCCGAAATCATATGGCCATCATCTTTATCATCATCATCCTTATCATTATCATCATCATCCTTCACCGGTGTGGAAAGCAACGGGAAGCTACCACACCTACACAATTCCCTAGTAAAGCTGCAAGCATAGCATGAAAATGCTATGATTGCAGTGAAGGAATTGCCCTCGGGCAGAATTACTATGGATGGATATATATATATATATATATATATATAAACTTACACACACATATGGATTAATAATTAATAAATTAATAAAACAACGATAAAAGTTCCCTGTTGGTAGACCAAGAATGAGGTGGGAGAATAACATTAACCATGATTTGAGGTAAGTAGATTATACAGGGGATGATTGAAAAACATTAGCTCAGGATAGTGATGTATGGAGAGCTTATGTCCGCTTGGCCATTAACCTATGGGTTAAACAGTGCCAGGAAGTTAGTTAGAAAATGAGGGTGAAGGTATTTTGACATTGATTGTATTGACATGTGGGTTGTGTTGAACGTATCCACACGAGGGAGGGGAGGGGCTGTTATTGAATGTAGAAATGACGAATGTGTGTTTTATATTTTATTGGTTGTGCACTTGCTTCGTTTATTCAAATCAACTCGCGTTCAAAAAACATACATTACACTGCTATTCAATGTCACTACTTAAATATTACATTCTGATTCATATATGTATTGATAATAATAATAATAATAATAATAATAATATTAATAATGATAATAATAATAATAATAATAATAATAATGATAATAAAAAATATAATAATGAAAATAATATTGATAGCGATAATAATAATAATAATAATAATAATGATACTGAAAATTGTCAAGATAATAATGATAATGAAAATTGTAATGATAATAATAATAATGATAATGAAAATTGTAATGATAATAATAATAATAATAATAATAATAATGAAAATAATATTGATAGCGATAATAATAATAATAATAATAATAATAATAATAATAATAATAATAATAATTATAATCTTCTTCACTTCATGGGCTAGGCAAATTGCCTGTTTCACTTCACAGTTGTTCTATCTTTTCACTGGCCTTCCTACATTCCTTGAACCTCTTGGCTTGTATCGATAATAATAATAATAATAATAATAATAATAATAATAATAATAATAATAATAATAATAATAATAATAATAATATTAATAATAATAATAATGGTAATAATGATAAGTAACTAACTCACTGGCACTATCGAACCCGAAGGTTCGTGGCCGCGCCGACATAAGCTCTCCATATATCCCTATCCTGAGCTAATGTTTTCAAATCATCCTCTCTATAATCTACTTCCCTCAAATCATGGTTAATGTTGTTCTCCCACCTCATTCTTGGTCTACCAACTGAGCGTTTTCCCAGAAGCTTCCATGCACCTGTTTCATTCCCCAAATCTACCACATGTCCTGTCCATTGCCGTCTACGAGACTTAACTGTTCTTATTATATCTGGCTTCCTATAAAGACCATGTAGTTCACTGTTATGAAGTCTTCTCCATTCACCTGTCTGTTCATCTCTCTTTTGCCCAACAATTTTCTTAACAACTTCATTCTCAAATACTTGTAATCTCCTTTCCTCCCTTAAAGTAAGAGTCCATGTTTCGCATCCATATAATATAACTGGTAGAATAATAGTTTTATATATTTTCAGTTTAACGTTTTTTGAAAGGAGTTGGGGCGTCAAGAGTCTCTGCAATGCATAATAGCACGCATTTCCAGGCATTACTTTAACGTTATGTCAGATTTTGTCAGTTGTATAAAATATGGCTTGGTCCACTTTTGCTGTGAACCGTTCATTTTTAACTTGGTGTATACAACATGATTAATATCTAAACAAGCAAAACTGGAGCAGACTTTTGGTGATGAATTCACTAAACTTAGGCAGTTTTATTGGAATTAGACTTTTAAGAGAAGGTACTGTTTTGTACTGTTGCAGCCACTACATGCGGCAGATCTTAGAGGCGCTGCGCTACTGTCACGAGAACGACATCATCCACCGAGATATCAAACCGCACTGTGTTCTGCTGGCGACCAAGGAGAACTCCGCGCCCGTCAAGATCGGAGGTTTCGGAGTCGCCATCCAGCTGCAAGACGGCCAGATGATAAACGGAGGTAAGTCTGGCATGTCCATCTGTGGAACGTTACGGTAAAAAAGCACATCCTTTTCAATCATATAACATGTCGGCACATGCTGATCGTTTCAAATAATAATTTACTACTTTCGTGTCATGATAGAGGAAGTGAAGCGGGACTAAATATATTATCTGAAATAATGTTTTTTATGGAGCTGATGTGTGGGCTTTAAATGCACAAATGAAAAAAAAAAATACTCGCCACTGAAATGGACTACTGGAGACGTGGTGCAAGAATATCCAGGAAGGATAAAATCAGAAATTCATATATAAAAGAAAACATGCAGGTACAATATTCAATATTAGATTTTATAAAGAAGAAACAATTAAATTGGTACGGACACATTAGAAGAATGGAAGAAGGAAGACTACCTAAGATAATCATGGATTGGGAACCACAGGGAAGAAAAAATAAGGGTAGACCAAATATTATGTGGATTCAGGGAATCAATGAAACTAAGAGGGAATGGGAAATAGAAGAAGATATATGGATGAACAGACAAGAATGGAAAAATGTGTTGAATCAAATGTGAACATGGGTACCGGAAAAATGTATATTCATTGTAAAAGCCGGAATAATAAATAAAATAAAAAATGTTTTTTTTATAGCGGTTGTAAAGAGTGATAAAATACTGCGAGAAAAATATTTTTAGGTGATAGAGGAAGTAAAGCGAGGCAATGTTTTATCAGAAAAATAATTTGAAAATGGCATAGGAAATAAAATGATACAGTACTTTGCTAGTAAAAACTCTCAGATGATAGACGAAGTGATGCCTGGCAATAGGCTATATTGTCTGAAATAATCCTTTGATGATAGAGGGAGTAAAGAGTGACAAAAACTTTTTCAGTTGATAGAGGAAGTAAAGTGAGGCAATATTTTGTTACAGATATCTTCTCAGATTATCTTCTTCTTCCTCTACGCATGAAAGCTGGCAGATTGTTGCGTGTTCATTCACTACAGGTCCGGGGTATGGTGACGTCGTTCCACCGTAGTTGTGGTCTTCCTAAAGGCCTTTTCTGCTGAGGTGTCCAGTCACGTACTTTCTATGTTCTCCATTCTATCTATGTGATCATTCCAATTTAGTCTTCTATCATTTATCCAGAGGTTTATAGGTTCAATTTCACATTGTTCTCTCATAACAGAGCTGCGAATTTTCTCTCTCAGCGATTTCCCTACCATTTTCCTTAAAACTTTCATTTCGGTTGTTTCATTGATTTGTTTTGTTTTTTGAGTTTCTGTTCGGCATTCACAATCATATATTAGAACTGGTCTTATGACAGATTTGTAAATTCTTACTTTTGTATCTACTCTTTAATTTTTATTTTTCCAAACAGTATTGTTTAAACATCCAGATATTTTGTTTGCATTATTTGCTTGATGGAGGATTTCATCTGTTATTCTGTTGCTGCTATTAAATTTTATTCCTAAATATTTGAATTTCATGACTTGTTCTATACTTGTCCCTTCTATTTCTAATTTAACACGTCGTGGGTCCTTGGTTATTGCCATTGATTTGGTTTTATTTGTTGAGATTTTCATGTTATATTTTGCTGCAATGATTCTAAATTTGTGCAATAGCATCTTCACTTTGTGCAATTAGAGCTGTGTTATCAGCATGGTTTATTATCTATAGGAAGTAAATTGTACAGAACTTTGTTGGGGGGAAAAAAATCTCCGATGATTGAGGAAGTAAAGAGGGACAATATTATGTGAGAAAACATCTTCCTACATGACATAGGAAGTGTTTTGGGACGTTATTAAAAAATCTTCTTAAATGTATCTAACTAACTCTCTGGCACTAAGAACCCGGAGGTTCATGTCACTTGGAACATAAGCTCTTGATACATTCCTATAATGACGTAATGGGTGGATTACACAACCGCACTACGACACTGGTTTTCTGATTTTTTAATGATTCGATAACAACCATCCATTCATATTAATTCTGCCCGAAGACAGGTCTTTCATGCAATATTAGCATTTTCATGCTATGCTTTGCAGCTTTACTAGGGCATTATAGGTGTGGTCGCTTCCCGTTGCTTTCCACATATAACAACCATAAAAACTGAAAATCTACAACTGTTAATTGCAGAAACAAATGTCTGAATCACGGCTATGGTTTCATAACAGTTTTTGTGAATGTTCAGTTATTTTTAAAGTTGTTGCGAAAACAATAAAATATTGGAAAAACCGGAGTCTGGTTTGGACTTCATTTGTTCAATCCATTCAATATTTTCCAACCATTCGCTGAATAAATTCACGTCCTTAAAATAACAGCTGAGGTTGTTTTCTCGTCCCATTATTTGGTTACCTATTGGAATCTTTATTTTTTTAATGTCCCAGGTTGTCCTTTTTGGACATATCTAGTGTTCTCTCGTGGCATTGGCATAATTGTAACTCATTTCTGAGGTTGGGGCGCCTGGAAGGCGGGGTTACGTTGCCCCGATGATATGGATGATGATGATAATGTTGCGCCAGGAGAGTCCCTAATCCTAAGCTCAATCTAAGATGAATATGAATGATGATGGTTGCGATGTTCGGGGACCGTTTGGGCCTTAAAGGTTCCTGACATTTGTCTTACAGGTGAGGAAAAACCCCGATAAAAAACTCACCCAGGAAACTGTGACAAAGCAGCACGCTACCTCGAGACCACAGCGGAGGACACCTATTGGAATCTTTCCTCTGGTTTTCCTACAATAAGTTTCCACGTCCTTTTTTCACTCCACGTTCATACCATATGTCCTGACTATTGCAGTCTACGAGCCTTTTTTCTTCCAGAGGTGCTACAAACTTCAATTGATACATGTCTTGACCTTCTGAACAATGTCTTTCTGTGATGTCCTATTCTTGACCCGTGCCGTAACCAAGCATTTTAAGACCTTGGCGCAGAGCTACGGGTTGTGCTGGTTCAAATTCCCATGGGGTAGAAAATATCTCATGAAATTTCGGCCAGTATGGGACTGGTTTCCACCCAGCATCGTGAGGAATTTGGGCAGCTACAATAAGCAGTTGCACCAGGTTCAGAAAACCAGTAGCAACGGTTTCGGTATTCGTCACGTTGACCACATTTTACCCTATGAGAAGGGACTTTAAGCCGTGGGTCCCGAGTATGAATATTTTGAACCTCGCAAAAGAACCACAAGCCTGAATACAAAAGGCCTCTGTGCAAAATTTAACCGATCTTCATCCATCCTTAGTTGCTTCATAGGCGCCTCATTGAGGCGATGTGCTAACCACATATCACTCGTGGATATCTGTAGATAAATAAGCATAATTAAATTAGCTTGGTTAAGAAACTTCGCTAGGGAGTAGCCGATCCCCACGCGGGACGTATGTGATATATACATAGAGAATACGAGCGTAAGAAATTTAGCTTGTTCTAGAAACTCCTTGATATGGCTACACTCAAAGGCCCGTCAAGGCAATAAGCAAGTGTGTGAATTATAAATTTGTCCAACAAGGGAACTGTCTACCATTGCATGCCTAAATCTACCTTCAAATTTCTTCCACAGAAACGTTGGGATATACCAAGACCGCGTCCATAAAAATGACTGCCGTTTTTAACTACAAAATACTGAAAATCGAGCTCTAAATCTCTCATTTAAGCTATAGGGAAGTATATAACTCCGAAATTGGTTGATTGGGTAGCCCTCACTTCCTGCCGTCCGCGCCGCGTCCCGCCTCACTTCACTCCGCTCCTACTAATGTAGGGTGTGCACATGGTTCGTACAATGGGTTGCCATTGCAGGATTCTGACTTCAATATCTGTGCCTTGCAGTTAAAAACGGCAGATAATTTTTGGACACGGCCTTGGTACATCACAACGCTTCTTTGGGGGAAATTTCAAGGTAGTTTTTTTTTTGTCTTATGCCAGCAGGTTGTCTTTTATGACATTTTTTGTTTTCTCCCCTGGCATTGGCAGAATTGTGATCCATTTCTTAGGTTCGGGCATCTGGAAGGCGAGTAACGTCACCCCGATGGATGATAACACAGCCCAGCGAATTTCTATGTTTTCAAGTGCACAGTTTACGAATATATTCACGAAAGTGCAGAATGTGCTCGAGTTTTTATGATTTTTGCGTATCTTATATCTTAAACAGTAAACGGTTTGTTACTAATAAAATTTATGTTTCCAGTCATGATTTGATTTGTTAGAATTTTTTTCGCGTATACAAACATCACGTGATCCCCACTCTCTCACCCCTCACTCCGCACATCGGCCGTGATCTCAGTTATTTGACAAAATTAAAGTACTCACGACGTGCATCTGGATGTGATAAAACAATTCGTCAAAGCGTTGGACAAGGAAGGAAAATGTTTCAAATACATTTGTAAAAAATTTCCTAAGCTCAGTGTGTAAAAGTTAAAAGGCGGAATATTTGATGGTCCTCAAATTCGGCAATTGATGAAAGATGCAAATTTTATCAAAGTTATGACTGTTCCGGAAAGTGAAGCTTGGAAATATTTTGTATTGATAGTAGAGAATTTCCTAGGTATCTATAAAGCACCAAATTATAAAGAAATTGTGCAAAACATGTTGACAAGCTTCAAGATTCTGGGAGCAAATATGAGTATAAAGTTACACTTTCTCCACAGTCACTTGGATAGATTTCCGGATAATTTAGGAAATTATAGCGACGAACAGGAAGTGCGCTTTCAATAGGATCTAAAAGTAATGGAAGAAAGGTATGAGGGTAGATGGGACCATCACATGGTGGCAGATTACTGCTGGTCTTTAAAAGAGATTGTCCCATAAAAAATTATAGAAGAAAATCTTATAAAAGGCATTTCACTGAGGTATAACATGAGTTTTGGATATTTTTTTACTTTCTATTTACGTCAGTGCATACTAATTTTTCAAAAAAATAATTGTAATATATATATATATATATATATATATATATATATCTGTTATATTTTTTCATATTTTCCGATTTTTGTAGTGTAAAATGAAAATAAAGATTTAAAAAAAAACAAAGAAAATCTTCCAAAACCTTTGATCGTTTCATGAATTGTGAGCATAAATATATCCAAAATTAATCTTATATCAAGGGCAACAAAACCACTGTTGAACAGTGTAATGAAGTGCCAGGAGAGTTCTTAATTAAATCAGATAATGGGCAACCACCGGAATAATTCCCTTTAAGGAAAACATTCCTATGGTTTTACCGGGAATCGAACCCGGGACCTCATGAACTGTAGTCAGAATCGCCGACCACTAGCCCAAGGGGCTGGTTTTTGTCATGGAACGGTTGTAAATGTAAGTTACTTTAGACACGCGGTATATTTTGTGCACATAATGTGTCTTGAAGCTTGTGCTTTTAGTTTGAGAACTTGATATGACCTGAGGCCGCCTGGTGTCCTTTGTACATTCATTGCAAACTTTGTTAAAGAAATGGCGTGTTAGTTGCTATGGTAACCCTTACAACTTGGTCTGCTATTTGAATTCTCTTACTTCAAGCATTCAGAGAGGGGCGATGTACATTCTAACAAGGGCACCGCCAATCATTCCATGCCGAATAACTAACTCACTAGCACAATCGAGCCTGTAGGTTCATGGCCGTGCGGACATAAGTTTTCCATACATCCCTATCCTGAGCTAATGCTTTCCAATCATTCCCTCTATAATCTACTTCCCTCAAATAATAGTTAATGCTATGCTCCCACCTCATTCTTGGTCTACCAACTGGGTGTTGTCCCTCTGGTTTTCCTACAAGATGCTTCCATGCACGTCTTTCATTCCCTATTGTGCCACATCTCCTGCCTATCGCAATCTACGAGACTTAACTGTTATTATATCTGGCTTTCTATGAAGGTCATGTAGTTCACTGTTATGTAAGTCTTCTCCATTCACCTGTCTCTTCATCTCTCATTGGTCCAAAATTGTTCCTAAGAACTTTAGCATTACTGCCGATAGGGTTACCCATGCCGGACTGGTGGAAGCCAGACGAAAAAAATACTTTGGTCGAAAGAGTGATGATCTTTCAACGTAAAAATACAACCGTCAGGAAATGCGGACATGGGTTCTACTGGGGTAAAATTGTATGCCGTATATCTATCTATAATGGCGTAGCCCAATGTTGAGCCATGGCCTGTATTTATGAGGAGTAACTAGACCAAGTTAATTTAGTTACCTTATTTACCCATGGATGTCATGAATGTCGGGGCCAACACACCGACCCAATGAGACATCTATCAGGCAACTAATGTATTACTATGACGTTGATGTCGGTAAATTTTGCTTAGAGGCCTCTTTATTCAGGCTTAAGGATCTTTTACGAGCCTGAAAACCTTCGGACGCGCGACCCATGTCTTAAAGGCCCTTTCGGAGTATTTGCTCCTTGGATTTTTCCATTCTATAAAATCGATCGACCCCAGTTGGGTTTGAACCCGCGACCATCGCAACTAGAGGCAAGGAGTATAACCACTAGACCAACGTTGCACGCCGAAATCTATCTTGAAATTTCTCCCAGAGAAGCGATGTGATGTATCAAGGCCATATATTAGATATATATATATATATATCAAAATATTCTATATGTGCCGTTTTAACTGCAAGGCTCTAAAATCCAGCGCCAAATTATGTTATTTAGACTATAGGAAAGTAATACATGTGGTGACTCGGTAGATTGGACAACCCTCGCTACCTGCCGTTTGCGTCCCGTCCCGCCTCACTCCATTCCGCTCTTACGTAAGCAGGGAGTCCCATCTGGTCCGTAAAATGGATTTCTATTCCTGAATTCTGTCTTCGATTTCTCTGTCGTGCAGTTATAAACGGCAGATTTTTTGACAGCGTTTTTATATCACTTATCTTCTCTGGAAGAAAACAATTGAAGGTATGTTTGGGCCTGCAATAGTTGAGAGTTCCCTTGCCAGACACTATTTTTATTCCAAAAATTAATACAAAGAAATATTGGCATCGTTTCAGTTTTAAATATAGTTGAAATGTATATATGGTTTGTATTTTTATTTGGTTTTATTGTTTCGGATTTTATTTGCTGTAGACTAGAAAATTAATTGTAGGCCCTGTATGACGTCTGTGTTGAAAGGGAAACTTCAATTGAAGTCAGACTTGTATTATAATAACTCAATTGAACCATCGAACACGGAGGTTCATGCTCGTGCGAATATAAGCTCTCCATGCATCCCTATCCTGAGCTAATATTTTCTAATCATCTGTTTAATTCACCTCCCACAAATCATGGTTAATGTTGTTATTCTCCCACCTCATTCTTGGCCTATTTACTGGGCGATTTGTGTCGGTTTCCCCACAACAAGCTTCCATGCCTCTCTTTAAATTCCTTATTCGTGCAACATGCCCTGTTCATCGCAGTCTACTAGTCTTAACTGTTCGTATTACGTCTGGTTTCCTGTAAAGATCATATAGCTCACTGTTTAGTAGTCTTCTCCATTCACATGTGTTCGTCTATCTTTGTTACAAACATTTTGTGTCATGTGATAAGTAAAAATTCGAATTGAAATATTAAAAAAAATACCAACATATCAGGCCTGATATAGGGCATAATTTTAGGGTTTAATTACTGATATCGATGGAATCATCCTATTGAGGTTGTTCTCAAGATATAGAAAAACTTTTAAAAATGTTCACCGATCCTATCACCAGGTCATCGGGACATCTAAAAGACCGCAAGATATATATATATATATATATATATATATAGGAATTTCGGGTAATTTGGACCCCTGTTTTGAATTTGTTTTTCTTGTTTTAATTAAGGGATTTGCATTTTGTTTAATTACAGTGATTATCATTAGTGTTGTAACTATGAAATAGCATTGTTATTTTATTCAAATATGGAAACATCTTCATAATTTATAAACTTTTTTACATTACAAGAAAGGTCCACTTTAACCTCCATATTCGGATAAAGTGGACCCCAGAGTCCACATTAGCTTTTAGTCTATTTTTAAGTTTATTTATTCTATTAATTTACACAGACAGACACAGATTAATGTCAAAATATTTATGACCGATCATAATTAAAAAGCGATGATATTTATTTAATGTTTTGAAAAATTATTGTTGATTATAACATTCACACGTCATTCAACTGCAGACAGCGACGGTCTTTGGGTTTAGTAAAATTACAAGGACATTAAATTAAATTAATTAAGTGAATGGTTTTTACAGATAGCGTCCTCATTGATAAAATATACGTATTGGTACAAAGTGGACCCAGGTCCTCGTGGAGGGTCCAATTAACCGAATTCCTTTGTTATGTTTTCTATCTATCTTCGGGTTTTTACAGCTGCTGCCGTCTTCCCGTGCCAAACCTCCAAAGCCTACGGTCTTGGGCATCTTCGATGCTTAGCCCTCTTGCTTGCATTACTGTCTTCATGTTTTCCTTCCATGTTAACCTTGGTCTTCCTCTTTTCTTCTTTCTGGTCGGATGCCATTCATATAGTTGCTTCGGCCATCGCTCATCTTCCATTCTTAAAACATGTCCTAACCACTTTAATTCCTTCTCAATTCTTTCAATTATGCTTTCTTCTGCTTCCATTATGTTTCTAATTTCCTTATTTGTGACACATTCTAATCTATACTTTCTGGCACTTCTGCGTAAATAATCCATTTCTAGAGCTATTAGTCTATTCTTGTAGTACTTATTGATTGTCCATACCTCACTTCCATACATTGCAACAGATTCCACCAATGTTTTACCAATTTATTATGTTTAATTATTGTGTACAGCCACCACGTCACAGGTAGTGGCGGAACTGCAGAAGACCATCGAGGACAACACTAAAGTAATTGAGGATCTGAAAAAGACCCTCGATGAAAAAGACAGAAAGATTGAGGTGTTGGAAAATAAATTAGACGATCTAGAACAATACCAGAGACGTCAATGCCTCAGCATTTTTGGTGTAAAAGAAGAGGCCGGAGAGGACACTGACCAGAAAGCCATCGAGGTGGCCAAAAAAATCGGTGTCGATTTATCAGTGACTGACATTGACAGAAGTCACCGTGTTGGTGTTAGTAATGCTGAAAGACCGCGGGCTATAATAGTGAGATTTGTTAGTTACCGCAAGCGCAGTGAAGTTTTTCTAAGCAAGAAAAAGTTGAAAGGAAGTGGGGTCACTGTTCGCGAGGACCTAACGAAGTGTCGCTATCGCCTGCTACAAGAGAGTATACAGAAATACGGTATTCAAAATGTATGGACAATGGACGGTGCCGTCATAGCTAAAGTGAATGGCGAAAAACGCAAAATTAGATCTTCTACGGATATCAACTAGATAGGACCTGAGTGTAAAAATATGTTTACTTTGTCTTTTCTTTGCTAACAATTATATTGTTAATTTATTTCTAATTTAGGTAAGTTTTAAGTTTATTATTTTTTATTTAGGACAACTTACTTGTTTTATTTTAATTTAAGTTCTTTGTTTAGCTAAATTATTTTAATTTTATTAGAGTTATTACATTACATAGTTTATTTTTACTTTCTGCTCTGCTATTGGCAACATTGAGCTGACAAATGAAGACATGTTTGCAACCTCTGACTCACTCACCTTCTCCAATCACCCTCTTATTGTGCAGACAACTTTTAACGCAGGTAGCAACATTCCTCAATCCCAACCATCCCCTCCAACAACAAATACTACTAGTCTACTTAAGAATGCATTTTCTATTGATAAATCATCACTTAAAATCGCTCACGTAAATTCACAAAGCATTCTGTCCCACTTTGATGAGTTTGAAACCATATTTTCATCTCTTGGACTGAGCGCCATTTTAATTTCGGAAACCTGGCTGACCCCTTCCATACCTTCGTCCCTTGTTCACCTAGACGGATATACATTGCTCAGAAATGACAGAATAGATAAAAGAGGTGGAGGAGTTTGTGCCTTTATATCAAATGAGCTTAATCCAAGAATTGTCCACAAGTCCCCTTCTGTATATTCCGCTCGCCCCGAGTTCTTATTCGTAGAAATTCAAGCCAGTCTAAAAAAATGTCTCTTATGCATTGTATACAAACCTCCAAAAATTGGGCACCTTTCGGATCTAGAAAACGCTCTGAACGATTCATTGCCTCATTATGAACACGTTATTGTCGCAGGCGATTTTAATACAAATCTTCTTCAGACTGACTCACCAGCCATACAACTTAAAAATATGTTCCAAAGCTTAAATATGACAATTGTTCCTTTCTCTGCCACACATCATACTGCTAATACCGACACTCTACTGGACTTAATAGTGACTACACATCCACAGAAAGTACTGTCATATGGACAAATTCCTGCTCCCGGCATATCTGCTCATGACATTGTATTCGTTGAATACTCACTCCAATGTCCTAAAAGACGCTCTAAATTGATTACGTACAGAAATTTACAAAACATAGACGATACTAAACTAAAATCAGACGCTTTAGAACTACCTTGGTACACAATATGGAATCTTAGATCAGTTGATGAAAAAGTAGACACATTTAATACACTGATATTACAACTATATGATAGACATGCACCAGTAAAAACCCGACGATTTTCCCGCCCCCCTGCACCCTGGATGAATGACTCAATACGTGAACTTATGTCAAAACGAGACAAAGCATACCGAACATACAGACGACATAAAAATGACAAGAACTGGCAACTGTACAAACAACTTAGAAACACAACTACACAAACTATACGCAATGCCAAACTGCGACACGCCCACAGTATAATCGGACCTGAAATAAGTGCACGGGACACTTGGCGAAATCTCCGTACAATGGGACTTAGACAGTTGAATCCCTCAACTGACTCTATAGACATTTCTGTAGATGACTTAAATGAACATTTTACCTCAATACCCAAGACACCTCCAGACAACAAGACTAAAACAGACATTCTTAAAGACTTATCCCCATCCCCCCATATAGGAAGAGATAAATTTCACTTTAACGACATTTCGCCTATAGACGTTAAAAAAGCACTCAAGCGGATTAAATCCAATGCACAAGGAACAGATAACATCAGCATTTTAATGCTAAATAAAATCATTGACATTCAATAGTAGATTATATACGGTATAAGCAATTAAATTGGTATGGGCACGTACGACGAATGTAAGAAGAAAGATTACCCAGGAAAACATTGGAATGGTGTCCACCTGGAAGAAGGAGGTAAGGAAGACCTCGAAACTCGTGGATGCAGGAAATAAGAACTGGAATGAGAGCAAGAGGACTGGAGGAGATGGATTGGATGGAGAGAGACGAGTGGATAAGAAAAATAAAACTTTAGGCACAGAAAGATGTGTAAACATTAAAACATTAAAATTCTGATTATAAATAAAAAAATATTCTTATTTATTATTATTATTATTATTATTATTATTATTATTATTATTATTATTATTATTATTATTATTATTATTATTATTATTATTATTATTATTATTATTATTTAACATTACTTTTCTTTTTTTCGATGAACGGGGAGTTAGCCTGTTGCATCAACCCCCAACTTGGAGGACCAGGAGTTTAATTTTGGAGTCCTCTTCTCCTAGATGGGCTGTCTACCAAAACTATCGAGCCCCATCCGCCCGTTGTGGAATATTCTTAGCTTCCCTTCACCTCTTGCCCACTGGTAGTCAAAAGACTCACTCAGTAAGCCGTCTGGATCATCAGGTACTAAGCCCCTCCGCCAAGTCAAGGCGAAAGAAGAAACAATTAAATTGTTACGGACACATTAGAAGAATGGAAGAAGGAAGACTACCTAAGATAATTATGGATTGGGAACCACAGGAGAGGAAAAAGAAGGGTAGACCAATTATTACGTGGATTCAGGGAATCAATGAAACTAAGAGGGAATGGGAAATAGAAGAAGATATATGGATGAACAGACAAGAATGGAAAAATGTGTTGAAACAAATGTGTAGTTAACTGTGAACATGGGTACCGGAAAAATGTATATTCATTGTAAAAGCCGGAATAATAAAATAAAAAAATATTATTATTATTATTATTATTATTATTATTATTATTATATTATTATTATTATTATTATTATTTTACAGTACATGGCTGGCATTAAAACAAATAGATAAAATTGCTGCTGTGAATTTATAAAAATGTATATCAGTCTATTGTTTTCCAGAAAACTACCATCAGACAGAACAAAGGGATGTGATTCTTAAATGTTTAGAGGGAAAAAAAACAATTGAAGCTGTTATTAATTATTGCGTGTTTATAGAGATTCAGGCGACACTGGCGCCACTCTGGCCTCGATCCAAAACACAAATATACGCTATTGCAAACCACACCGCAATAAATTAGCGGTTTCCAACCTTCTTTTTTTACACGTATGTGGATTCAATCTGGGGAAATGGCGGAAGTTAGAACTGAATACAACGAATTTGAGAGCTGCAAACATGGAGATTGTCAAAATGGAGAGGTAGAAAAAACTCAATTATATATAGTATTATCTATATAATCTTACGAAACACGGTCAATTTCTTATGAAACACGGTCAATTACTTCTTCAAGCGCTTTAACATCTAATTACATTTCGCATTCAACACCACTGTTCAAGGAGCATTTTTTATCATCATTATCAAACATCCCGGATTAGTTATTTGCGTGTTCCAAAATCACATCTATTCAGCCCAGCGCTTTCTTGGTCTTCCCACTGATCTTCGTCCTCCAGGATTATACATCAGTGCCATCTTTGGTATCATATCCTCTGTCATTCTTTGTAGATGTTCTATCGAACTGTTCTTGTGTTCTTGATTTGTTGAAGAAGTGGTTGTACAATGGACAGCTAATGACAAATGAGGGAAATTTTGAGGAAGTGGCTGAATTCAAATACCTAGGAACAATAATCACAAATAGGAATGAGATGCACAAAGAAATTAAACATAGGCTCAATTCTGGAAATGCGTGCTATTATGCATTGCAGAGACTCTTGATGTCCCAACTCCTTTCAAAAAACGTTAAACTGAAAATATATAAAACTATTATTCTACCAGTTATATTATATGGGTGCGAAACATGGACTCTTACTTTAAGAGAGGAAAGGAGATTACAAGTATTTGAGAATAAAGTACTTAGGAAAATTTTTGGACCAAAGAGAGATGAACAGACAGATGAATGCAGAAGACTACATAACAATGAACTACATGGTCTTTATAGGAAGCCAGATATAATAAGAACAGTTAAGTCTCGTAGACTGCGATGGGCAGGACATGTGGCACGAATGGGGAATGAAACACGTGCATGGAAGCTTCTTGTAGGAAAACCAGACGGAAAACATCCAATTCGTAGACATAAGAATGAGGTGGGAGAATAACATTAACTATGATTTGAAGGAAGTAGATTGTACAGAGAATGATTGGAAAACATTAGCTCAGGATAGGGATATACGGAGAGCTTATGTCCGCCAGACCATGAACCTACGAGTTGGATAGTGCCAGTGAGTTAGTTAGTTTTCTTATACATTGCCAACTCCTAATAACTTGGCAGGAATCGAACTCGTGGACCTTGGATCTATAAACCAGCACAGTAACAATTATACCATAAGGATATGCCGTTTGAACCCAGGACTGGCAGAATACGAGGCTCAAACGCTATGTTCTAAGCCAACGCGGTCGTTAGATTTAATTTCCATCGAAAATTTGAAGCGTGAATTTATCTCGTGCTGCGGTTTATGAACAAGCGATGTTGTTATGGCCTCTACCACACGGGCTATTATTAATTTCACCGCCGCTCTAGATATCTTGTCACGTAGAAGCACTTTCTCATAGCAGAGCTCTTCCCCTAACTGCTTGCTTCTACGCTCTCTTATAAATCAGCAATGCCATCTAGAGACCATGGCTACACTTAAACAAACAAATAAGTTCCTTAAATATTACTGATAAATCGTCATGCGGAATACAAAATGTCCGTGGTGCAGCAACTGCGTAAACTAACTAACTCACTGGCTCTATCGAACCCGTAGGTTCATGACCGCGCGAACATAAACTCTCCATAGATCCCTATCATGAGGTAATGTTTTCCAATATCCTCTGTACAATCTACTCCCATGAACTCATGGATAATGTTATTCTCCTACCTCATTCTTGGTCTACCAACTGGGTGTTTTCCCTCTGGTTTTCCTATAAGAAGCTTTCATGCACCAATTTCATCCCCTATTCGTGCCACATGTCCTGCCCATTGAAGTCTACGAGACTTAACTGTTCTTATTATATCTGGCTTCCTATAAAGACCATGTAGTTCATTGTTATGTAGTCTTCTCCATTCACCTGTCTGTTCATCTCTCTTTGTTCCAAACATTTTCCTAAGAACTTTATTCTCAAATACTTGTAATCCCCTTTCCTCCCTTAAAGTAAGAGTCCATGTTTCACATCCATATAATATAACTGGTAGAATAACAGCAAGTCGAATGGATGATTCAATTATTCAGGTTTACGGAATATATCTTTCATTTTTTTACTTAAATTCGTATTCAATTATGTTGCGAGAAAACAAACATGGTGCCTGATGATGGTATCACATCCATATTTGTTAATCACAGAGGCGGAGCATCATCTACACAGTACAGCGGTCAGCATGTCGGGTCTCCCCGTCATTATAATTGGTTTTCTCGACATGGCCCCATACTGGCAGAAATTCCATGAGAAAATGTCTTGCCCCATGGGGATTTGGATGGCCGCGATGGTCTAGCGAAAATATATTCATTGTCTCTAGTTCCGAGGGTCGCGGGTTCAAACCCGGCCGGGGTCGATGGATTTTTTAGGATGGAAAAATCCAAGGAGCAAGTCCTCCGGGAGGGATTTTAAACCGTGGGTCCTGAGTCTGAAGATTTTGAGGCTCGTAAAAGATCCTTAAGCCTGAATGAAAAGGCCTCTAAGCAAAATTTACCGAATTTTCCCGTCCTAGTACTACCTTGGTTTCCTAGATGTCAGTACGAGGAGGGACGCTGACCACCGACCATCAAATGACATCTATACGAAAACAAGTGTAACTAAATTAGTATGGCTTAAATTCTTCCCTGTAGGAGGAGAGCGCCTAAATCTCTGTTAAGGGAAACATGGGTTTATAAGAAGAAGAAGATTATTATCATCATCATCAACTTCTTTTTCTTCTCTGAAGTTCAGATTAGAAAAAAAATAGAAACGTTTAAATTAGACAAATCATTATCAATGTTGGAAGAAATGTGTAACAGACAATTGAAGAGAGACGATAAAAATGGTATGGACATCTCAAGAGGATGACATATGATAGAATTCATATGAAGATCTTTGAGTGGAAAACAGATGGAAAAAGAAGAAAGGGAAGACGTAAAGTAGGTTGTATGCACGATGTGAGAGTGAACTGGGACTTACAGATGAGGAAGTTCAGGACCGATACAACTGGAGAAGGTGAATTTGTTGAGAGTCACGGAAAACCACTGTATTGTAAATAAATTCCGAAATTTAAAAAAAATAATAAATGAAAAACGCACTTATGTACGAAATGTGAAATAAAAGACGCCACATAAAATGTTAAATCAATAAACATCTGAACATCTTAGTATCTCTCTAAAAACACAAGTCTTGTATTACTTCCCTCCCCCAGAGCCATATGCTCATAGAATAAAGTTGGCAACACTAGTAATGTAGAGCGCATGCTCAGAATATTAACATATGAAAGTGCAGCAGAGGGCGTTGTGTTCTTGAAACATATCCAATGGGAATTCCAGGCCAACAGACATTAGAAACATCGGGAAATTCGTGCTCGATATGTTGGTAACATATTTTTTTGTCATTGCATTCGGTAGAGTGTGCATCCTGTTCCAGCAGTCATCATTACCAACTGTAGAATAATAAACCTGTATTTGCATACACACAAATCACAGACCTCCCTCCATACATAATTCAACATAAATTTAATCACAAACTTTATTTAAAGATGGCGCAATTTTTCAACTACATTTGCATTTTATATTTGAAATCACTACACACACTCACAAATTTAAAAACTCTAAAACGCTTATTTAATTTTTGTTTATAGACGCTTTAACTTCAGTACTTTTGACATGAATACATCTTTAAATTTACGTCCAATGGGTATGATAAAGATATTGAACACAAAACACATCAGTTTCAAGCTTTTTGTGGTCCAATAAATAGAACATTGAATAATAAAGCCCATAAACAAACAAAATTAAAATTTTATAAAACAATGGCTGTCCCTGTCCTTTTGTATGGGAGTGAATCTTGGATTACCACTACCAAACAAGAAAGTAAAATCCAAGCAGCCGAGATGAAATTTTTAAGAAGAGTAAAAGGCTGCACTAGAATGGACCAGATAAGAAACGAGGATATCCGTGAAGAACTGCAGATCTACTCCATAAAAGAAAAGATATTTAACAATAAGATACAGTGGAAAGAACATGTAGATAGAATGGAAGAAAGTAGATTACCAAATAAAATCTTCCATTATTTTCCAAGAGGAAGAAGAGATGTCGGACGTCCTCGGAAGAGATGGTCTTAGATCTATTAGTGAAGACGGAACAGGCAACTCTTGCCTAAACCAGGAAGTGAAGGAGAAGAAGAAGAAGAAGAAGAATTTGCGTCCATAGTGGGAGGCAATTCCCTCCACGATATCTTTACCTTGTCGTGGTGGAGTGGCTTGTGTGCTTAAATGATCCCGAGAGCTATGCCGGCGGTAGCATTGCTGCCGATAGGGTTACCCATGCCGGACTGGTCGAAGGTGATAAGCCAGACGAAAAAAGTACCTTGGGCGAAAGAGTGACGATCTTTCACCGTAAAAATACAACCGTCAAGAAATGCGGACATAGGTTCAACTGGGGTAAAATTTTCCGGAGGTCAAGTAGTCCCCCACTCGGTTCTCCGGGCGGGGACTACTTCAGGGAACTTTTGCCAAAGGCTCTCGTAGACTAAGATGTGCAGGTCATGTGGCACGAATGGGGAATGAAAGACGTGCATCAAAGCTTCTTGTAGGAAAACAGAGGGAAAACGCCCAGTTGGTAGACCAAGAATGAGGTGGGAGAATAACATTAACTATGATTTGAGGGAAGTAGATTATACAGGGGATGTTTGGAAAGCATTAACTCAGGATAGGGATGTATGAAGAGCTTATATCCGCGCGGCCACGATAGAGCCAATGAGTTAGTTAGTGGGAGGCAATTCAGAAAACTGATAACAAAATCGGGGGCTGCAGTTAGGTGTTGCAGGTACATATCTGTCATCTACATCCAAAATTTAATTACACCACTCGATAGATATTTACTCACTGGCACTATCGAACCCGAAGGTTCATGACCGCGCGGACATAAGCTCTCCATTCATCCCTATCCTGAGCTAATGCTTTCCAATCATTCCCTGTATAATCTACTTCCCTCAAATCATAGTTAATGTTGTTCTCCCACCTCATTCTTGGCCTACCAACTGGGCGTTTTCCCTCTGGCTTTCCTACAAGAAGCTTCCATGCACGTCTTTCATTCCCCATACGTGCAACATGTCCTGCCCATCGCAGTCTACGAGACTTAACTGTTCTTATTATATCTGGCTTCCTATAAAGACCATGTAGTTCATTGTTATGTAGTCTTCTCCATTCACCTGTCTGTTCATCTCTCTTTGGTCCAAAAATTTTCCTAAGAACTTTATTCTCAAATACTCGTAATCTCCTTTCCTCCCTTAAAGTAAGAGTCCATGTTTCGCACCCATATAATATAACTGGTAGAATAATAGTTTTATATATTTTCAGTTTAAACGTTTTTTGAAAGGAGTTGGGACATCAAAAGTCTCTGCAATGCATAATAGCACGCATTTCCAGAATTGAGCCTATGTTTAATTTCTTTGTGCATCTCATTCCTATTTGTGATTATTGTTCCTAGGTATTTGAATTCAGCCACTTCCTGAAAATTTCCCTCATTTGTCATTAGCTGTCCATTTCCATTATATACTGAATTTCTACGTGTGACCATATATTTAGTTTTACTGATATTTACTTCCAGTCCTAATTTCTTAGTGTTACTCAATAGTGTGTGCGTGTTGGCCTTTAGTATCTCCTCGCTATCGGCCAGTAGTACTACATCATCAGCATAAACTAACAGCTTATTAATACCATTCAGTTGTAAGCCTTCCTCATTCTCTAAAGATTTAATGGCATGCTCTAGTACAAAATTAAATAGTAGAGGAGATAGTGCATCTCCTTGCTTCAACCCATTCTGGATTTCAAAAGTGTCTGAAAACTGTTTGCCTACACGCACCCTAATCTTTGAGCCATTTAGACACATTCGTATAAGTCTAACCAACTTTTTAGGAATTCCGAACTCCAGCAGGATACTATATAACTTCTCCCTCTTAATTGAATCATATGCTTTTTTGAAGTCTACATATAGTTGATGTACAGTACCATTATATTCCCATTTCTTCTCTAAAATCTGTCTTATACTGAAAATCTGATCTGTTGTAGACCTGTTTCTTCTAAATGCACATTGATGGTCTCCTAGAATGTCATCAATATAGGGAGTAAGTCTGCTTACTAATATATTTGTTAGAATTTTGTACGAAGTTGAAAGTAATGAGATGCCCCTGTAGTTGTTGCAATCAGTTTTATCTCCTTTCTTATAAATTGGTAAGATAATTGATTCCTTCCATTCATCTGGAAGAGCTTCTTTTTCCCAAATCATACTAAGCAAACAGCGTATCTTGTCCATCAATTTTTCTCCCCCTGATTTTATCAGTTCTGCTGGGATCTCATCTGAACCTGATGCTTTATACATCTTCAATTTTTCAATCGCCATTTCAACCTCTAATGCACTTGGCTCTGCGACTAGCATTTCTGCTGTCTGTAAGATAAAGGATCAAATAATTCGTTACGTTGAGTGTGGACTGCGACACATCCCACTCGATGCAAGGAGAAGCTCCGACATTTTGAGGTCGTTTCGCTGCGTCACATAATTTTCGTTTAGTATAAATTTTGACTTAGAGAAGTTACGACGTTCATTTGAGTTTCAGTCGTCATCTCTCGACAAGATGTATCGACTGCGTATATAAAACATTAGTGTGAAATAGTTATAGTGAATATACATGGTGTTAAAGTAAAACATTAAAATAAATAATGCAATATCGGCCTATACTCTTCAAAAAGCCAAATCAAAATATAGAGATCGTATACGGTTGGAAAGGGATTACCAAGAGCAATCCAGTGGTACCCATAAAACACCACATGACAGAGTGAAGCGGTGCTGGGAACGTAAAAGAATGAAGGCGTCCGAGCGGATCAACGACGGTGCCAGCACGGTGATTACAAATGATTGGAGCGATTTCATGATTTTATTGTAGCGATCTTATTTGACATATCTTCACAGAACTTTAAAGTTATGTATAAAAACTCATAAGGTTTTTTTTTGTTTTCTCTCGCAGCCGTGTTTCAGCTTTAAACCGAGAGAGCGCAGCAGTTATCAAAGATGGCGACAGGCGAGGAGAAAGCATATGCTGTGCTTGAATTTCATTCAACTCAATCTGTGATAACTGTGCAACGACACTTCAGAACGAAGTTCGAGAAAGATGCACCGAGTGCCAACTCCATTCGGCGATGGTATGCGCAATTTAAAGCTACAGGATGCCTCTGTAAAAGGAAATCAACGGGTCGTCCTTCAGTGAGTGAAGAAAAGGTTGAGAGTGTGCGGATGAGTTTCACACGTAGCCCACAGAAATCAACACGAAAAGCGAGCAGAGAGCTGAACATTCCACAACCGACCGTTTGGAAGATCTTGCGGAAAAGATTGAAGCATAAACCTTACCACTTGCAATTTCTACAAGCCCTTACGCCCATTGACAAAGTGAGTCGGTTTGAATTTTGTACACAAATGCAGCAGTTTATGGATGAGGATGGTTTTTTGTGAGAAACTTGTCTTCAGTGACGAAGCAACATTCTTTGTGAATGGCAAAGTGAACAAACACAATGTGCGAATCTGGGGCACAGAAAATCCCCGCGTTATTGTGCAGCACATTCGCGACTCCCCAAAAGTTAGTGTGTTCTGTGCGGTTTCTCAGTTCAAAGTTTATGGCCCTTTTTTCTTCTGCGAGCAGAACGTTACAGGACACGTGTACCTGGACATGCTGGAAAATTGGCTCATGCCGCAGCTGACGACCGACAGTGAGACCTTCATCTACCAGCAGGATGGTGCTCCACCACACTTCCATCACGATGTTCGTGAATTTTTAAACATGAGATTGCCAAACCGATGGATCGGTCGCAGTGGAGAGAATGATCAGAAATTGTTGTCATGGCCTCCACGCTCCCCCGATTTGACGCCGTGCGATTTTTTTGTTTGGGGGTATGTGAAAGATTCAGTGTTTGTGCCTCCTTTACCAGTAGACTTACCAGAACTGCGAGCTCGCATAATCAATGCCTTTGAACAAATTAATAGGGACATGTTACGTCGAGTATGGGACGAACTTGATTACAGACTTGATATCTGCAGAATCACCAAGGGGGAGCATATGGAGCACCTGTAACATCTCAAAAAAAACCTGGGAAGTTGCTCTATGTATCTGTAAAAGTTCGTGAAAATATGTCGAATACTACAGCTACCATAAAATCATGAAATCGCTCCAATCATTTGTAATCACCCTGTATACCTGCAGCTGGGGCGGCCAAGCATATGCAAGTGGATGATGTAATCGCTTCTATATCAACGCCGAAGGACTTCTTAGTGTTCTAAAATGATGATATACATAGCCTACAATAAGATCAAAAAAAATATTATCCGTTACGTATACGTGCTTAAGTAAAACACACGGCCGTGTCCACGACACCACCAAACCCCGATTTTTTTATGTCTTCGAAGGATTATTGTCATAACTTCTCCCAAATAATGATAAACCAGACGTACAGGCCTATAGGCCATAGCAGACCCTTGGGTAGTAGGAGGTTAAGGCTGCCACTTTGTGTACACAATCGGCACTTAATGTCAGTCGGGTTGTCAGCCTTACGTGACGGCTGTTTACCCCACAACAAGGTCCGGTTACTCATTCCGTTAGAGGCTGAGTCTAACCTAGGATCATGTGCACCAGAAGGTTTGGAACAGATTAAAACTTCTGACCCCATCAGGACCCGAACCCACGATCATCTGGTTTGTAGCGTATTGTCTAACTAATTACGGTACTGCGTGCCCAAATTCACCACACATGGACATGGGGACTCCACGAATGAGAGATCATCTCAATGCGGAGCCACTTCTGAGACATCGCGAACATTTATGAAAGGTTACACCACTGAGTCACACATCCATACAAATCAAGCCGAATATATACTTACTTACTCACTGGCACTATCGAACCCGTAGGTTCATGGCTGCGCGGACATAAGCTCTCCATACATCCCTATCCTGAGCTAATGCTTTCCAATCACTCCCTGTATAATCTACTTCCTCAAATCACAGTTAATGTTATTCTCCCACCTCATTCTTGGTGGTTATGTTTACAAAATTGTGTTTGGGGATTATTTGGGTCTTAAAGTTTCCAGTCTTGTGTCTTAGTCTGTAATGGGGTAGCCCATTGTTGAGCCACAGCCTCTCCTTTGTATGAAGCTACTAGACAAACTTAATTTTTAGTTACCGTATTTGCTCTTATATGTCGTGGATGGCATGTTTTCAACACACCGGCCGATTGAGATTAGTTATTCAGGCTTAAGGATCTTTTACGAGCCTGAAAATCTTCAGACTCGGGACGCACGGCTTAAATTCCCTCTCGGAGGACCTGCTCCTTGGATTTTTCCATCCTAAAAAAATCCATCGACCCCGGTCGGGTTTAAACCCGCGACCCTCGGAACTAGAGATAAGAAGCATAACCACTAGTCCACCGCGGCTGATCATGTGTCTTAGAGGTGAGGAAAAACTCAGAGAAACCGTCACCCAAGAAACTTGTCCCGACCGGGGATGGAACCCAGGCCCATTGCGCATAAGGCAACGAGAGTGGGCAATGTACAAACTGAGAATGTGTTTCCTTGTGTTAAAATGTTTCACCGAGTGCGAATGTTGTTTGTAATGCGCGCACAATTTATTAAGCAGTTAATAGCTTTACAGATATCAGTGCGTGTGGATTTAGTTCCTCGCGGCAAGTGTAGATGGCAGTTCATACATGCTAATTGTACTTCTACCTACAACCATAGCTATATTATTACGTTTTCAAAGTACAAACAAATAAATGAGAAACAAAAGCGAGTTGTAACTTCACGATTAAAGTATAGCAATTAAAAGAAGGGAGATTTTAGCGCCAGAGGCTGTAAAAAGTCATTGCTCCCAAAGCAATAGCAATGTATATCCCTATTATGTAAAAATATTAAAATAAAATTGTAAAAACCTGTTATACTCCCAGGCATATTATCCTTTACACTGCTACGAACGGGTATATGCGTTGGCAAAGAAAATGCTTGCCGTGCTATGGGCGTGTATATCCATTCTCAACTCCAAACGCCTGCTAGTTATATAATACGTATTGCATTGCTTTCAAACTAAACAGGCATATACTGCCATCTCTTAGGAACCTAAATAAACTTTTTTTCATATTTCTCCCTGCATTGAGCAAGGAGGGTTTTAAAGGCTGGAAATATCTCAGCAGTGAAAAGGTTAAATGCATGTGAAACACAGTTCATTTCTTTAAGGGAGGAGGAAATAGAATACATCCCCTATAAATTTCTCCAAACTCTAATGAACTGGAGATATTTCCAATACTCGATAAACTAGAAGAACACAAATATCGATGGAAGGAACATTTACACCGAATGGAGAATACAGGATTACCCAAAATGATAAACACCTATAAACCGCACGGAAAAAGATCATTGGGAAATGATGGACTTGAGACCGGAACAGGTCGGATTACCTGGTTTTGAAAAGGAAGAAGAAGAACAAGAAGAAGAAAATATATTTATCTTCTTTTTCACTTCACGGGCTAGGCAAATTGCCTGTTCCGCCTCACAGTTGTTCTGTCCATCTTTTCACTGGCCTTCCTACATTCCTTGAACCTCTTGGCTTGTAGTTGAATGCTGCTCTTGGTAATCTTGTTCATTCATTTTTTTCCACATGTGTAAACCATTTCTCTCTATATTCTCTGATTTTCTCATCCAATGGATATATATTTAACTCTGTTCTTATATCTTCATTCCTTATCCGATCCAATCTTGTGCAGCCTTTTGTTCTTCTAAGGAATTCCATTTCTGCGCTTTGTATTCTACTTTACAATTTTTTCGTCATTACCCAAGTTTCGCTCCCATAAAGTAATGCAGGAACTGCCAATGTTTTATAAAACTTCAATCTAGTATCTCTTCTTGTTTTATTCTTTATTGTTTTATGTACAGTTCCGCATATCATTTGAAATTTCAACAGTTTCATATGTATGTCTTTTTCAGTTTTTGTGTTTGTAGTAAAATTACAACCCAAAGAATTAAAATTTGTTACTTGTTCCAGAGGTTTGTTGTCTATTACCGTGTAAAAAAAAAGAAGAAAATATAATATATATAATTAAGGGTGGAGTTAAATAAAAACAAATCCTCAACTCATGTAGGATCGGGAGAATGACAAGGGTGCCGGCCGACCACGCCTGACGCACTATCACAGGGACAAGTGAACGAAATGAAATGAAATGAAATGGACGAGATAAGAATGGAGAAATGGTGGAGTGAAATTCTGTCAGGGGAAAACGGGAGAAACCCCGAGAAAAACCTGCCCAAGCTCCGTTTCGTCCATCACGAAACCCAAATGGATTGACCGAGACTTGATGTCGGGACCCCAGCCGTAAGAGGCGAGCGTTCTCTAACCGCTTGTGCCACGGAGCAGCCTTAATTTATAATGAAAGCCAAACAAAGTACACGTGAATGGAGAAAACTACATAATATTGACTCAAACTAAATAATTCCACTGCGCTACAGGCCTAAAAGGCCTACCAGCCAGTTGCTAGCCTCGCAACCGCATGTGTTAAAGACAAAAGTCGACAATTATGTAGTCAATATAGGGGTGACATTTGGTCAGCATGTCGGGTCCACCAGCCGTTATAACTGGTTTTCTCAACCAGGAGCCGCTACTTATAGTAGCTACCCAAATTCCGCATGGTTTTGACTGAAAATAGAAATTTCTTCTTCTTCTCTTCTCTTCTCCTACTTCGGCTTTCCTCCACTTATAGGTTTGCCGTCTTCAGTTTCCATTTATCTCTATCATTCCAATCTCCCTCTTCCAAATTCCTATCATCCATTATTGTTCTGACGTAGGTTTTCCATTTCCATCTTGGTCTGCCACTTTTATTTCTTCCAGGGGGTGACCATTGGTATATATTTTTTGGCCATCTTTCATTTTCCATTCTTTGTACATGGCCATACCATTTAAGCGTTTGATTTTCAATCCTCTTAACAACAGATGTGGTGACATTCATTTCTCTCCAAACGAATTCATTTCTTATTTTATCTTGTCTTGTTTTTTTGGAGGCTTCTTCTAAAATAATGAAATTCAACTGTTCTAATTTTATTTTCTTGTAATTCCGTCAAATACCAAGTTTCACTTCCATATGACAAAAATTCTTCCTCCATGCGAATTTGAGATCAGAGGGATCCGACAGGCTTGCTTTACCTCGTTCTGCTGCTGACATTTTGCTGACAGTACTCTATCCACTACTTGATCCACATATACATTTCGTAAGCGTCTGCAAATATTTAAAATTGACTCCTGCTCCGTATAAAGAAATTATGTCATAGCTCTCTCCTTTATACGTGTTTCACGCCGCCATTTTAAAACTAAAGCACAACACAACCATATGTCGGAAAACAATGAAACTTCGTGACGTTATAAAGGAAGGATTGAAGATACGTTCTGTAAAGATTCGTTCCATTTTTACAGTGACAGGCAATCGACAACTAAACTTATGTGCATTACTTATTAAACGGTCTAGGAGGCCTACTTTGTAGCAAGAATTAATAGACTCTTATACTAAAATATAATTAATACGATTAATAATAATAACTAGAAGGCGCACAAACGTGCACATGAGTCTATTACCAACATAGGAACCCCAAACGAATGGTACCTACCCCTCTAAGGAGTAATGAATAACATGTGCATTTGGAGTGGGGATGGTGACTTTATGGGAGGAGTCATCGCCCTTATAAGGCAAGGACACGTGACAAAAAGCTTTCACATATAGTCACACTCATACGTTCTACAATAAACAAGTTCTACAGCAACCGTCCGCGATCTTTAGTAAATTTTAAAATCTTAAGTATTTTAAAATCCAAGATAATTATTAACTCAGTGATATTAAATACACGTGGACTTAAATAAACTCACCAACTCCACTCCGAATATTAGTGAGATATAAAAGATTGCAATTCTCTGTACATTAATAGTGCAAAATTATTCAATAAACTGGAGTAATAAGTTTAAATGTATTCATAATTACATAAATAATATAAACATCGCTGAGTTATAATATTCTACCCTGAGAGAACCGGCAGAACAATTATCCCCTGAATTGTCTGCAGAACTGTCAACAGTAGAAACGTTGTACTTAGCAACATCATATTTTAAGGGAAATAAGACTGAATATAAGGTATGATGGTACCAATAATTAGCAACTTTCTCCATTTTCTTATTTATTTAGGCCTATGACAAAAATTATATACGGACCAACCTAATAAGACGTTTAGACTTTTAATTCCTGATGTCGATAGGTATCCTTTATTTACAATTTCATTAAGAGCACAGTTTATGCTCCATGGTGACTCACTTGTAAATTATGTTATTTTTCACCACGTGTTTAATGACTAATATGGGATATTTTTCACCAAACTGTTTGAAAACATTCAAATAATTTGTTTCTCTCAGCTTTTCAAATAGTTTCCTTTCCGATGCTTTTAGAAATTCTATAAAACCGAGCATTTTGAAACAATTTGAATTCCAAATTATTATACACTGCGCATGCGTAAGAATAATGCAACGCTTATTGAATATATTAAAATTATAATTATATATTTTAACATTTTCACATAGATAATATATATTTTAATTCTTTTAATAGCCATAATTTTGAGTGTTATAGACCAACTACATTTTATTACACTCGACCCATCAAAATGCAGACATACATGTGGTTTGTTTATAAATCTACTACTACAACTTATCTGAGAATTAGTAAATATTAATATATTTTTGAAAACATACATTTTTACAATTTGTTCATTAAAATAACTAAATTTGAAGCAATATGAAGTAAAATATTGTACGTTACACGGACTCAATGCGATTTACAAATTCGTTTCGATAGTCCACCGCTGTGGTCTCGAGGTAGCGTGCTGCCTTGTCACGCAGCGGGCACGGTTCGATCCCCGATCGGGACAAGCTTCCTGGGTGAGATTTTTTTCGCGTTTTTTCCTCACCTGTGAGACAAGTGCCAGGAAGCTTAGGGCCTAAGGATCCCCGAAAATCATCTGGCCACCATCATCATCATCCTTCACCGGTGTGGAAAGCAACGGGAACCTACCACACCTATAACTCCCTAATAAAGCTGCAAAGCATAGAGCGAAAATGCTATGATTGCAGTGAAAGACCTGCCCTCGGGCAGAATTACATTGGATGGATATCGACCGCTGGGTAATTGTCTCAACTCATCCGTAAAACCTCATATTTAATCCTTGTATAATAAATAACAGTACGCAAAGTATACTTTTGCTGGGTAGGAAGTAGTGTGGTGGAGGGAGAAGAGGTTGCAATAATTCACCTCATAAACCTGACGTAGGAATAAAACCACTTGTTTGTTGGATCTGCAAGTAATTAAAACATTTGCCACCAACAATTTATTGGGATAAAAATGGCTTATACGCCTACCATTCAAATCAGAAATTTTATTACACAATTTATTAGGAGTTTAGTCAATCTTATAGGGTTTATGTCTTTTTTATATAAAAATTAACGATAATCCATTCGCAGATATGAATATCATATATTTTCATTTGTCTCCTAAACACAGACTTTCTTTAGCTTAACAAAAGTCTAATTCCCTAAAGTAAGGGTTAATTTATACGTCATGCACTGTGACGAAACAAACATGGCGGTTCCTAGACCGAATTTGTAATTTCATATTTCACGTTAAAGCAGAATTTTAATATTATAATGAATATGAAAGTTTAAGTTAATAATTTTGTATTTTAAAATTTTCTTAATATTTAAATATAACTTAAATAAATAAAATCATCTAAATAATTAATTGTTGGTTATTGTTGAATAAAAATGTCTCAGTAACAATTAAAGAAATTGTACTACATAACGGTCTTTGTAATACTACACTTTTAAAATTTGTTTTAAGTCATTGTTGTCAGAATTATAAATCCTTCTGTTATAACTGTAATAAGTACACCTGCCTAACTTCATATTCTTAAATGAAAGTAAACTAAACTCTGATTGGATGTTAAAACAATTAACTTTCTTATTAACAAATCAATTTAAACCTTATATTTAAAGAACTATTAACCAATAGAATTTAAAATTACCATCATGTGATGTTAATAATGGTTTTAAAATTACAAAAGGATTGCACTAGTCATTCTGCATACAACTTTCAACAAAGATAGAAGCAATAAGAGCTCTCCTGATAAAATGTAATATTTAATACAAGAAGAATAATTGATTCAAGAAAAGAAAATAATTTATTTTTAATTGACGGTGAAGAATAATACCACCTACATTTACTTGATCTGCTGGGAAATTAAGAAGTGAACAAATTTACAATTATTTCTACAAGAAACATTTTTTTAGTAATTTTGAAGTGTTTTCCTATCCAGTGTACCAACTTCAGACCCTAAGAAGAGAATCCGGCTCTACCGAAAATTAAACCCAACCTCAACCAGTAATTCTTTTTCAAGACACAAATCCTTCTTCAAAATGTTATGACATCATCGGGCATGAAGAGAGAATTACTTCTTCAACTAAATCTCCATTTCCAATTGTTCGAGTATAGTTATTTTTGGAGACTACCTCCCCGTTTTATGTTAATAGAATATACTGAACTTTCTTACGAAACATAAAAAATTGTTAGCCGACACCTAATGGTTCGATTTCTCTGTTTAACGAGCTCACCTTATTTTTTTTAATGAGTTGCTATATGCAAAGTTTGTTTTCGATTAAACAAAACATAGATAGACACAGAAAGAGAGATAGAAAGAAAGGGCAGAAAGAGATACAATGAAAAAGAGGCAGAAAGGAAGGAAATGATACAAAAGAACTGAGAAAGATAGAGAGACAGAAAGACGTAGAAAGAAAAATATGCAGAAACGAGATAAAAGAAGACAGAAAGACAAAATGACAGAAACATAGATAAAGAAAGAAAGGAAGAGAGGAGGGAAATGAGACAAAAGAACAGAAAAAATAGAGAGATAGAAATAAAGAGAAAAAGAGGGACAGTAGAAAATATAGTAAAAACCAGAGAAAGAAAAATAAACAGAAGAGACAAAATAAGAGAGAAGGATAGAGAGATAGAAATAGACAAAGAGAGACGGTAGATAAAAAATAAAGAAAGAGAGAAGAGAAATAGAGAGAGAGAGAGAGAGAGAGAGAGAGAGAGAGAGAGAGACAGAGAGAGTGAGTTTTGCGGTTGGATAAATCGGCGGACCACTGTTTGCAATGTAATGCATTATGGGGCTTGACATGGGATATGTCCGGGTCATTTAGCCACGTTATTGCGTCACAATGAACCCGGCGCATGCGCTGTTTTAATGGCTGTGGTGGCAGTGGTGGAATGGCTGTAACAATTTCCGCTCATACAGGCCGTCAAAGCTATGGATATCGCTCACGTCATTTCCTGCAGAGAACTTTAATATCCGCGCCTTTTTTTACATCCCTGTATTCTGTCTTGCTGTGTTCCCTGAATATCCACTTCCCCCTACCTGCATAGTTTTTCTTGCGATAGTTGGTGCTTCCAAACTTCACTTCTTTTCGAGCTTCTGAATTCCAACGAACATGACATGCAGTCGACGCAAACTAACGTAAAATCTGCATATTTACAGTGTAAAAGTGGTATTATACATTGCTCAGACAGTGTAGCCAACTTAACACAAAATCTGGCTAAAAAAACAAGCGTACACTAAACCAATCTTGTGTATTAAGTTGTCCATTTTCTCACCCTAACGTGCCAAAACTAGGTGTAAAATTGTGTGGACCCATTTCTGGACCTCAGCCTATATTATTATTATCATTAATATTATTATTACTGTAATGAACCACCGTGTTCGATAACGCCAGTGAAATAGTTATGTGCCTTAAACCACTGTTGCGTTAACTCTATGTTAGAATGTATAACAGTTGAACGTCAACAAACGGGGCAATTTTTCAAGTTAAACTTTATAAGGTAAAAGTTTGTGGTGAGTAGTACCACAACTTGTCGCTAGACGTCACTCAGCTCGCAAACTTTACCTGACGTAACAACTTGCAACTTTGTATTAATCCGCCCATTAACGTCCCACATAAAGGTAATAGCACCACATCAATGTCTGCACGCCCTGCCTTCCACTGTCACAACCAATCGTAAACGTTCTCACTACTTTCCACAAGTATCCAAAGAACAAGGTTGTAATCTTCTCCTTCAAAATTCTTCCAGAGAAGTGTTGTGATGTACCAAGGTTGTGTCCAAAAACTCACCTGCCGTTTTTAACTGCAAGGCACTAAAATCCAGCGTTAAATGTTTAATTGAAACTATGAGGAATTATTACAACTCCCAAATTGGTAGATTATATAACCCTCACTACATGCCGTCCACGCAGCTTTGCTACTCATTCCACTCCTCTCTAATCCAAGCAGTGAATCCATGTCCTCCATACAGTGGCTTGCCATTGCTGAATTCTGGCTTTGATATCTGTACCTTGCAGTTAAAAACGGCATATTTTTTGACACTACCTTAGTATATCACAACGCTTCTGTGGGAAAAAAATCAAGGAATATTTTTGCAATGAATCGTTGACGTTTTCCCTTTTTACATGAGAAGATAATATTCGGATGGAACTAGGGAACTGAAGGCAAATGGAATGGATTTTATACCAAAGGCAGCAAGAATTTCAAGAAGAAAAACATTAGAAACTCAGTTATAAGGCAGAAAATGAAGACTGAAGACAGTAGAGTACCAGACGCTTGTTCTGGGGGTAACGGCGGCCGCTCACGCAGGACTGACAACCCGGCTGACATCAAGTGCCAATAGTCCAGAAAAAGTGCGAGCTTTAACCCAAGGCCTCCCGAGGCCTGTAGTGGGATTGCTTTACCTTATTTTAGATTATATTAAAACTCAGCAATTAAGATGGTACGGACATGTCCAGCGAATGGAAGAGGATCGGCTACCAAAATTGAAATCTGAGGGAAGACGAGGCAGAGGAAGACCTAAAACTTCCTCGAGTCAGGAAATATATTTATACATGAAGCAGAAACATCTACAACCAGGGGATAGGATGGACCGACAAAATTGGCTATTGGAAATTGGACGATGTCAAAGACATTAAACAACCGATGATCTATTTATTTAAAGTAGGGGAAACGGATTTACAGATATGAACTGGCTTAAGGTAGGGATCAGTGGCGGTCTTAGCGAATGCGAAATATAAGTTTTTCCGTAAATCATAGAGGTAATACTGATTGGATTTCTGAACACCTGGTATAAAATGAAAGACGGGAAGGAAGACAATTGGTGTAAAACACTTGGGTTGAGAATGGCCTCTATTTACCTTTCAATACAGACGTATAAACGAGTGGTCTGGAATTTCCAATAAGGACGTTATTTCGCTTAAGAAAGGAAATGGCAAATTTGTTTGCTTTGTATAGAATGGAAATTATATAAGGGAACAAGTGTTTGGTATGCAAGACATTCCACAGCCTTCTTTAGTTGTGCGCTGGTCCGGCTCTACACGATCAAAAACAGGAGACTGTGCTTGTAGACACAATCCAACACAGCTATTGTACATGATCAGAACTTGTATTGAATTTTATAAAAATCACTTAGTTTATACATTTGTCAGTCTATACCCGAAAACATCCCAGGGTGTTCCCTTGCGGGACATACTTATCTGTCTATATTCGGATTTTTACAGCTGCTGCCGTCTTCCCGAGCCAAACCTCCAAAGCCTTCGATCTTGGGCATTACTGTCTTCCTTGCATTAATGTCTTCATGTTTTCCTTCAATGTTAACTTCGGTCTCCCTCTCTTCCTCCTTCTGGTCGGATGTCATTGATATAGTTGCTTTGGCCATCGCTCATCTTCCATTCTTAAAACATGTCCTAACCATTTTAATTCCTTCTCCTCAATTCTCTCAATTATGTTTTCTTCTGCTTGCATTATGTTTCTATTTTCCTTATTTATGGCATGTTCTAATTTTGACTTTCTGGCACTTCTGCGTAAATAATCCATTTCTAGAGCTATTAGTCTATTCTTGTAGTACTTATTGATTGTCCATACCTCACTTCCATACATTGCAACAGATTCCGCCAATGTTTTACCAATATATTTGTTTGTGTCTTTACAAATATGCTTATCCCACCACATGGAATTTAATGATGATATTATTTTGCTACTCAATTCAATTCTATGTTTCATATTCTCTTTGCCTAATACTTTCAATGTTATCCATAATCATTCCCAAATATTTAGTTTGTTTCACTTGCTTTATTTGGATTCCTTCTTCCAATATTAAATTTTCTCTTTCATTGCTATTTATTGCCAGATATTGTGTTTTTTTGTGAATTTACTGTGAGACCCCATGATTCATATGTGTTTTTCAACCTTTTTATCATGAATTCCATATCAAATTTGTCTTGCAGGACTTACTTAACCAATCTATTTCCCTCACACTCATTTCTTTAGAGAACAAATAAAGTCTCGTAGAGTTCAAGGAACTACACTGCATCATCGAGAACACCGCAACTAATGTAGCATAGAATTATACCTGCTGATGATGGAACAAATATTCTGAAAGGCCTTCAGGAAAAGAAAACCACACACATATTTTTACAAGTTGAGGACGACAACACTGATCAAAGAAGGTGTATATTTTAATTTTATCATGTGGCTATCCACCTCAACAGTTTCAAACAATGAGTTTTATTAGTATTGATTCAAGGAAAAGCAGAGGGAAAAGCGACCAGTAGGCAGACCTAGAATGAGATAGAATAACGGTAACCATGACATGAGGGAAATATATTATAGGCCTAAAAGGGATAACTGCAAAACATTAGCTCACAAATAGGGATGTATGGAGAAAGTATGTCCACGTGGTCATGAACATAAGGAATCTATGTCACTGACATAGTCCATAGGTCTATATTTAGTTTTATTGACGATTACTTCCAGCCCTGATTTCTTAGTGTTACTCAACAGAGTATTATTATTATTATTATTATTATTATTATTATTATTATTATTATTATTATTAGCAATGATTGCCTAAAATTGTTATGGAATGGATCCTAATGGAAAAGAGAAAGAGAGAAAACCCGAACACGGCGGCATCTGCCATGATACCGGATGATGATGATGATTATTATCATTATTATTATTATTATTATTATTATTATTATTATTATTATTATTATTATTATTATTATTATTATTATTATTATTATTATTATTATTATTATTATTATTATTATTATTATTATTATAAACATTTAATACGCAGAGCAGCAAGATGTTCAAAATTAGAAAAAATAAAAACTGTCATGCGAGAAAAAATGAATATTGGTTATTCAATAGTAGATTATATACGGTACATGCAATTAAATTGGTATGGGCACGTACGACGAATGCAAGAAGAAAGATTACCCAGGAAAACATTGGAATGGTGTCCACCTGGAAGAAGAAGGAGAGGAAGACCTCGAAAGTCGTGGATGCAAGAAATAAGAACTGGAATGAGAACAAAAAGACCAGAGGACATGTAGTGGATGGAGAGAGACGAGTGGAGAAGAAAATTAAAACTTTAGGTACAGGAAGATGTGTAAACATTAAAAATCTGTACATGAATAAATAATAATAAACAATAATAATATTAATAATATTTATTATTATTATTATTATTATAGTCGTAGCATAGTGGTTAAGGCACTGAGCTACAAGTCGGAGGGTAGAGGGTTCAAGTCCCGTTGGGGTCAGGATTTTTAAACTGGCCCAAACCCTCTGGCGGCACTATGGCCCTGGGGTCGACTCAGCCTCTAACGGAAATGAGTACCAGACTCTTGTTCTGGGGGTAAAGGCGGCCGTCACGCAGGGCTGACAACCCGGCTGACATAAAGGGTCGATTGTCTAGAAAAAGTGGCAGCCCTAACCTCCTACTACCCCAAGGGTCTCCGGGCCTGTTGTGGGATCACTTTACTTACGGCCATGAACCTACGGGTTCGATAGTGCCAGTGAGTATTATTATTATTATTATTATTATTATTATTATTATTATTATTATTATTATTATTATTATTATTATTATTTCGTATTGGAAGTCAAAACATGTTTTTTCTCTCTTTTTCTGTTTTTTCTAGATTCTAAATTGGAAAAATAGAGTCATTCGCCCAAATACTTTTGTTTAGAATGTGAATAATTGTCTTTAGAGAAAATCATAGATTCATGCGCAGAACAGCGGGTTACACCAGATGGGATCGGACAAGGAACACCGATATCTTAAAAGAATTGAAGACTACGCCAATTTTGGAATATATTAAACAGTACCAACTAAATTGGAAACACCATCTTGAAAGAATGAGTTCAAATCGGATCTCCAAAGCTGTTTATAATTATATACCAAGAGGACGAAGATCACTGGGCCGTCCTATGAAACGCTGGAGGGAAAATTTTCTATAGGATCGTAACAGGCCTTGCCCTAATACTTGGAAGGAAGAAGAAGAAGAAGAAGAAGAGAAAATCATAATCTCAAGCTGATAATCGAACTGATGGACTCTTCGTCCGCAGTCGAGAAATCTGATCGCATTCAGTAATTCTGTGATATCACAAAATCCAAACTGCTCAGCCCGAATATATAACTTATTTCCCTTTGATATTGTTTCTAAGAAGGCCATGTAAAGGAAGCTGACCGCCAGTCATCTGTTGAAAACGTCTGAAATTCGAGGCAACGGCTTTACGATATCCGTTCGAGTCGAAAAAAGCGAATTTAAGATTTTTTTAAGCGAGGGAAGAAGGAGATGTGTTCAAGACAGTTCTTATTGATTCCAGCGCTTTCACTTTTCTTTTCGTAAAATCTATGGTAATGGCCCTTAAACGGGCGGCCATTTGCCTTCTAAAAAGTTTTGCGTGGAACCACGAGATCTTTGAAAGTAAATTGCACAATAATAAATCTCTTAAGGGGGGACATACTGGGTTCAATACCATATATATCCTCAGCTTGTATCCAACTCAGGGTCAGGTAGAGGGATGAGATGAGATGAAGCCCCTTATATAGAGGTCTGTGAATGACAAGGGTGCCGGCCGACCACACCTGACGCACCTACATAGGGGCAGATGAATGAAATGGAACGAAATGGATGAGGTGAATATCCATCCATAGTAATTCTGCCCGAGGGCAGATCTTTCACTGCAATCATAGCATTTTCATGCTATGCTTTGCAGCTTTACTAGGAAATTGTAGGTGTGGTAGCTTCCCGTTGCTTTCCACACCGGTGAAGGATGATAATGATGATGATGATGGCCATATAATTTCGGGGACCGTTTGGGCCTTAAAATTTTCCTGACATTTATCTTACAGGTAAGGAAAAACCCCGATAGAAACCTCACCCAGAAAAACTGCCCCGACCGGGGATCGAAACCGGGCACGCTGCGTGACAAGGCAGCACGCTACCTCGAGACCACAGCTGTGGACGAGGTGAATATGGAGAAATGAAATTGTGGCAGCGGAAAATGGGAGGAACCCCGAGAAAAATCTGCCCGAACCACCGTTTCGTCCACCATGGAGTGACCGAGACTCTCACCTTCCATGTCACGTTGTGCCACTGTAAGGCCCGGCTGGCGTGTGGCATGTAAACAACATATAAGGCGGCAAGCTAAACTGAGTTAATGGAATAAAAAACCATTATTATTATTATTATTATTATTATTATTATTATTATTATTATTGTTATTATTATTATTATTAATATACCGCAACATAGGACATCACATCACTCCATGTCATATACCATCTCCACTTCTCGCAACTGGAATTCCCTACCACAAGAAATAAGGGGCTGCCGGACATTGGCATCTTTTAATAGAAATCTAAATTTATATTTGCTCTAACCTCGACTTCATCATTACCCAGTGTAAGGTACATATATATATATATATATATATATATATATTAATTGGTGTTTCTCGTATAATTTATCATATTTATATTATTATTATTATTATTATCGTATCATTATTGTTATTACCCTATAAAATGTTGTTTGTACATGACATTTACATTGCTACATTTATTGTATCTTTAACTGTTTATAATTAGTTTATTGTAACGGACTGTCAACAGCACGTACGGCTTACTGCCCGTGCGACCCATATTTGTAAATAATATTGTAAATATCTTACTTTTTGTCTAATAAAGTCCTACTACTACTAGTATAGTGTATATCTATATTTGTCAAATATTTATTTGTATTTGTGCTGGTTGAGTGGAAGAGAAGGCCTTATGGTCTTAACTCTGCCAGAATAAATAAAACATTATTATTATTATCATCATTATTATTATTATTATTATTATTATTATTATTATTATTATTATTATTATTGTAACTATTAGAAAAAATTATAAAAGATAAGAAAAACTATCATGCGAGAAAAAAATGAATATTAGATATTCAATAGTATATAAGATACAAGCAATTAAATTGGTATGGGCACGTACGACGAATGCAAGAAGAAAGGTTACCCAGAAAAGAACATGGGAATGGTGTCCACCTGGAAGAAGAAAGAAAGGAAGACCTCGAAACTCGTAGATGCAAGAAATAAGAACTGGAATGAGAACAAGAGGACTGGAGGACATGAAGTGGATGGAGAGAGACGAATGGAGAAGGAAAATAAAACGTTAGCCACAGAAAGATGTGTAAACATTAAAAATCTGTATATAAATAAATAAAATTATTATTTATTATTATTATCATCATCATAATTGGGAAAGCAAGAACCATTAATTTTATTAGATATCTACATTAAGATGCCACAGTACAAACACATTAAAGAAGATATCCAGGGCATAACTCTAGTAATGAGTTAATAACAGTTTAATTCGACGCATGCGCGATGTAGAGCCAGCTGATATTACATACGTCAGCAATAAGCCGCGCGCGGTATTGGCTTTGTTTCCGGAACGTGTTTGGAATCAAATCTTCGTTCTACTTAACCGATCATCAGACGTGTGTTATCGAAACAACTGCAACACAAGTAGCGCTGGGAAAATTAATGTGGTCAAAAACTACAGAGTGATTCAGAAATATGGCTAAACGTTTGATCTCATTTTGTGACGAAAATATTATTATTAAAGGAAATATGATGTTATCATTGGAAAGGGAATCCTTCAAATTATTTGGAAGAGTTGGATGTAGAACCCATTCTTCACCATATACAAAACTACCAAAACAACTGGAAACCCATCTTCAACGAATGCCGTCTCATAGAATTCCAAAAGCCATGCTTCGTTACTGCATCCAAGGCAAAATATCGCTGGGTCGTCAAAAAAAAAAAAAAAAAACGCTGGATGGAAAATTCCTCTTTGAGACCGTAACAGGCCACACGGCCTAATACTTGCATGGATGATGATGATGATGATGATGATTTTTCGAGTGTTGAAGAGCGAAATACATTTCCTTACATGCTTAAAGGTAAAACATTATTTATCTAACTAACTCTCTGGCACTATCGAACCCTTACGTTCATGGCCGCGCGGACACATGGTCTCCATACATTCCTATCCTGAGCTAATGTTTTCCAATCATTCCCTGTATAATCTACTTCCTCAAACCATAGTTAATTTTATTCTCCCACCTCATTCTTGGTGTACCAACTGGGGGTTTTCCTACAAGAAGCTTCCATGCATGTCTTTCATTCCCCATTCGTGCCACATGTCCTGCACATCGCAGTCTACAAGACTTAACTGTTGTTATTATATCTGGCTTCCTATAAAGACCATGTAGTTCATTTTTATGTAGTCTTCTCCATTCACCTCTCTGCTCATCTCTTTTTGGTCCAAAAATGTTCCTAAGAACTTTGTGCTCAAATACTCTGTACATAGATAGATAATGAAATTTATTGCCTTTTCTTTTTTTCAGAAGAAAGAAAATACATATGCATTTACATTGCGCACGGGCCTGCTTGGCCGTTCGTGCATTATTTTTCCATGAATTAAAAAAATAAATAAAACTAATCACAATATAAACAAATACCTACAAATACACCTCTATCAAAAAACAATAACAGGCTACATATAAGTAAAATCTATGTCTACACTACATCACAATAATACATATCTACACTCATCCATGAAAAGACCATGTGTATAAATATATATATATATATATATATAAAATAAAGAAATAAGGGAAATTATGGGTGTACAAGAGGAGCCCGACATCATAGACGTCATAGAAGAGAAAATATTGCAGTGGTATGGTCATGTCAAACGAGCAAAGATTGCCAAAAATTGTTATGGAATGGATCCCAATGGAAAGGAGGAAGACCGAAGAAAACTTTGATAGAAGGGGTACAAGCAGCTATGAATATCAGAGGAATGGAGGAAGATCAATGGATGGTCAGAGAGGAATGGCGTTTGGTTTCCGGAAGACGGCGGCAGCTGCCATGATACCGGATGATGATATATATATATATATATATGTATATATCCATCCATAGTAATTCTGCCCGAAGGCAGGTCCTTCACTGCATTCATAGCATTTTCATGCTATGCTTGCAGCTTTACTAGGGAATTGTGTAGGTGTGGTAACTTCCCGTTGCTTTCCACACCGGTGAAGGATGATGGTGATGATGATACTGATAAGGATGATGATGATGAAGATGATGGCCATATGATTTCGGGGACCGTTTGGGCCTTAAAGTTTTCCTGACATTTGTCTTTACAGGTGAGGAAAAACCCCGATAAAAACCTCACCCAGAAAAACTGCCCCGACCGGGATCGAACCCGGGCCCGCTGCGTGACAAGGCAGCACGCTACCTCGAGACCACAGCGGTGGACATATATATATATATATATATATGAAATTGGTATCACGGCCTGGATACCAGCGTTAACATCGATAATATAGTAGCTTTGTTAAACACCCTGTGCACGTGTTTGATAAACGATGCGTTGTGTAGGTAGGATTAGTTTGCTCTCTACACACCAGATGTCTCCACGTGTAGCAATTAATTGTCAACACTTTTGCATTGATAACATCTGCGTGTTGCCGTGTCAGAGGTAGAGGGGGTTGTATAACCATTCAGGAGGTGCAGTTCCCCTCTCTTGCGATTTTATATCAAGCTAATTCTGAAGAAATGCAGCTATTGAGCTTGTTTTCATCAAAGTATTCTGATTTTTTTTACGAATATTCACCGTTCCTACCTGTTATAAACTTTACAAACATTTATATGGGAAATAAATGTAATTTTAAGTACAGAAATGGATATTTTAAGAAGATCACCAGGAAAATCTAGAATGGATAGAATACGAAATAAAGAAATAAGGGAAATTATGGGTGTACAAGAGGAGCCAGACATCATAGACATTATAGAAAAGACAATACTACAATGGTATGGCCAGGTCAAAAAAAAATACCAGAGCAAAGATTGCCTAAACTAATTATGAAATGGATCCCAATGGAAAGGAGGAAGAGAGGAACACCGAAGTAAACCTGGATAGAAGGTGTGCAAGTGGGTATGATTACACTGGTCAACATGATTTTTGTCTCATGAGCACCAATAGTTGTACTTAATGCAGTTTTTTATCGTGTTTTCAAATATGTATTCGAAATTTCTCCAACACCTACAGTTTTTTTAATTCAATTTTAATTAATGGATTTAAATAATTATTTTTTAATAAACGTTTTTCGTCCATTTCTCCATTGTAAAATAAAACCAAATGAGCTAACTCAAATGATTTCAGCTATGGAAAAGAGATATCAAGGCAAATTGGAATCCTAATATGCTGGCCGATTATTGTTGGACCATCAAGAGGGATGCTCCACAGGCGAAATATAGCAGAAAATAGTCATTTCTTACTTTCTAGGTGAGTCCGAATGTTCGAATATTGTGTAGTTACGAATGTAGAAAATATTAAAGTGTTTGAAATTATAAATTCCTGTCTCTCGGAAACCTTGTGTGATGGAGAAAAACCGATATCATATTTGAATTTAGGAGAAAAAAATATTATGAGATTCACATATCTTTCTTTCTAAAACAAAAAAAAAAGTTTATTTTTTGTTGCTCAGTGTTATCAGAGGATTGGAGGAAGATCAATGGATGGATAGAGAGGAATTGCGTTTGGTTTCCGGAAGACGGCTGTCATGATACCGGATGATGATATAACTACCTAACTGGTACTATCCAGCTATCAAGTTCAAGGTCACAGGGACAAATACTCCATACATCCCTATCCTGAGCTAATGCATTCCATATATTCTCTGTACAATACACTTGTCATACATAGTGCTTATTTTATTTTCCCATAGCTTAGTGCTGCAGCTATTGTTTTGTCTGTGATATGCCTGTTAAAAACTGTTCCGCGTGTCTGAAAGGTGACCCCCAGGTAATTAAAATTGTTTACCCGTTGAATCTTCTCATTGTTGATGAAGATATCTTTCGATGTTGTTCATCCTCCTTTCCTGAATATCATCGACAGCGTTTTGTTTAAATTTATGTGAAGGTCGTGTTCTCTTGCCCATACTTCTAATTTGCTACACGCGAGCTGTAGTTGGTCAGATGATGTTGACATCAGCACCGTATCATTCGCGTAAGCAATTACTCTCACTTCGTCTGTCGTGATGTCTTGAACGACATCCACTGTGGCAATGTTGTATAACAATGGGCTCATTTGATCACCTTGCAGTATTCCGTTGAGTTGTGTTATCGGGGCTAAGTTCTCTATGTGGACATAGTTACATGTCAATATATTATTCACAATTCTTGTGAGGTAGTGTTCCACTCCTGAGAGCTTCTCAGTTTCTTGATAATGTATTGTTTGCTGATTAAGCCGAAGGCTTTATTGGCAACTTTTAAAAGAAATCTAAATTTATATTTGCTCTAACCTCGACTTCATCATTACCCAGTGTAACGTACATATATTAATTGGTGTTTCTCGTATAATTTACCATATTTATAATATTATTGTCCACCGCTGTGGTCTCGAGGTAGCGTGCTGCCTTGTAACGCAGCGGGCCCGGGTTCGATCCCCGGTCGGGGCAGTTTTTCTGGGTGAGTTTTTTATCGGGGTTTTTCCTCACCTTTAAGACAAATGTCAGGAAAACTTTAAGGCCCAAACGGTCCCAGAAATCATATGGCCATCATCATCATCATCCTTCACCGGTGTGGAAAGCAACGGGAAGTTACCACACCTACAATTCCCTAGTAAAGCTGCAAGCATAGCATGAAAATGCTATGATTGCAGTGAAGGACCTGTCTTCGGGCAGAATTACTATGGATGGATACTATTATTATTATTATTATTATTGTTATTATTATTATATTATTATCGTAAGTATCATTATTGTTATTACCCTATAAAATGTTGTTTGTACATGACATTTACATTGCTACATTTAATGTATCTTTAACTGTTTATAATTAGTATAGTGTATATCTATATTTGTCAAATATTTATTGTATTTGTGCTGGTTGAGTGGAAGAGAAGGCCTTATGGCCTTAACTCTGCCAGAATAAATAAAGCATTATTATTATTATTATTATTATTATTATTATTATTATTATTATTATTATTATTATTATTATTATTATTATTATTATTAATCCACAAAGACTGCGTGAAGCTTCCCTCCTTGGTATCTTAGTGTTTCTTGAATTTTATGGCATGCATGATGGATCGACCTTTCCTAAAACCAAATTGGTCTTCCGGTAGTTTTTCGTCTAGCAGGTTGTTCATTCTCTTGGTTATTATTTGGTGAATATCTTGAAGGGTGCGCTTTCTAGCGCGATGCCTCTGTATAGTGCGCAATATACATGTGTCATGGCGGCTAGCTACTAACACGCACAAGTTACGCTCCAGGTTTTAAGTTATTTTTCAGCAGGTGCCTTCGTTATTTCATAGCTAAAGTTGTATATTCGTAGTGAGTTTAAGTTTAAATTTATATTAGTTAGTGTCAAAAGTGTGTACATTTCACAACATGGGAAAAAACACACGTAATTCTAACAATGATTCGACAAGTTCTACGGAGGAAGCTGTGAAACGTGTGGTGAAAGAGGCGCTACAGGATCCCGGCACTCTGCAGGTGTTTGTGTCCATGTTGCGGGACCAGGTAGTGGCGGAACTGCAGAAGACCATCCAGGACAACACTAAAGTAATTGAGGATCTGAAAAAGACCCTCGATGAAAAAGACAGAAAGATTGAGGTGTTGGAAAATAAAATAGACGACTTAGAACAATACCAGAGACGTCAATGCCTCAGGATTTTTGGTGTAAAAGAAGAGGCCGGAGAGGACACTGACCAGAAAGCAATAGAGGTGGCCAAAAAAATCGGTGTCGATTTATCAGTGACTGACATTGACAGAAGTCACCGTGTTGGTGTTAGTAATGCTGAAAGACCGCGGGCTATAATAGTGAAATTTGTTAGTTACCGCAAGCGCAGTGAAGTTTTTCTAAGCAAGAAAAAGTTGAAAGGAAGTGGGGTCACTGTTCGCGAGGACCTAACGAAGTGTCGCTATCGCCTGCTACAAGACAGTATACAGAAATACGGTATTCAAAATGTATGGACAATGGACGGTGCCGTCATAGCCAAAGTAAATGGCGAAAAACGCAAAATTAGATCTTCTACGGATATCAACTAGATAGGACCTGAGTGTAAAATATGTTTACTTTATTTGTCTTTTCTTTGCTAACAATTATATTGTTAATTTATTTCTAATTTAGGTAAGTTTTAAGTTTATTATTTTTTATTTAGGACAACTTACTTGTTTTATTTTCATTTTTTAAGTTATTTGTTTAGCTAAATTATTTTAATTTTATTAGAGTTATTACAGTACATAGTTTATTTTTACTTTCTGCTATTGGCAACATTGAGCTGACAAATGATGAATTATTTGCAACCCTTGACTCACTCACCTTCTGCAATCACCCTCTTATTGTGCAGACAGCTTTTAACTCAGGTAGCAACATTCCTCAATCCCTACCATCCCCTCCAAAAACAACTACCAGTCTACTTAGGAATGCATTTTCTATTGATAAATCATCACTTAAAATCGCTCACGTAAATTCACAAAGCATTCTGTCCCACTTTGATGAGTTTGAAACCATATTTTCATCTCTTGGACTGAGCGCCATTTTAATTTCGGAAACCTGGCTCACCCCATCCATACCTTCGTCCCTTGTTCACCTAGACGGATATACACTGCTCAGAAATGACAGAATAGATAAAAGAGGTGGAGGAGTTTGTGCCTTTATATCAAATGAGCTTAATCCAAGAATTGTCCACAAGTCCCCTTCTGTATATTCCGCTCGCCCCGAGTTCTTATTCGTAGAAATTCAAGCCAGTCTAAAAAAATGTCTCTTATGCATTGTATACAAACCTCCAAAAATTGGGCACCTTTCGGATCTAGAAAACGCTCTGAACGATTCATTGCCTCATTATGAACACGTTATTGTCGCAGGCGATTTTAATACAAATCTTCTTCAGACTGACTCACCAGCCATACAACTTAAAAATATGTTCCAAAGCTTTAATATGACCATTGTTCCTCTCTCTGCCACACACCATAGTGCTACTTCCGACACTCTACTGGACTTAATTGTGACTACACATCCACAGAAAGTACTGTCATATGGACAAATTCCTGCTCCTGGCATATCTGCTCATGACATTGTATTCGTAGAATACTCACTCCAATGTCCTAAAAGACGCTCTAAATTGATTACGTACAGAAATTTACAAAACATAGACGATACTAAACTAAAATCAGACGCTTTAGAACTACCTTGGTATTCAATATGGAATCTTAGATCAGTTGATGAAAAAGTAGACACATTTAATACACTGATACTACAACTATACGACAGACATGCACCAGTAAAAACCCGACGATTTTCCCGCTCCCCTGCTCCCTGGATGAATGATTCAATACGTGAACTTATGTCAAAACGAGACAAAGCATACCGAACATACAGACGACATAAAAATGACGAGAACTGGCAACTGTACAAACAACTTAGAAACACAACTACACAATCTATACGTAATGCCAAACTACGACACGCCCACAGTATAATCGGACCTGAAATAAGTGCACGGGACACTTGGCGAAATCTCCGTGCAATGGGACTTAGACAGTTGAATCCCTCAACTGACTCTATAGACATTTCTGTAGATGACTTAAATGAACATTTTACCTCAATACCCATGACACCTCCAGACAACAAGACTAAAATAGACATTCTTAAAGACTTATCCCCATCCCCACATATAGGAAGAGATAAATTTTACTTTTACGACATTTCGCCTATAGACGTTAAAAAAGCACTCAAGCGGATTAAATCCAATGCGCAAGGAACAGATAACATCAGCATTTTAATGCTAAATAAAATCATTGACATTATACTACCCACAGTGACTCATATTTTCAATGCTTCCCTTATAACTTCTATCTTCCCTATTGTATGGAAACAGTCTAGAGTTCGGCCTATACCAAAAATAAGTACACCTACTAACTGTAATGACTTCCGACCGATTAGCATCCTTCCGACATTATCTAAAGCCCTGGAATATATTGTACATAAGCAAATGACTGATTATCTCCAAGAAAATCACCTCCTTGATCCTTATCAATCCGGCTTTAGATCTGGTCATAGCACAACCACAGCTTTGCTAAAAATTACCGAAGATATTCGTGAAGCCGTGGACAGACGTCAATTGACTCCTTTAACCTTACTTGACTTCAGCAAAGCTTTTGACACAGTAGACCACGACTTACTTATGATAAAGCTCAAGCACCTACATTTGTCTGACAGCGCTGTATCCTGGTTTGACTCATACCTGCACGGTCGTCAACAATACGTTTCATTAAACTCTAGATCTTCGACTTGGCGTAACGTGCCGGCTGGAGTCCCCCAGGGCAGTGTTCTCGGACCTCTTCTTTTCTCAATCTACATAAATGATTTGCCAACTGTACTAAAGCACTGCCGTTATCACCTCTATGCTGATGATCTCCAAATTTACCTACATTCACCTCCTCATTCTCTCTATAACAGCTTGATGAAAATGAATGACGATCTCATATCCATCTTTAACTGGTCTTCAAGTATCGGTCTAAATCTAAATCCTAACAAGTCACAAGTAATTCTAATGGGACAACAAAGACTGCTTACAACCTTTGACATATCTACACTTCCAAACATTACTATAAATAATATAATTATCCCTTATTCTTCTTCAGTAATAGATCTTGGACTACATCTAGACGCAAATTTAACCTGGCAAACACAAGTGAAACACATATGTAAAAAGACTTTCTCCATCTTACATTATCTTAGACGTTTAAAGAATTTTCTCCCAGTTTCGTTAAAACAAATCCTAGTGCAGAATCTTGTGTTACCACACTTCGATTATTGTGACATTATATATAATGATCTAAACTATGCCTTGTCGCAGAGACTGCAGCGTGTTCATAATGCTTGCATTCGATTCATTTTCAATATCCGCCGTTATGACCATATTTCCGAACACTTTAATAACCTCTCTTGGCTCCGTCTTACTGACAGACGTAAATTGCACTCTCTTTCGCTACTTTTCAAGCTTCTGAATTCCTACATTCCTACTTACCTGGCGTCCAGATTTGAGAAGTTATCCTCCTACCACAATATTGACACTAGGTCACAAGATAGCAGTCTGCTAACAATTCCTCTTCATAGCACTTCCTCCTATTCTACTTCCTTCACAGTAGCCTCCGCCCGCTCCTGGAATCTCCTTCCTCAAGATATCAGGGGTTGCCGCACACTTGGCACCTTTAAGTCACGCTTATACAGTTACCTGTTGTCTAATAATTAATTTTTCTCTATTTATTTAATTTTATACTATGTCATTAATCTTTTCCTCGTTTTTTATATATCTTGTACATATTATATATTTAATTCGTTAAATTTAGAGTAAATCAAAATACATTATAAATATTAATTGTATTGTATTCATAACTTGTAATCGTTTATATATATATATATATATATATATATATTGTAATTTAGATTTAAGACTTTTCTTTTGTATTTTTTTTTAAACCTGGTTGAGTGGTAGACAAGGCCTTAAGGCCTTAACTCTGCCAGGTAAAATAAAGCTATTATTATTATTATTATTATTATTATTATTATTATTATTATAATATCAAACCAAACCCGTCAGTATATTAAAACAGCATCTACATAATATAATATATTTAGGAGTTTTTCAACATTTGTAATATTCAACAGTAGAAATTAAGAATTGATTCTTAGCTTGAAAACTTTTAAAGTGGTCATTTTCATAAATATCACAAATAAACCCTTCTTCACACAAACAATAAAAGAAACTGGCCTTGAACCCGGCAAAGTTGATGAGGGGAAGAAGTTAATATATTTTATGTTCGAGGGCAGCACCAATTAAAACAATATTAACAGGGTCCACTCAAACAGAAGGGTCCACTTTACCCGAACTTCCTAATACATATAATTCTTCTGTACATGTGTTTGTCACTATAGGACTGGACCGATTTTAATGAAATTTTATGTGCGTGTCCGATTGAGTCCCTCGATGGTTCAGATTCACAACTGGATCCTATAAAACCATTAGGTGTAGGAGTTCACCTTAACTGAAAATTTAAAAATCGCTCTAGCGGTCACATTTTTCGACGTTTCATAACGAAACTCAGCATATCGTATTAAAATAAACCGCGGTATGAGTTGTCAAAAAATGAGGGAAATCCGACAATTAGAAGTGGAGGTTTACTTGAAATCCGAAAATAAAACTGTCGGAACGACTGCACCGATTTTGATATTTTTTTCGCGTTTGTTTGAGTGGGTCCCTGGATGGTATAGATTCACAATTGGACTTGGTAGGTTATATTCTTTTTTTATATCAGATGTGTAGACATCTGCTCTACCGACATATTCCGCCTGAGGCATCATGGACGCTTCTTGAGCCACAAGAGATGCCAAAGGTTTTCTTGCGAACTTATTTAATATCTAATTACGTCTTAATTACTGCATTTTACTACCAGTTATAATACATGGATCCGAAACATGGACTCTTACTTTAAGAGACGAAAGAAGATTACGAGTATTTGAGAATAAAGTTCTTAGGAAAATTTTTGGACCAAAGAGAGATGAACAGACAGGTGAATGGAGAAGACTACATAACAATGAACTACATGGTCTTTATAGGAAGCTAGATATAATAAGAACAGTTAAGTCTCGTAGTAGACTGCGATGGGCAGGACATGTGGCACGAATGTGGGAATGAAAGACGTGCATGGAAGCTTCTTGTAAGAAAGCCAGAGGGAAAACGCCCAGTTGGTAGACCAAGAATGAGGTGGGAGAATAACATTAACTATGATTTGAGGGAAGTAGATTATACAGGGAATGATTGGAAAGCATTAGCTCAGGATAATGCCGAATATATCTTTGGGGGCGCGCCGGTAGCATAGTTGGTTAAGGCATTGTATTATGGATGTCTACTAAGAAAGATCGGTGAAAATTTGCACATTTTACTGACTCATGTCGCAAATGGTAGTCAATGACCAATCACGTTTCAATTAATTCTGTTTTACACTAGTAACAGTCGTGTTTCACCTCGCTCTTTATCGATTTCTCTTTATCAGCTCCTGCTTTTGTCATAAAGAAAGCTCCTCCTTTTTTAATATTCTGAACAGGTTAGACCATTATTTTTCTCCAACAAATACATTGCATATAGCAAATAATGAATAGATTCAGTGATTTTACTGAGTTGTTTATTCAAAATATGAATTATTAACTTATAATGTTGATTATAATAGTTTGGTGTGTTTCATTATTTCTCCACTAGAGTGCATTCTTACAATATTGCGATCCTATTTGGCAATAAATAATATGATCGAGTTGCAGTGAATATACATAACCTCACATTTCTAATTTGTTTTCAAACATCGCTGTTTACATTAACTATATAAATATTTTAAAACACCGCTAACTATATTCAAATAATTATTTTTTAGTAAAGAGCTTAATTTTATTCGTTAAATAGTTCTAACAAATCCCACTCTTGATTTCCAAATTCTCTAGATAAATTCACTCCTCATTTCGCGAGTCGTGAATTTATCGATAATTTGGAAATCACTCGTGGCATTACTTATGATAAACTCTTTTTACAAGAACAGAATCAGTGCCGGTAGCTCATTAGTTCGAAAGAACAAACTGTGTTCCCAATCATATCATCTAAATTACGTAATATCTGTTGTGCATTGGCCGTTTTCAGTGCGGTCCGCCACACTTAAATAAACTGACGATTCGTCTGGCTTGCAGTAATTTAGAATTGCAATTAGGCAAATTCCAAGACGGTCTATAATTTGTTTATAAAGTATTTTCTTCTTCTTCTAACAAGGATTAAACCTTATTGGTTCGTTCTGGTACGATATGAAGAAGAACGGTACGAAGGAAATGGACAGACAAAATAAAGATGTGCTAGACTGAGTGGGTGAAGGAAGAACAATGCTGGAACTCATAAAGAAGAGGAAAATAAATTGGATTTGCCGCTGGCTAAGAAGAAACTGCCTGCTGACGGATGGCCTAGAACGAATGATCAACGGAAAGAAAGTTAGACACAGAAAAAATACATCAGATGATAGACAATATTACAGTAATGTGGTTTGTGTGCTACGATTCCCAAAAGGAAAGCCTGAATTAAGGAAAGACTCCTTTCAAAAAAACAGTTAAATTGAAAATTAATATATACGATTATTTCTTCTACTTTCCAGTGTATCTAATATTAATGGATGGCTACCATGGACTCTTACGTTAAGGGAGTAAATGGAGATTACGAGTATTTGAGAATATAGTTCTTAGGGGAGGTGGAAAATTTTTGGACCAAAGATAATTTAATGCAGACTGTAGAATGGAGATAACTGCAAAAAACAGTGCATTACATGGTCTTTATAGGAAGCCAGATAGAATGAGAACAGTTAAGTCTCGTAGACTTGCTCACGATGGGCACTCCGGAACATGATTGCAGCGAATGGGACTTGACAGACTTTTGCATGTAAACTTCTTTGGTGGAAAGCCCAAAGGAAAAACGCCCAAGTTTGTACAGGCCATAGATGTGTGGTCGAACAATAACATTAACTATGATTTGTTGGAAGTAAGATTATATTCACAGAGAGAATTAGAAAGACATATTGCAACAGTATGAGGGATGTATTGTAGACGCCTGATGTCCGAGCGGCCGTGAATGATCTACGGGGTTTCATTTTGTTGCAGCAATTGAGTTAGTTTGGAGTTTTAAGCGAATAGTGTGGAGAATTTGGAGTTTGCAGTGAAAGACCTGCTTTTGGGCAGAACACGATGTATGTAGGCCTATGTATATAAAGATAAGAACAACCTCAACAGGTATATTTCTTTGTAATTCCTTAACAAATAGATGGAAATAAATAGAGAGAGGGTCTACATGGTTTTAATTTCTCCTAAGAAGGGTTTATCCACTTGTCTCTGGGGCTGTTTCCCGCCTTACATAATTTAAGTTGAAGGTGTAACTGCATGGCTGTAAAGGTCTACGTGCCATATGTTACAACATGCAGTTTTATGCGAAACTCATCTTTAACGATACTCTTCTTATCCCATAATAAGAAAAAATTAAAAATAGTGTTAAAGTTGGCCAGTTTGTTGGTTGCATCTTTAGGTTTTCATATTTTTTTCTCTCAAAACACACACATACAAACACACATACACAAGCATACACAAACATATGTATATATATATATATATATATACTAGAAGTCCCGGCCATGCGTTGCTGTGGCTTAGGTATACGTTAAAAATTTAAATTAAGTTGCTGTCTTTCAGCCAGATTACTTAAAACTAATACGTACACACGAAATTAATAATACTGAAAATAAAATAAACACTGAACACACTTAAATTATGAAATAATCAATATTTGTATTCAATTGAAATTCGCGGTAGCAACAAAAAGCACAGCCATCTGGATCTCTCTTTGTTAAATAATAAACCAATTACCTTACCAAATTATCTTACACCGCTATCTGTTAGAATCGTATAGAACTCACAGATAATTACGCCGCCATCTCTTAGAATCGTATGGAACTCACAAATAATTTGCAATAAAAAAATAATGCGACTATAAATTTAGTTATAAACTATCCTAAGTCTCAAGTTGGATCAAACAGCACACAGTGTGAAAAATTTTATTACAATCGGTTCAGTAGTTTAGGATTCCATCGCGGACAAACAACGTGACACGAAATTTTGATATATTAAGATATTACGGTAAAGTAATAAACTGGTGATTATGCGTCATCACCATTAATACCGGTAAATATGATAAATGTTTGAAAATTTATTATAAGTAATGCCACGAGTTGCATTTGTTAGGACTATTTAACGAATAAAATTAAGCTGTTTACTCACAAATCATTATTTAACTATAGTTATTTTAAAATATTTATATATTTAATGTAAACGGCGATGTTTGAAAACAAATGAGAAACGATTGGTACGCTTCATCTGCTTCTTTTGTTTATCACTGCAACCAGATAATACTATTTATTGCCAAAGGAACGCAATATTGTAAGAATGCTCTCTAGTGGAGAAAAAATGAAACACATCAAACTGTATATTCATTCATTTCTGATGTCGTATGATGTAAATATGACAATTATATTTTTCTGGATTATTACCTGGGAAAAAATACATTTAAGAAAGTGCAAACAGTGGTTTCTTTTTTGGTGGTATAATCAATTACTACAACATTTTTTATATTAACACCTGGAAGCGTATGTGTTGACATCTATGCACTATATATACAATCTGGTAGCCGTATTTCTTGCAGGATCAGTCAGACCTGTTCAGAATATTAAAAAGGAGGAGCTTTCTTTAATATGGTAAATTTAACATTGATAAATATTTCGTGAAACACGACTGTGATTGGTTGTACAACAAAAATCATTGAAACGTGATTGGTCGTTGACTCCCATTTGGGACATGAGTTAAATTAACCGGTTTGTTTACATAATTCCCAACTCGCAATGGTAAATGTGATAAATATCATGACTAATTGGGTCTGGAATTTCGCTGGACTGCATGCCGTCTCCTGACCTCACATCCTTCTTCATAAAGTTTCATGTGCCCGTAATAAGAATTGTGTCTCGTAGACTGCGATGCGGATGGGAAACATGGGCTCTTATTTACGAGTTTTTGAGAATAAAGTACATATGAACATTTTTGGACCAAAGAGAGACGAACAGACATGCGAATGGAGAAGACTACATGACTGTGAACTACTTGGTCTTTTTAAGAAGCCAGATATAATAAGAACAGTTGAGTCTCATAGACTGGTATGGGCAGGACATGTGGCACTAATAGGGAGTGTAAGCTGTGCATGGAATCTTCTTGTAGCAAAACCAGAGGGGAAACGCCCAGTTGGCAGATAAAGAATGAGGTGGGAGAATAACATTAACCATAATCTGAGGGAAGTAGATTATACAGGAAATGACTGGAAAACTTTACCTCATGATGGGATATATGGAGAGCTTATGTCCGCGCGGCCATGAACCTACTGTTTGATAGTGCCAGTTAGTTACTTAGTTAGACTGCGATGTACAGGGGATGTGGCACGAATAGGGAAAGAAAGAGGGGTGTGAAACTCCTGATAGAAAACCAGAGGAAATCATCCGGTAGGTAGACCAAGAATGAGTTAGGAGATCAACAGTAAGTATGATTTGAGGGAAGTAGCTTATTCAGGAGATGACTGAAAATATTAGCTCAGGATAGAGATGTATGGAGAGCTTATATCTGCGCGGCCACGAACCTACGGGTTCGAGAGTACCAGTGAGTTAGTTAGAGGATAGTGACCGGTAACAGTCTTAGTGGATGGAGGATTCAACAATTTATGGGTGTAAGTAATTCCTGCAAGATAAATCTCAGGAATCATTAATTTTTCCGTATTATTACACCGCGCATGCGTGAAATATAACACTTGAAGTAAGAATAATGGAGTTAGGAGCCATTTGTGTGCCCATCTGACTAATTTTTTAGAAGCAATGTTTAATGTTCCGATTTCCAGATAGCGAGGCCCGCCATTTTCTCTCATGAAGCGGAAAATAAACCCAATTCCAAGCGATCAATGACGTCACGTCCGTTCCGACAGTCACATTTTATTTCTTACATTAACTTTACGTTGTTTTAAATTGAACTCTGGTTAAGTGCAACAATGTCACATCTCCATTGTTAGTTCAAGCGAATTCTTTGTTTCTTTCTTGACCTTATTTTGACCTCTATATTTTATATAGTTTTACGCGTGTCGCCACACGTGCTACGACCTGTCGGACGAGCACTTTTAGGCTCTTCATCACACACATACTGCTAAGAGCTGGCGAGAAGGCAAGCGTAAGGAATTCGTGACGTAATACTAGAGTCATAACATTTTTATCGCATGCATCTTAGTACTACGTGTCCTGAAAATATTAGTCGCGTTTCTGGAAGAATAAAACACAATCTTTATAAAGACTGTAATGAAAATGAAACAATTTTAGTAACTACGACACTTGGATTCATAACATGACTGGACAAGAAATGAATGATTAATACAGTTCAGTGCATAGGACCGCGTGTACCGGGGATTCACAGCGATAACAGTCTCCCTCCCTTCATGCCCCGCACGCCTTCTTGTGAGCTCCTAGCTACTTTTGAAACGACACAAGTACATGGGGATTTCTCTGGATGAGTAATGGGCTTAATACCAGGCCACCTGGGAAACTACTCAAACATTTAAGACAAGACATCATTCAGTCGTACTAAACTAACTCCATAGCGTCCTAGAAGGCGCTTGACCTCCGGCTGCGCAGCTGCACGGAGTTGGTGTGAGTAGTGGGAGATACAGTGACTTGGCCTTGACACATCTGGGGAAAATTAAATCACTATAGTTGATTACGCGCTATTGCCAGGTATTTGTTTGTCCCAGTCTTGTCTCAAATCAGATTTGCGGCCCCGAAAACTATGTGTTCGACTCTGATTTCGGTCGTTTTAGATTTTTTAAGTGCTGAAGATGCTCCAAAGTTTTGCTGGATCGTAAATGGCGTTTTATATTATTTTTATATGTGACCAAGTTCTCTCCCCTTAGGGGCGGTATATGTTACTGCCACTTCCTCACAGAGTTTCATATGTTTACCAAGTTTGGTGGAAATTGCTGCATGCGTTCCAGAGTTACGTTGGCGGATTCATAAATGCATTTTTATGTCTGGAGATGAAGTGTTATACAGTATACTGTTATTGCACATATGGGGTGTTCGAAGAACTTTGATAGTTTCAATAATCATATAATTTGATATTTTATCCTGTGTGATAATTATAGAGCGTGCATTAGTGCATGATATGCTTACTGTGTTTGTGTTTGTATTTTTATTACAGTGTATAACTCGACCAAGCGAAGCGTACACCTGTAGTCTGCCAGCACTGTTGTTTTGAAGTTTAAAGAAAATATAAAGTAGGGTAAATTTTGATTAATCTGATAATGTTGATTTAGTGATGATATGTTTAAAATTTCCTAAACAAATAACTTGATTTTGTGCGCACACATCACTTTAATTCTTATATATTTATATTTAAAAAATCCAATCAGAAATCATTGACACGAGTGGATTATTTGGAAGTGGGACTGATGAATAAGCATTTCCCAAAAGCTATTGCTTCTCAGTCCCGCGGGTTCTTGAGACATCAAAACACTCCATTGTGCATTTCTTTCCTTTCGCGTAGGAAACCTTTTAAATATTGATTATCAGGGATGGTTCTAGAGAAACAGCGCATTTTTGTATTCATAACATAATATATACGTACCGTAGACGAGTGATTTAGGTATTCCGCCTTGGCGCAGAACTACGAGACTTCAGCTGATTCAAGTCCCTACGAGAGAAGAAATTTTCTCATGAAATTTCGACCATTATGGGACCGGTGCCGACCAGCATCGTGAGGAATTTGGGTGACTACAATAAGTAACGGCTCCAGATTGGAAAAAAAATCTATAACATCTGTGAGACGGGACTATTGTCACCCCTGTACAGGCTGAATGATAATACATCTCTTGTTATTAGCACATGTGGATGTGCGGCTAGCTGCTTCCTGGTAGAACAAGGGGTTTCGCAAAATATTTGACTAAATAAATATTATCTCGTAATTACCCAACTTTTTCCAATTTGTATTCTTAAGTCTCAATACACTGAACAGTGTTTTAACTGCGCCACAAGGTATCAGGTATACTCTTTGCTTGGTTACTTTATATACAGTATTTTTAGTGTTTGTAGTGTTCTATGTAAGAATGTCTTTTCAGAGGTGGAAGGAATTTAATAATCGTTATTTTTTATCGTACAGTTGGTATTAGTAAAAATAATACAACAAATTAGAACATTTTTATTTTATTACTGTTATATTTATTTGATTGTGACGTCAGCTTCTGTGTTTCTATCTTTGTTTTGTTCGTCTTTACTGTTTTCTGTGTTTTTCTATGTCTTCATTTGTTCTCTCTTATTAGTCGACTGATAAATGAGTGTTCGCTTCGAATGAAGCGGCTGTCTCTCTTATTAGCTGACCGAGTAACGAGTGCCCGCTTTCTAATAGAGGGACTGTTTTCTCTCTTATTAGCTGACTGATTAACGAGTACCCACGTCTAGTTGAGGGGCTGTTTTATCTCTTATTAGCTAGCTGACAAACGAGTACCCGCTTTCTAATAGTGGGGCTGCTTTCTCTCTTATTAGCTGACTGAGTAACGAGTGCCCGCTTTCTAATAGAGGGACTGTTTTCTCTCTTATTAGCTGACTGATTAACGAGTACCCACGTCTAGTTGAGGGGCTGTTTTATCTCTTATTAGCTAGCTGACAAACGAGTACCCGCTTTCTAATAGTGGGGCTGCTTTCTCTCTTATTAGCTGACTGAGTAACGAGTGCCCGCTTTCTAATAGAGGGACTGTTTTCTCTCTTATTAGCTGACTGAATAACAATGCCCACTCCTAGTTGTGGGGCTGTTTTCTCTCTTATTAGCCATCTGACAAACGAGTACCCACTTTCTAATAGTGGGGTTGCTTTCTCTCTTATTGACTGACTGATAAACGGGTGCCCGCTTCTAGTGGAGGAGCTGTTTTCGCTCTTATTAGCTGACTTATCAACGAGTGCCCGCTTATACTGGAGGGGCCGTTTTCTCTCTTATTAACTGGCTGACCAAAAATTGCCTTGTGGAGGCAATTAATGCATAGGGATAACTATTTACTGTCAAAGTATACAAGTCTTTTCAAAAATAAGAATCTGGTATAAAATGTCCTTAGAATGGCTCCGTTTCGAGAAATACTGTTCAAATTCGAATCCCTTAATGTGAAATACACTTTTATTTCACTAATTTATAGATGCTGTAACGTCTAATTTCATATTCATCTATTTATTTTTATTATGTTTAATATTATTGTAGGTTGTCCAGGGAGTTTGTCCTTGTCCCCGTTTTTTTCCATATGCTCCCTTTTGTCCCCTTAATAATACTTTAGTTGTTTACTAAAGGCCTCTTTGAGCTAGACACTTGTCATACTTTGGCATCGGTAGGGAAACAAGCGTAAATAAATTAAGTTATATTAAGTTATTGGCAAGGAAAGGTGAAAAACCTGTCCTGGAGCCGATTTGTCTGGATAGGAACAAAGGAATCTCGTTAATCCATTCATGCGCGTCACTAATCATGTGTCGAGGCATTTGGATACCTTTTGAAAGTCATAGTAAGACATGACAACCGGGACCCCATCTTGAGGCACAACCACCTGCGCTGGAGAACAGCCCTGAATTAGAATGTGTTGAGAAATAAAAATAAATACTTCAATGATGTGCTTGAATTTTACCCTAGACTTTTTGATTTAGGGTAAATGATGTAGTTAATTAACTGGTACTAACTGAACCGTAGGTTCGTGGCCGCGCGGACATACGTTCCTACCCTCAGCTAATATTATCCAATGATTCCCTGTAAATTCACATCCACAAAAATCATGATTAATGTTATTCTCCCACCTCATTCTTGCCCTATCTACTGGCCGCTTTCTCTCTAATTTACATTGCCCCTCTTTCATTCCCAATTTGTGATACATGTCCTGCCCATCGCAGCCTACAAAGACTTTACTGTTCTGACTACATCAGGTTTCCCATAAAGATCACGTATCTCACTGTTATGTAGTCTTCTCCATTCACCTGCCTGTTCATCTCTCTTTGGTCCAAACTCGTCCTAGGAATTTTATTCTCAAATACTCGTAATTTTTTGCCTCCCATATAATATAATTGGGAGAATAACGGCTTTTTTAATGTATTTTCAGCTTCACTTTTTTGAAAGAAGTTGGGATGACAAGAGTCCTTCTAATGCATTGTAGCATGTGTTTCCAGAGTTGAGCCTGTTGGGGTAGGATGTTTTTTAATTTAAATTGTAATAATTTTCATTTTTTTCTCTCCCTCTACAATTTGTTTGACATTTTTTTGAAAAATACGAAGAGCGTAAGATGATGTGTTTTTTCTCTCACCTCTGAACTTTTTTTTGGAAATGAAGGCACTTACATGATGTGTGTTTTGATCCCCTACAGAATGTCTTGTGTCAGAAACAAGGCCCTTCCTCAGTCCGATGGGAAGGCTTTATCTCAAGGCAGACCGTCTGGGTAAGAGCTGTTTTCTTATCACATTCACTTAGCACCTCGCACAGTGTTCAACACATATCTATGTTCACTTGTTAAATGCGCTTAATAATAAAATAATAATAATAATAATAATAATAATAATAATAAAAATAAAAAAAATAATAATAATACAAGTAATAATAATGGTACCAATAATGATAATAATAGCAAAATTAATGGTAGAAACAATTGTAATAATAATAATATAATAATAATAATAATAATAATAATAATAAAAATGATATAATAATAATAATAATAATAATAATTATTATTATTATTATTATTATTATTATTATTATATGTAATGATAAATCTAATAATGCAATAATAGTTACTAACGATAAAACAATAATAATAATAATGATAATAATAATAATGGCAATACTAATGGTAATAATAGTAATAATAATGGTAACAATAATGATAATAATTACAAAATTAGCAATAGTAACAATGGTAATAATAATGATGATTATAATATTGATAATGATAATAATAATACTAATATTATTGATAGAAATAATGGTAATATTACAAAATATTAATGATAATAATAATAATAATAGTAATAATAATGATAATAGCGATAAGCAAAAATAATGTGAATTGATTGTATTTTTAGCAGCATGAGGGGGGAAAAGGATTTGACAAGGGAGATTGGAATGACAATAGATTAATTTGGCGCAGGAATATATGAAACATAGTTAAATAAATAAATATTATAATAACAAATAAATAATGGCATGTAAATAAATAATAAGCTATCAAACATACATAACTGTAAGCGACTTGGTCTCGTGGTCAGCGCACCCGGCTTAACAGGCCTGGCTTCAATTCCCGCACTTGCAAATGTGGATTTTACTGTAAAAGAAATATCAACATCAGATGAGAGTGTGTGTGTGTGCATTATTAAACAAATGATGTTTGAATAAGTAAGTTCGTCTGATTTGATTTTTTTTGCTGTTAGATTGGCATCAAACAATTTGAACTGCCTGTTGTAAATAAAGTCAACTGTAAAAAGTGTCAACGTGTAAATTGGGTTCGTCACAAAAAAAAAATCATGATTTAAACGTGAGCTTCTAACAATGAAGAAAAGCAGCGGCTGCGCTACACTTTCGATCAGCAAACAAAATAAAAATACTAGCACAGGGTGCTTAAAAATACACTCTTCTGCTGTGTATTTACAATAATTAATAATAATTGCAATATTAATAATAATTACAATAATGGCGATAGTCCACCAGCTGTGGTCTCGAGGTTGTTGCTGTCTTGTCACGCAGCGAGCACGGGTTCGGTTCCCGGTCGGGACTAGTTTCCTGGGTGAGGTTTTTCCGGGGATTTGACAAACGTCAGGAAACTTTAAGGCCCAAACGGTCCCCGAAATCATGTGGCCATCGGAATCATCATCATTCATATTCATCTTAGGTTAAGCTTAGGATTAGGGACTCTCCTGGCGCAACGCTATCATCATCCGTTATATCATCGAGGCGGTCGTAACTCCGCCTTCAGGCGTCCCAACCTCAGAAGTGGGTTACTATTACGCCAATGCCAGGACAGAACACTAGATATGTCGAAATGACAACCTGACACATTAAAAAAAATGTAAAATAATAACAATAATCCATCCATCCATAGTAATTCTGTCCGAGGGCAGGTCTTTCACTGCAATCATAGCATTTTCATGCTATCCTTTGCAGCTTTACTAGGGAATTATAGGTGTGGTAGCTTCCCGTTGCTTTCCACACCGGTGAAGGATGATGATGGCCGGATGATTTTCGGGCACCGTTGGGCCCTAAGCTTCCTGACATTTGTCTTACAGGTGACGAAAAACCCCGAAGAAAACCTCACCCAGGAGCCTGTCCCGACCAGGAATCGAACCCGGGCCCGCTGCGTGACAAGGCAGCACGCTACCTCGGTATTAATGATAATGAAAAAAAATATTACAATTATAATGAAAATAAAAATAAATAAATAAATAATAATAATAATAATAATAATAATAATAATAATAATGTATAAAACTGGTATACAAGTTGGAGGCATTTTTAAGTGTAAATTATAGCACTATGTTGCACACAGTACAATGTTTTAGTGTATTCACACCACTCTGTATAATCCCTACTTATATACAGCATTTTTTTCATTTTTACTTTATACACACGCTGTGTATTTTACGTTATCTTGAGATTGTATCGAAGTAAAACATACATCTACTTTGTCTGTTGACGTCACGATATCTTAGAACTTAGAGTAATTGTTGTAACAATACTTGCCACAGAACACTTTGTCGTGCTTTTCCATTCACACCTGTTTACTTATTGAATTTTACAATCTTACATATTTACAGTCCCGCGCCGTAGCCGAGCGGTTAAGGTAGGAAGCCTTGGTGCAGAGCTACGGGACTTGCGCTGGTTCGAGTCTCCATGGGGGAAGAAATTTTCTCATGGTATTTCGGCCAGTGTGGGACCGGTGCCCACCCAGCATCGTGGGGCAATTGGGTAGCTCCAATAAGTAGCGGCTCCAGGTTGAGGAACCAGCTATAACGGCTGGGGGACTCGACATGCTAACCACATGTCACCCCTACAGTGGCTGTTGATCATCTACCTCTGTGATTGACACATGTGGATGTGAAGGGCCAGCAGCCGGCTGGTAAAGGGCAACCGCTGAAAAGTGGAAAGACCCTCAATCAAAACATATTTACAATGCTCTCTAGATTATATATTTTTAATTCTGAGGTTGGGGCGCCTAGCAGGCCGAGTTACGCTATCCCAATGATATGATAGTTGAAAATGATGACCAGATGTTGTTCGGGGAACGTTTGGCCTTAAAGTTTCCTCACAAATTATCACAAACTTATGCAATCATTATCGACTGCTACAAAGCTGGAGTTACATGACTGCGCGGACATAACCTTTCCATACATCCCTATCCTGTGCTAATGTTTTCCAATCATTATTTCTATAGGCCTAATTCACCTCGCTCAAATAATTGTTCTACCACCTCTCTCCTGGACTACCTGCTGCACGTTTACCCTCTGGTTTTCCTAACAAGTTTCCATGCCCTCTTTCATTCACGATTGGTGCCACATGTCCTGCCCATCGCAGTCTTCGAGACTAAATCTTCTTGGTATATTTCGTTTCCCATAAAGGCCATGTAGCTCACTGTTGTATAGTCTTCTCCATTCGCCTATCTGTTAATTTATATTTGGTCCAAAAATTGTCCTAACTAACTCTAACTCACTGGCACTATCGAGCCCGTAGGTTCATGGCCGCGCTGATATAAGCTCTCCATACATCCCTATCCTGAGTTAATGTTTTCGAATCATTCCCTGTATAATCTACTTCCGTCAACTCATGGTTAATGTTACCTCCCACCCCATTCTTGGTCTACCAACTGGGCGTTTTCCCTCTGGTTTTCCTACAAGAACCTTCCATGCACGTCTTTCATTCCCCATACGTGCAACATGTCCTGCCCATCGCAGTCTACGAGACTTAACTGGTCTTATTATATCTGGATTCCTATAAAGACCATGTAGTTCACTGTTTTGTAGTCTTCTCCATTCACCTATCTGTTCATCTCTCTTTGGTCCAAAAATTTTTCTAAGAACTTTATTGGCAAATACTCGTAATCTTTCCTCCTCCCTTAAAGTAAGAGTCCATGTTTCACATCCATATAATATAACTGGTAGAATAACAGTTTGGTAAATATTTCTGGTGTCCCACGACTGTATAATTCCTATGAACATGTTCTTGTGTTTGAGCCATTGAATTCCCTGAAGTGCCCGCGATATATTGTCCATAACAGAATGTTCTTGTAGGAATAACAACTATTTGAATATTTAATCACATTCTCGTGTTTGTAATAATCAGGCACGAGTTCAAGTGGCGGTGAGAGCTCGGATAAAAACCTCATTAATTATTGGGGATGTTTTTCACCCGCTCTTAATAGATGTTCCTTCACCACTAACTGCTATTAATTAACTGCTACTAATTAAACTGCTAACACAACCTTCTCTACACTGTGTCACGACCGAGAGGTGTCAAGTAAATAGCAGTTTTATCACGCGTCTCTATACAACATACATCTGTGGAGACAGGTAAAAACTAACTTGTAACCAAAAAAGTCCATCACCCAGGAACTGCGTAAACTAACCCAATTTCTCAACAAGTCGCTAAACTAACTAACTCATTGGCACTTTCGAACCCGTAGGTTCATGGCCGCGCGGATATAAGCTCTCCATACATCCCTATCCTTAGCTAATGTTTTCTAATCATCCCCTGTATAATCTACTTCCCTCAAATCATAGTTAATGTTATTCTCCCACCTCATTCTTGTTCTACCAACTGGGCGTTTTCCCTGTGGTTTTCCTACAGGAAGCTTCCATGTATGTCTTTCATTCCCCATTCGTGCCACATGTCCTGCCCATCGCAGCCTACGAGACTTAACTGTTCTTATTATATCTGGCTTCCTATAAAGACTATGTAGTTCATTGGTATGTAGTCTTCTCCATTCACCTGTCTGTCCTTCCCTCTTTGGTCCAAACAATTTCCTAAGAACTTTATTCTGAAATACTGATAATCTCCTTTCCTCCCTTAAAGTAAGAGTCCATGTTTCACATCCATATAATATAACTGGTAGAATAATAGTTTTATATATTTTCAGTTCAACGTTTATTCAAAGGAGTTGGGACGTCAAATGTATCTGCAATGCATAATAGCACGCATTTCCAGAATTGAGCCTATGTTTGATTCTTTGTACATCTCATTCCTGTTTGTGATTATTGTTCCTAGGTATTTGAAATCACTAAAGGCCAACACGCACATACTATTGAGTAACACTAAGAAATTAGGACTGGAAGTAAATATCAATAAAATTAAATATATGGCCACACGTAGAAATACATTATATAATGGAAATGGACAGCTAATGACAAATGAAGGAAATTTTGAGGAAGTGGCTGAATTCAAATACCTAGGATCAATAATCACAAATAGGGATGAGATACATAAAGAAATTAAACATAGGCTCAATTCTGGAAATGCGTGCTATTATGCATTGCAGAGACTTTTGACGTCCCAATTCCTTTCAAAAAACGTTAAACTGAAAATATATAAAACTATTATTCTACCAGTTATATTATATGGGTGCGAAACATGGACTCTTACTTTAAGGCAGGAAAGGAGATTATGAGTATTTGAGAATAAAGTTCTTAGGAAAATTTTTGGCCCAAAGAGATATGAGCAGACAGGTGAATGGAGAAGACTACATAACAATGAACTACATGGTCTTTATAGGAAGCCAGATATAATAAGAACAGTTAAGTCTCGTAGACTGCGATGGGCAGGACATGTTGCACGTATGGGGAATGAAAGACATGCATGGAAGCTTTTTGTAGGAAAGCCAGAGGGAAAACGCCCAGTTGGTAGACCAAGAATGAGGTGGGAGAATAACATTAACTATGATTTGAGGGAAGTAGATTATACAGGAATGATTGGAAAGCATTAGCTCAAGATAGGGATGTATGGAGAGCTTATGTCCGCACGGCCATGAACCTACGGGTTCGATAGTACCCATGAGTGAGTGTTCTCCAATCATCCTCTGTATAAATTACTTCACTCAAATCATAGTTAATGTTATTCTCCCACCTCATTCTTGGTCTACCAACTGCGCGTTTTTCCCCTCTGCTTTTCCTACAAGAAGCTTCCATGCACGTCTTTTATTCCCTATTTTTGTCACATGCCCTGCCCTTCACAGGCTACGAGACTTAACTGTTCTTATTATATCTGGCTTCCTATAAAGACCATGTAGTTCACTGTTATGTAGTCTTCTACATTCACCTGTCTGTTCATCTCTCTTTGGTCCAAAATAATTTCTAAGAATTTTATTCTGAAATACTCATAATCTTCTTTTCTCCCTTAAAGTAAGAATCCATGTTTCGCACCCATATAATATAACTGGTAGAATAATAGTTTTATATATTTTCAGTTTAACGTTTTTTGAAAGGAGTTGGGACATCAAGAGTCCCTGGAATGCATAATAGCATGGCATTTCCAGAATTGAGCCTATGTTTAATTTATTTGTGCATCTCATTCCTGTTTGTGATTATTGTTCCTAGGCATTTGAATTCAGCCAGTTCCTGAAAATTTCCCTCATTTGTTAATAACTGTCCATTTCCATTATATAATGTATTTCTACGTGTGATAGGAACAATAATTACACACAGTAATGAATTGCAGAACAAAATAAACGTAGGTTCAATTCCAGACTTGTTAAATAAACTGTTAAACTAAACAAAAATATATAAAACCGTTATTGTTGGCCATGGATTGGAAATTGTAGACAGTTTAAGTGGCCGAGTGTTCTCTTGTTAGCATCGAGATGTTGTGCAAGTGAATTCCTGGGGTGTACTATTACGTCATCAAGTGGGGATGTCATTTTAACTGCGTGTAATGGATACCTACTGCTCATTTCTGTGTTGTTTTAATTTCACCGCCCTCCCGATCCATTCTAATCCGTTATTAATTGGAAATATTCTCTGCTCCGCTAATAAGCGATTCACTGTTTGCAAAAAAGGGATCAGTTTTAAATAAAACGTATCGCTTTCCAAACCGAATCATCATTAAATTCAGTTTTATCTGCTATTTTCTTTGAACCTAAAGTTCAAATTCACAGTATTTCAGTTTGATCGGCCACGTTTGTTCATTTTTAACGAATTGCGGAACGTAGCTATTGAGTTTAATAATAATAGTAATAATAATAATAATAATCATCATAATAATAATAATGGTAATGATAATAAATTAGGCCTAATAATTTGTATTTATTTATATACAGAATTTTAATGTTTACACATCTTTATGTGCCTAAAGTTTTATTTTTCTTCTCCACTAGTCTCTCTCCATCCAATCCATGTCCTCCAGTTCTCTTGTTCTCATTCCAGTTCTCATTTCCTGCATCCACGAGTTTTGAGGTCTTCCTCTCCTCTTTCTTCCAGGTGGACGCCATTCCAATTTTTTCCTGGGAAATTAATAATAATAATAATAATAATAATAATAATAATAATAATAATAATAACAATAATAATATGTAAACATTGGACTCTTACTTTAAGGGAGGAAACGAGATTACGAGTATTTGAGAATAAAGTTCTTAGGAGGATTTTTGTACCAAAGACAGATGAACAAACAGGCGAATGGAGAAGACCGTCAACAGTGAACTATATGATCTTTATAGTATGTCTGATAGACTGCGATGGGCAGGACATGTTACACGTATAGGGAATGAAAGACATGCATGGAAGCTTCTTGTAGAAAAACCAGACGGAAAACGCCCAGTTGGTAGACCAAGAATGAGGTGGAAGAATAACATTAACTATGATTTGAGGGAAGTAGATTATACAGGGGACGATTGGAAAACATTAGCTCAGGATAGAGATGTATGGAGAGCTTATGTCCGTGCGGTTATGAACATACGGGTTCGGTAGAGCAATTCAGCTAGTTATATCTAACTACCTAACTAACTCACTGGCATTATCGAACCCGTAAGTTCATAGCCGCACGGACATAAGCTCTCCATGCATCCCTATCCTGAGATAATGTTTTCCAATCATCCCCTGTACAATCTACTTCCCTCAAATCATAGTTAAAGTTATTCTCACACCTAATTCTTGATCTACCATCTGGGCGTTTTCCCTTTGGTTTTCCTACAAGAAGCTTCCATGCACGTCTTTCATTCCCAATTCGTGCCACATGTCCTGTCCATCGCAGTCTACGAGACTTAACTGTTCTCATTATACATATGGCTTCCTATAGAGACGTGTAATTCACTGTTATGCAGTCTTCTCCATTCACCTGTCTGTTCATCTCTCTTTGGCCAAACATTTTCCTAAGAATCTTATTCTCAAATACTCGTAACCTCGTTTTCTCCCTTAAAGTAAGAGTTGATGTTTCGCACCCATATAACTGTAAGAATAACAGTTTTATGTATTCTAAGTTTAATGTTTTTTAAGAGAAGTTTTTATTCTTGTTCTTTAGGACATACTCGTGAATATTTATTGTTGCTCTTACATTGGTTCCCCTTAAATCTGTTGATCGTAAAGAGAGACGACAAAAGTCCTTGTAATACATAATAACACGCATTTCCAGAATTGAGCCTATGTTACTCTAGAACAGACCATACAGGAATTCTGAGATTCTCAAATAATTACAAACAGAATCAATCATGGAATATGTACAAAAATACAGAAACAACTGGAAATCACACGTAAGAAGAATACCACGTCGAATCTTTAATTACCAGCCACCAGGCAAGAGACCCTTGGGCAGACCCTTTAAATGTTGGATTGAGCGGTAACAGACCACTAGGTCTATCGCATGAAAGGAAGAAGAAGAAGAAGAATTGAGCCGAGTGTTTAATTTCTTTGTACACCTCATTCCTGTTTGTGATTATTGTTCCTAGGTATTTGAATTCAGCCACTTCTTCGAAATTTCACTCATTTGTCATTAGCTGTCCGTTTCCATTATATAATGCATCTATCTATTTGTGTGAACATATATTTAGTTTTATTGATGTTTACTTCCAGCCCCAATTTCTTAAGTGTTACTCAGTAGTGTGTGCGTGTTGGCCTTTAGTATCTCCTGGCTATCGGCCAATAGTACCACATCATCAGCATAAACTAACAAACTTATTAATACCATTGAGTTGTAAGCCTTCTTCATCCTCTAAAGATTTGATTACATCCTCTAGTACCAACATTAAATAGTAGAGGAGATAGTGCATCTCCTTGCTTCAACCCATTGTGAATTTCAAAATTATCCGAAAACTGCCTACACGCACCCTACTCTTTGTGCCATTTAGACATATTCATATAAGTCTAACTAACTTTTTAGAATTTGTCTTGGTCTTTTTTGGTGTCTTGTGAGTGGAGTTGGTGCAGTCTAGTAATTTTTTAAAATAATTTTTCACGAGAACAACCTCAATAGCTTCATTATTTCCGAGTTCGCTAATAACTAAGGAAGTTGAGAGTTGCGCAGGCGCGGAGCCGCATTGCATGAAGCTGTTTGCATGTTTATCCTCTCACAGGCGCGCGGTACAATTGATTTTTCTAAGTTTGCAACAAAGTATTTGTACTTATTTACATAACTGAATTTGATTCCTCCTCCTTCCACAGAATTTTTCCCTTCTTTACGCCGAACTTCCCACCTTTTCCCCTCTAGTTTTTGTAGAATACATTTTCCTCGCCTGATTTTAGAAAACGCTTTCCTTTGGTTCATTCTATTGTAACGGAAATTTTTTCTTTTTGAGTTATATAAAGAGTGTCCTAGAATTATTGTTGTGTTTTCATATATCAAATAAATTGTGCAGAACCTTATGACGTTTATATTCACGATTTCTTGTACCGGGTTTTGAATTTTGCGGACTGCAATGAGACTCGTCTTATATGGTGTAAGGGATTCGTGAGTTCCGAGTCATGAGTCGGGAATGCCCCTGGAAGCTTTCAAGATGCATACATGAATCGATTTTCTAGAAGGATTGGTTTCTCGAGGTTTCGATTCGAGAAAGAAGAAGGCTGGGCTTCCAGATAGTTCGCCATCGCATATAATAACAGGGATGTGTATCTGTCAACAGTCAGTCATGGTGTGAAACGTGATCTGAAGAAAAGTTCTAGTTAGTGCTTATGACTAGACTCAGAATTTTGATCCAATAAAAGATAAGAGATTGCAATACAGATAGTATATATTATACAACTGTTTGAGTGTGGAACCAAAACTAAAAACAGTCAGAAGTCTTACTTCTCATTATACTATTCAACTTTATCTGTGTGAAACTAAAACAAAGGACAGTCAGAAGTCTTACTTCTCATTATAGTATTCAACTGTTTGTGTGTGAAACTAAAACAAAAGACAGTCAGAAGTCTTACTTCTCATTACACTATTCAACTTTTTCTGTGTGAAACTAAAACAAAAGACAGTCAGAAGTCTTACTTCTCATTATAGTATTCAACTGTTTGTGTGTGAAACTAAAACAAAAGCCAGTCAGAAGTCTTACTTCTCATTATACTATTCAACTTTTTCTGTGTGAAACTAAAACAAAAGACAGAAGTCTTATTTCTCATTTTACTATTCAACTTTTTCTGTGTAAAACTAAAACAAAAGACAGTCAGAAGTCTTACTTCTCATTATAGTATTCAACTGTTTGTGTGTGAAACTAAAACAAAAGACAGTCAGAAGTCTTACTTCTCATTATACTATTCAACTTTTCTGTGTGAAACTAAAACAAAAGACAGTCAGAAGTCTTACTTCTCATTATACTATTCAACTTTTTCAGTGTGAAACTAAAACAAAAGACAGTCAGAAGTCTTACTTCTCATTATACTATTCAACTGTTTGTGTGTGAAACCAAAACAAAATACAGTTATACGTACAACCTTACCTTTTAGTTCATAAACATGCTGAATCTATTTATGAGAGAGTGTGAAGAAATAAATTTTAAGAAATATTATGTTACGGGAAAGATTCTAAGCAGCAGGCATATATATATATATATATATATATATATATATATATATATATATATATATATTGCCGCGGTAGACTAGTAGTTATGTTCTTTGCCTCTAGTCCCGTGGGTCGCGGGTTCTAACCCGGCCGGGTCGATGGGTTTTTTAGGATGGAGAAATCCAAGGAGCAATTCCTCCGGGAGGGACTGTAAGCCATGTATCCCGAGTGTGAAGATTTTTCAGGCTCGTTAAAGGTCCTTAACCCTGAATAAAGATACCTTTAAGCAACATTTAAGCGATCTTCTTCACCCTAGTAATACATTAGTCGCCCACTAGATGTCTCATTGGGTTGGCGTTTTGACTGCGTGCCATTCATGACATCTATAGGGATATAAGTGTAATTAAATGAACATGGTGCACTAACTCCTAACAAAGAAGAGGCCAAGACCCAACATTCGACGTTATGCCATTGTGTGTGTGTGTGTGTGTGTGTGTGTATATATATATATATATATATATATATATATATAGTAGGACTTTATTAGACAAAAAGTAAGATATTTACAATATTATTTACAAATATGGGTCGCACGGGCAGTAAGCCGTACGTGCTGTTGACAGTCCGTTACAATAAAGTAATAATTGGTACTAGTGTAAAGAAAAATAAACAAAAACAGCAATAACATTACAATTACATAAAGAAAACACAATAATATTACAATTAAATAATAACACGTACAGATGAATTATAGGCGTACGCCGTAGCATAGTGGTTAAGGCACGGCGCTACAAGCCGGAAGGTCGAGGGTTCAAGTCCCGTTGGGGTCAGGATTTTTAAACTGACCCAAACCTTCTGGCGGCACTATGACCCTGGGGTCGACTCAGCCTCCAGCGAAAATGAGTACTAGACGCTTGTTCTGGGGTAAAGGCGGCCATCACGCAGGGCTGACAACCCGGCTGACATAAAGTGCCGATTGTCTAGAAAAAGTGGGAGCCTTAACCTCCTACTACCCCAAGGGCCTCCTGAGGCCTGTTGTGGGATCACTTTACTTTACTTTAGGCTGTATAAAGATGCTGTCCAGTTATTTGCATCTCACAAGATAACAGTACTTCTTCACAGCACCACTTTTTATTCTACAGTATTGACTTTAGGTCCCAAGATGCGAGCCCACCATGTAGCTTATTCAATCTACGTGGATACAGAGATATAGGGAGATCACACTGTACAGTGTAGTTAGACATAAGCTAAGAGGCTTCTTGTGTTGTACAGTTTGCATCACAGACTTCAGATGGAAATAAGAGTGATTCATAATTCCTATTACAAACTTCTAGCAGTTATAGAGAGGACTTAGTAGATAAAGTTTTGATAAGGAACACATGTCCGGAAACGTACCATTTCGATGTAAAATAAGTTTGAAGATAGGAACACAATGGGCTGATATCGTGCGTCTCGTGTTTCAGACTTCTAGGGGTTGTACTACAAGTGTGGTTCCACGTGTTGTTCGTTGCACAAAGTGTACCTGCGACGCATGTTTTCATACACACGTCACACAACACCTGGTGTGTGCTCAATAATTTCTGCTGCCGCCAGAATTTGTGCAAGAAGATCTTCCTCCGACTCGACAGTGTTAGTACAACCCCTAGAAGTCTATAATACTTATTCTGAAACACAAGACACACGATATCAACCCAAAATCTTTCCATCTTCAAACTTATTTCAGATCGAAATGGTACGTTTCCGGACATGGGTTCCTTATCAAAACTTTATCTACTAAGTCCCCTCTACAACCCCTAGAAGTTTGTAATAGGATTAATGAATCACCCTGTATAACACTTTACTTCGTCTATCACCGCGGATTAAGCGAGCAAGTTATTGTGTTGGTGATTCATTTATCGTGTTATGTAACTGATTGGACGTCACAGGCAGAATCAGGCGGTGACAAATGCTAATCGAGCCGCGTCTGCAATTTATGTCCCCAGGCATATCATGTGACAAATTTAGTGCTTGTTTTTATTAAATTATTTTTAAATACATTTGTAAAGTGGTTATTTACAATAAAGTATTCTGTAATAGATCACTGGTTCCTTATACCAAAACACTCAGTTAAAAAAAAGTCAAAACCCCTGTTTCTAGAGTTTGCTGACGGTGTAGTATTATTAGGCGATTCCGGGGAGATACTAAGTGACAACACGCAGACTCTATTGAGTAACACTAAGAAATTGGGGCTGGAAGTAAACATCAATAAACTACATACATGTTCACACATAGAAATACATTGTATAATGGACCTTTATTTATTTATTTATTTATTTTACCTTATGCAGTTAAGATCTTAAGTATTTTCTTCCACTTAGCGGACAGTTAATGACAAATGAGGGAAATTTTGAAGAAGTGGCTGAATTCAAATACCTAGGAACAATAATCACAAATAGGAATGAGATGCACAAAGAAATTAAACACAGGCTCAATTCTGGAAATGCGTGTTATTATGCATTGCACGGACTCTTGGCGTCCTATCATTTCTAAAAAAAAAAAACATTAAACTGAAAATATATAAGACTGTTATTCTTCCAGTTATATTATATGGATGTGAAACATGGACATTCACTTTAAGGGAGGAGAGTATTAGAAAATAATAAAGCTCTTAGGAAAGTTTTTGATCAAAGAGAGATGAACAAACAGGTGAATAGAGAAGACTACATAACAGCGACCTACATGATCTTTATGGAAAATCAGATTTAATAAGAACAGTTAAGTCTCGTTGACTGCGATGTGCAGGACATGTGGCACGAATGCGGAATGATAGAGGGAAACTTGCTGGAAAACCAGAGGGAAGGCGTTTAGTAGCTAGGCCAAAAATGAGGTGGGAGAATAACATTAACCATGATTTGAGCAAGGTGAATTATACATGGGATGATTGGAAAACGTTAGCCCAGGATAGGGATGTATGGAGAGGTTATGTCCGCGCGGTCATGAACCTGCGGGTTCGATAGTGGCAGTCAGTTTTACATGTATTTAGTTTTCAAATTAAGGCAAACTCACTGGCACTATCGAACCCGGGGGTTCATGGCTGCGCAAACATAATCTCTTGTCACATCCCTATCCTGGGATGATTTCCAATTATATAATTTATTATTAATTTCTCGTAAATCATTGTTAATGTTATTATCCCATCTCATTCTTTCCCTCGGGTTTTCCTACAGCAAGTTACCGTGTCGCTGTTTCATTCACTATTCGTGCTGTATCACGTGGTCTTCGCAGTCTCCAACACATTATTATTATTATTATTATTATTATTATTATTATTATTATTATTATTATTATTATTTATTATTATTATTATTATTATTATTATTATAAGAACTAAAACCTAGTATTGAATGCACTTATTTAGGAACAAAATTAGACCATTTAGGCGATAACATACTGCAAATTAAAAATAGAATCGCACAAACAAAACAAGCAATAAATCGTTTAAACTCTGTTTGGTGGAGCAAAAATATTACAACAAATAGAAAATTACAAATATATCAAACCATAATTCAGAGCATTTTAACATATGGAGCTGAAGTCTGGCAAATTCCTACCAGGGAAATGAAAAGAATTTTAAGTACAGAAATGGATGTTTTAAGAAGATCAGCTGGAAAATCTAGAATGGATAGAATACGAAATAAAGAAATAAGGGAAATTATGGGTGTACAAGAAGAGCCGGACACCATAGACATTATAGAAGAGAAAAGATTGCAGTGGTATGGTCATGTCAAACGAATGCCAGAGCAAAGATTGCCTAAAATTGTTATGGAATGGATCCCAATGGAAAGGAGGAAGAGAGGAAGTCCGAAGAAAACTTGGATAGAAGGGGTACAGGCAGCTATGAATATCAGAGTATTGGAGGAAGATCAATGGATGGACAGAGAGGAATGGCGTTTGGTTTCCGGAAGACGGCGGCAGCTGCAATGATACCGGATTATTATTATTATTATTATTTATTTATTTATTTCAGGATTGTTTCTGTTATTTACACAGGTATCCTCAACCAAAACATAGAATTTTTTCTTTCTTTCACACTTTCCGGTCTTGCGTGTCTGCTTCTGTCATATTTCTCTTCTTCATGTTGTCTTCAATTCCCTTTATCCACTTTGGCTTTGGTCTTCCACGTTTCCATTTTCTACGAGGTATCCATTTCCATACGTCTTTGTTTCGTGTCCCTTCTTCTCATTATATGTCCATACCATCTTAGTTGGAGTTCTTCAATCTCTTGTACAATATCCTTTTCTACATTCATTATTTCACTTATTGTATTATTTTTTATTTTGTCTAATTTTGATGTTCTTCCCGATCTTCTTAAAAAGTCCATCTAATAACACTGAGCAGCAACAAAAATGAAACTTTTTTTCTCAGAAAGAAAAATATATGATTCTGATAGTATCTTTTCTCCTGAATTCAAATATGATATCGGTTTTTCTCCATCACGCAAGGTTTCCGAGAGACAGGAATTTATAATTTCAAACACTTTAATATTTTCTACATTCATAACTACATAATATTCGGACTCACCTAGAAAGTAAGAAATGACGATTTTCTGCTATATTTCGCCTGTGGAGCATCCCTCTTGCTCGTCCAACAATAATCGGCCAGCATATTAGGATTCCATTTGCCTTGATATCTCTTTTCCATAGCTGAAACCATTTGAGTTAGCTCATTTGGTTTTATTTTACAATGGACAAATGGACGAAAAAACGTTTATTAAAAATAATTATTTAAATCCATTAATTGAAATTGAAATGAAAAAACTGTGGGTGATGGAGAAATTCTGAATACATATTTAAAAACAGAATAAAAAAACTGCATTAAGTGCAACTATTGGTACTCATGAGACAAATATCATGTTGACCCGTGTTATTAATTTCTATGTTTTTACTTCAATGTCGATGTATTATTATTATTATTATTATTATTATTATTATTATTATTATTATTATTATTATTATTATTATTATTATTATGTCTAGTTTTCCATAAAGATCATTTAGCCTTGATGTTATGTAGTTTTTTGCATTCACTTTCTGTTCGTCTTTCTTGGGCCAAACTTTTATATTCTTAAAAAGTTATAACCTTGTCTCCTCCTTAAAGTAAGAGAACTCGTCACCGATAACAAAGGAAATATTAAATTCTAACGACACATTTTTACGTAATTCTGTTTAAAAAATTGAAAGACGTATTAATTCCACTGAATATTTAAAATGAAGCTGACAAAAGAAGTAAGAAATTCTAACTCGATATTTGTAAATAATTATAGCACAGTCGAAGATAATAGAAAGTGTGGAATGATTTTGCAACGAGCTGACAAAATAGACGTGAAATTTTAACATGGAGATTTTAAAATAATTCTAACAAAATCTGTTTTAATTCTTTTTCACGGAACTGCATGGACAACCACAGAGTTCTGGTGTACCAAGTTCTGCTTTATAACCAGGGAGAAAATAAATCCTATACAAGTTTGGAATTATAATATCCCACGAGAGAAATATACGAATGGAAAAATGCGACGAGAAAGAAAGAGAGAGAGAGATAACAAAGATAATTCTGAAGTCGGGAAGAAAGAAATGAAACAAAATATATGTTATGCTGCAACACAAGTTTTCCAACAAATATGTCGCCTTTAAAAACAAATAAATGGACCTATGTGGTCTAGCAGTAACATGTTTGACTCAGACGCAGATGGTCCATGTTCGATCTCCGGTCTGGATAAGTTTCCTAGATCAGGTTTTATCGTTTTTTTCTCGCCTACAAGATAAATGTCAGACAACATTATTCCTGAATATTCCCCGAATATCTAATTAAATAACTTACTGGTACTATCGAACCCATAGATTCGCACATAAGCTCTCCATACATCCCTATCCTGAGCTAATGTTTTCCAATCATCTCCTGTATAATCTACTTCCCTCAAATCGTGGTTGATTTTTTTTCTCCCACTGAGTGTTTTCCCTCTGGGTTTCCTTGAAAATATTCCATTATTCGTGCCACATGTCCTGTCCATGGCAGTGTATCGGACTTAATTGTTCTTATTATATCTGGTTTGCTATAAAGATCATGTAGCTCACTGTTATGTAGTCTTCTCCATTCGCATGTCTACTTCTGGTCATCAAGATCATCCGTATCTTATTTGCCTTGTTTAGTATGTGTGAATGCATGGCGTGAGATGTTGGTGTTGTCTCGGATGTGGCCCGGCATTGAACTGACTCATGCAGGAGAACCATAATGTCGTTGTGTTGTCGAAAATGGATGTACGTGATTTTAAAATTCTCTCCCGATAGGTCTGGTCGCTATAAGACAGAAAGAATGCAAGTGGAAGGAATGTGGATATACAGGAAGTATCCTACCAACTTGGACTTAAATAGCATTCCCATTAATCAACTCTGCGACCTCGAAAGAGATTCGACACTAATCTTGCCGACTGTTAACATCTTATTTTTAACCCCTGCTCACCCTCTTTCACCCCCATAGGGATGTCCGGGTCATAATACTCTCAGGGTTGTCACTAAATAGCTTAGCATTTGACACTAATCTCATTTCCAAGGCAAGAAAAGAAAACCGATATAAATAAAAAAATGCAAGAATATAATAGGTCTTATGTATTTGAATCTTTAAAAAAATGCATTTTCATTACGAAACAATGAAAAATTACAATAGATTCATAAATATATCTAGGGAAATAAGAAAATTGGTATAAATGAAAAATCAACAATATAATAGGTTGTACATATTTGAATTATTTAAAAAATGTATTTTCATTATGAAACAATGAAAAAATGAAGATATGTAGGGAAATGAGAAAACTGATATAAATAAAAAATGCAACAATATAATAGTTTTTACATAATTGAATTCTTAAAAAAAAAAAAAAAAGGAATTTCCATTATGAACAATGGAAAGAAATTACAATAGATTCATACACCTATGTAGGGAAATGATACCAACTGATATAAATAAAAAATGCAACAATATAATAGGTTTCAGATGTTTAAATCCTAAAAAAAAAACAATAAAATATATTTTTTAAACATCTCTGAGGTAAACATTTATTTTTTAGAGAAAATGAAACAGATTATAATGATTCAAATGAGGAGGAGTATGCGCTGCTGTTGGCAGTAAAGATAACTACAGATAACGATGTCATGTAGTGAAAACACCAAGAATGAAGCCAGGTTGTGTGACCATGACATCTCTAAACTCTCGAAGTATCAGTGAGTGCGCGTCGGTTCCCGTGGGAAGGTGTAATTCGTGCTGATGCAATCACCGCGTGGTACTGGAATATAGTGCCATATTTTATCACAAATTTCTGCTTAATTTAAGTCGTATTTTCGCAATTTCTACTTCCAACATACTTTTCTAAATCTGTGCCAACTTTGTAACATAAAGGCAAGTATTATAAACTAGAGGTTGTTAAATGCAATATTGGCTATAGTTTGTGAGAATCAAGCGTATCTTCCCACTTCCATTGCCCAGAAGTATTTGTGTGTGAAAAACTTGGCACAAAATGGTGTCAACTTCACAGGTAAGATGATCGGGTTAAAAAAAACTCATTGTTGAAGGGCAGGAAGATACACATGTACTATATTCAGGTGATGTAGGTGCATTGCACGGGCTTTTGTCACCTCAACTGCTCTCAAATCTTGTTAAATTAGGAATATATACGCTTAAAGTTGGGGTATTATATGCCACGATTCCATCTACACTACTTTTATTTCGAATTATAATATATAATTATATACATTTTAGGTCCGTGTCCTCAACCATTAATACATTAAGTTACTGTAGTCTTACATTCATTCGAAGCTAATGTATGCTGATGATGGGAGTAGTCCCGAAAGGCCTACAGCAACTTCATGTTTTAACGGTTGAGGAGACGGATCTAAAAGATATAATTCTATATAATAATAATAATAATAATAATAATAATAATAATAATAATAATAATAATAATAATAATAATGATAATTAGTGATATTAAGAACAGAATAAATGAAGGTAGAGCAATAACAGCAATGATGAATGGAGTCTTATGGAACAGACATATAACCAGGAAAAATAAGTTACAAATATATAATTCAATAGTGAGAAGTACTGTCACATATGGAGCTGAAGTTTGGAAATTCAACAAAAACTTATGTCGATGGAAATGGATTTCTTGAGGAGAACAGCAAGATGTTCAAAATTAGACAAAATAAGAAATACTGTCATAAGAGAAAAAAATGAATATTGGTTATTCAATAGTAGATTATATACGGTATAAGCAATTAAATTGGTATGGGCACGTACGACGAATGCAAGAAGAAAGATTACCCAGGAAAACATTGGAATGGTGTCCACCTGGAAGAAGGAGGAGAGGAAGACCTCGAAGCTCGTGGATGCAGGAAATAACTGGAATGAGAGCAAGAGGACTGGAGGACATGGATTGGATGGAGAGAGACGAGTGGAGAAGAAAAATAAAACTTTAGGCACAGAAAGATGTGTAAACATTAAAAATTCTGTATAGAAATAAATAAATAAAATAATGATGATAATAATAATGATAATAATAATAATAATAATAATAATAATAATAATTGTAATAATGGTAATAATAATAATGATAATGATAATAATAATGATGATAATGATAATGATAATAATGATAATAATAATAACAATAATGATAATAATAATAAGAATAATAATGATAATAATAATAATAATAATAATAATAATGATAATGATTATAATAATAATAATAATGATGATAATAATGATAATAATAATAACGTCAACGGACTTTATAATGAATCTTAATAATGAAGCATTATTTGATAAGATACACAACACAGAAATTAGGGACAAATGCCATATTTAAGACAACCAAATTTTGAGTAAGAATAATAATAATAATGTTGACTAATTTTATTTCGTTTGACGAGCAAAATGGGAAAGTTAGGGTGAGAAACTGGGCAAGTTAATGTACATTAGAATAGTTTACAGTTTAGAATAATCTGATGGTAGAATTAATTTGAACAATTACTCATATAGGCGGCTCCTCACATATAATCCCTATAGTAGTAGTAGAAGGACTTTATTAGACAAAAAGTAAGATATTTACAATATTATTTACAAATATGGGTCGCGCGGGCAGTAAGCCGTAGGTGCTGTTGACAGTCCGTTACAATAAAGTAGTCATTGGTAATAATTTTACGTTATTCAAGTTATATATTTGCAGAACATGGCTTCTTATTCTTCAAGGGAGGGAAATATTACGAGTATTTGAGAATAAAGTTCTTAGGAAGTTTCTTTGGACAAAGACAGATGAAAAGACAGGCGAAAGGAAAAGACTATATAGCAGTGAACTACATGGTATTTATGGAAAGCAGATATAATAAGAAGAGTTAAGTCTCGTAGACTGTGATGAGCAGGACATGTGGCACGAATCCTGTATGAAAGAGGAACATGTAATCTACTTGTAGGAAAACCAGAGGGAAAGCACCCAGTAGAATGAGGTGGGAGAACGTCATCAACCATGATTTCAGGAAGATAAATTATGCAGGGAATGACTGGAAAACATTAGCTCAGCATTTGTTTATTTAGCCTGGTGGAGTTAAGACCGTGTGGCCTTCTCTTCCACTCACCAGGACAAACATGTTTTTTTATAATACAGCAATCAGAATTAACTGTAATATTAAATGAAAATTCGATGAATAATGGATGCATGGAGAACGTATGTCGGTGAGGCTATGAACCTCCAGGTTCCATAGGGTCAGTGGGAGTTAGATACGTAGGCCTAGCATGAGGTGGGAGAATATTTTAACCATAATTTATAGAAGACGAATTATAGTGTATGATTTAAAAAATGCTCAGAATAGGGATGTATGGAGAGCTTATTACCACGTAGCATTGAACCTGCGGGTTCGATAGTGCATGTGAGTTAGTAGATAGGAATGAGGTGAGAGAACACACAGCCAATGATTTAAAGGAGATAAATTATGCAGGTAATGATTGGTAAACATTAGCTCGGAATAGGGTTGTATGGAGAGCTTATGGCTACGAACCTCTGGGCTCGATAGTGCCACTTAGGTAGGCCAAGAATGAGGTGAGAGAATAACCTTGATTTGAGGGAGCTGAACCACTGTGGAAGTCCACCCAACCAACTTGTGACCGCTGAACTATAATACGCCTTGTTGATGTGTTTCAGGTCGGATAGGGACACCGCATTTCATGGCACCTGAAGTAGTAGAGAGGCAACATTACGGCAAACCTGTAGACATCTGGTCAGCAGGAGTCTTGCTTCATATCCTGCTGTCTGGGACACTGCCATTCCTTGGGACCAAGGACAGGCTCTACGAGAGTATATGTAGAGGAAAACTGTATGTGAGTATAAACAACCTGCTGTAATCAAGGTGTTCCATTTGAACTAGTTCATTAAGACATTGGATTTGATCTAGTTCATCGCGGTATTGCTATTGAACTAGTTCATTGAGACATTGTACTTGAACTAGTTCATCGAGGTACTGCATTTGAACTAGTTCACTGAGGCATTTCATTTGAACTAGTTCATTGAGGTATTACATTTGAACTAGTTTATTGATGCATTAAATTTGAAATGGTACATTAAGGTATTGCATTTGAACATGTTTTGGAAAGCCTACATTCTATCTTCAGCTTGTTCAGGGTCGAGCTGATGATGAAATGAAGATATTCTGAAACATGTTTTGAAGAATTCTACTAAATTATGAGATTCAATGAATGTCAGCATACCACTTACGTATATAAATTCTAATAAAAAAACGAAAAATACACAATTTGTTGTTGTAGTATGTTGTTAAGGGCACGCCCATAGCGTAGTGGTTAAAGCATTGCGCTACAAGCCGGAAGGTTTAGGGTTCGAGTCCCGGTGGGGTCAAGATTTTTAAACTGACCTAAATCTTCTGGCAGCACTATGGCCTTGGTGTCGACTCAGCCTCTAACGAAAATGAGTACCAGATACTTGTTCTGGGTGTAAAGGCGGCCGTCACACAGGGCTGACATCAAGTACTGATTGTCTAGAAGAAGTGGGAGCCTTAACACCCATTCACTTCAGGTTTAAATGCTGAATTAATTTTCCCAAAAACCAGATTTAAATCATTGTAAATTATATTGTCTATGTCCACCGCTGTTGTCTGGAGGTAGCGTGCTGTCTTGCCACGCAGCGGGCCCGGGTTCGATCCCCGGTCGGGACAGTTTTTCTGGGTGAGGTTTTTATCGGGGTTTTTCGTCACCTGTAAGACAAATGTCAGGAAAACTTTAAGGCCCAAACGGTCCCCGAAATCATATGGCTATCATCATCACCCTTCACCGGTGTGGAACGGGTGGAAAGCAATTGGGAGCTATCACACCTACAATTCCCTAGTAAAGCTGCAAAGCATAACATGAAAATGCTATGATTGCAGTGAAAGACCTGCCCTCGGGCAGAATTATTATGAATGGATGGATATTGTCTATTTTCAGACATTCAAAACAAACAAATGGGAACGGTACTTGAAATCACAAGAAGGGTGAAGGCAAAAACACATTCCTCTACTATTCATAAATGTTAACAAAAGATTACCTTGCCAAGGGATGTACAAAATATATAACAGCAGAGTTAAGCAAGTGTACCTCGTCTTCTGAGGTGAATGGGTTAACCTTCTACAACCCCAAGTGTCTCCCGAGGCCTGTAGTGGGATCATTTTACCTTTAGTAACCTAAAATTACCACATTTACAATGTAAAATATGTATTAGTCATTCCTCAGTGTAGCCAACTTATCACAAAAACTTACTAACAAACAAGTGGTAATCCGGTGTCCTAACTCAAACATTTTCTCATCCTTATGAACCAAAAGTCCAAACTTATACAAAATATCTCCCACATCCTTCAATACAATCAATCAATCAATCAATTACAGTTGCAATTTAGATATATTCCAATTCAAATTATATCAGGTTTAAATTAAAATATAAAATAAAGTAATTTTCTACTCATCTCATATCCTGTCCTCTAACTAGACCGGTTTCTTAACCTTATTGGTTTCATCTTCAGTGATTACTTGACCAATGTTCTGTCATCCAGGATCACTGCTTCTTACTCCATCTGTTGGTGGATTGACGAATCTCCCAATCAAATCAACTTTCCCGGGAATTTCAAAATTAATTAATTTTTCTTTCTTAGTTTTTTGAATGTGGATTTTTTTTTACCAAACAGTGAGCTGCTTAGATTTCTCTCTTTCTTTTATCAAACTATTACTTTCTGGTTTGATTAGCTGACAGGATATGAGATCAGGTAAAAATAATTTTATTTTAAATTTTAACATTAACTCACACATTCTTCCAATCTAACTTGCCCACTAATGCAGGTGGACTCCTGGAATAGGATCCCTTTATATGTGTTATCACATAGACGCTAGCAGTCTAATTGAGTATTAACAGGTGGCATTGTGCATAGAATAGTCAAAATATTAATTATTAATTTCTTTTTTGTTCTGCCTATGTAGATTTTATCAGAACCCTCTTTATAGATTATAAGAAGGCCTTTGATAAAATGTCTAGCCCAAAATTATGGAACATATTAAGTGAAAAAGGAATTCCACTACACTTGATAGCAGTAATTAAAAAAATGTACGAGAAAACAAAAATAAAAATAAATCAAACGGAACCAATACATATAACAGGAGGAGTTAGACAAGGTTGTCCACTATCAACCACTCTTTTTAATATTTATTTTGACGACATGATAAGATCATGGAAGCAAATGACGACTGGGGGAATTAACTTAGGAAATATAGTAATAAAAACAGTAGCCTTTGCAGATGACCAGATTTTAACAGCAAAAACAGAGGACGAACTACAAAGAATGCTATATAAACTAAATGAAATATCAAAAAAATACAACATGGAAATATCATCAGAAAAATAAAAAATCAATGGCCTTCAAGGGCGCTTATCCAGTTCCGACAAAGATAATATTAGAAAATAAACCAATAGAACAAGTGGTAAGATATAACTTCCCAGGTTGTGAAATATCATACACAGCGGAAACAGATATAAATAACAAACTAAATAAGTTTAATTATATAACAGGAACACTAAAAAGAACTTTGAAAAATAAAGACAGGAAAGACTCTATAATGAAATTATACAAGACAATGGCAGTGCCTATTATTACTTATGGATCCAAAACATGGACAGTGACAACACAACAATCTGCCAGAATACAAGCTGCTGAAATTAAATTCCTTAGACCAATAGCAGGATATCAAAGAACAGACAAAAAACATAACACAGACTTAAGGTTGTTTTACGAGCCTGAAAATCTTCAGACTCGGCACCCACATCTTAAAGTCCCTCCCGGAGGACTTGCTCCTTGGATTTTTCTGTCCTAAAAAAGTCTATTGACCCTGACTGGGTTTAAACCCACTACCCTTGGAATGAGAGGAAAGGAACGTAAGCACTAGTCCACTGCAGCCAACATTTGTTCGTTCTGTTGAGGCTAAAATGTGAATTATATGTCTTAAATTAATGAGTCATTTTTTAACATCTTACCTCATATTTTATGTTTCTTCAAACACGGGAACTAGTTTTCGAGAGAAGGATCTCTCTCATTTTCAACCGACATTATGACTACCAGATTTTTGTTGGAATCTCCATCAATAACGTTGCCATCTGGTGTTGTGATTTGATGAACTTTGAGATGAGGTCACGTTCATCAGGAATCTCGAAATTCATGGATCTAAATTTGTTATTCTGAATATATATCTTCTCCCAAATTGTCAATTCTAAAGGTTTTTCCAAATGTTTTAAAAGTAGGGCTTCTTTTTCAATTTTTAATTTTATGATTCTCCAATAAACTATGTGCTGCAATAGCTGATTTTTCAATTTCACCATTTTTAATATTTCTGAAGTGTTCCTTAGTGCGAGTGTCCAAATTTCTTTTTGTTTTTCCTGTGTATACTTTATTGCAGTCCTTACAATTAATTTGATAAATTACAGATATTTTGCTATCTGGGGTGTTCAATTTCTTATTAGTTATTAATAGATTACCAAGGCTAAATTTATTTATCAGTGCCAATGTAATATTCAATTTGTTGAAAATTTTTTGAAATTTGTTATGTATTTAAAAAAAAAATTTGGACACTCGCACTAAGGAACACTTAAGAAATATTAAAAATGGTGAAATTTAAAAATCAGCTATTGCAGCACATAGTTTATTGGAGAATCATAAAATTGAAAAAGAAGCCCAACTTTTAAAACATTTGGAAAAACCGGTTGAATTGGACCAATTTGGGGAGGAAGAGTAGATATTAGGAAGGACAAGTTTAGGATCCGCTGAATTTCGGAGGATTGCTGATGAGATAGGCGACATCATCTCGAAGTTCATCAGAATCAACAACCAGGATGGCAACATGTATTGATGAAGATTTCAACGAGGAGTCCGGTGAAGTCATAGATGTCGGTTAAAAATGAGAGAGATCCTTCTCTTGAAAACTAGTTCCCGTGTTTGAAAAAACATAAAGTATGAAATCATCATCATCATCACTCCAGGGATTAGGCAATTGCCCGTTCCGACTTCATAATGCATCAGCCCAACGTCTTCTAGGTCTCCAACATCACGCCTTCCTCTTGCTTGATAATTTCTGGCTAACAATGGATATCTCTCCTTACTCATTCCATCCATGTGATCAATCCATTTCTGTCTGTAATTCGTGACTTTATCCAATAAAGGCTGTACTTTCAATTTCTATCAAGTCTTGTACATCCTTTTACTTGTCTTAGGAACCTCATCTCCGCCGTCTGTATTCTATCCTTCTGTCTTTTCACTGGGACCCAAGTTTCACATCCATACAATATTGTGGGAACCGCCATAACATTATACGTTTTTATCTTGGTTCCTTTTCTAATTTTATTTTTGAATGTTCTCTGTATTGTTCCACACACCGTCTGAAATTTATTTATTTTGGAGTCAATATCTCTTTCCACATTGTAGCCAACATCACAGCCCAAATATTTGAAACTAGACACCTGTTCTATACTTTGATTTTCTAAAATAATTTGGATCTCACTGGATCTCTTCCTCTAAAAGCCATGGTCTTCGTTTTTCTTACAGAAATCTTTAGATCGTATGAAGTAAGATGTTAAAAAATGACTCATTAATTTACGAATTAAGAACCTCATATTGTTATTTGCCATATTTAACTATGTCTTGTTTAAATGTAGAAATATTATTTGTATTGATTTGTTTGTTGCAGCTGGACTCGCCGCTGTGGGAAACAATTAGTGAAGCTGCCAAGGATCTAATTAGACGGATGTTAACAATAGATCACACACAAAGAATTACAATACAGGAAGTGCTTAACCACAGATGGCTTAGGGTAAGTATCTCCTACCCATATCTCCTACCCATATCTCCTACCCATATCTCCTACCCATATCTCCTACCCATATCTCCTACCCATATCTCCTACCCATATCTCTTACCCATATCTCCTACCCATATCTCCTACCCATATCTCCTACCCATATCTCCTACCCATATCTCCTACCCATATCTCCTACCCATATCTCCTACTCATATCTCCTACCCATATCTCCTACCCATATATCCTACCCATATCTCCTACCCATATCTCCTACCCATATCTCCTACCCATATCTCCTCCTTCAACAGACATCGACCCAGTCAATACAACTTCAACAATTAACTTTTGATTTTGTTTATTTTTTATTATTTCACTCACCTCATACTTCATAATTCATAGCAGACCCAGGATTTCTTCACATCTTTTGTGACATTCTCAATGCTGTGTCAAGTTCACAACTGACGTCCAACGGCCTTCTATCCTGCAGACTGACCTCTGCGCCATCTGGTAGCCGACCGAAGAATTTCCAAATTAGTCCTCTCTCTTTATAACCGGGTATTTCAAAATTCATAGTTGTATTTTCATTCTTGCATATGTAAATTTTTTTCCCAAATTGTGAGTTTCCTTCGGTTTTTTCCAATTGTTTAAGTAATTTTGTTTTGGTTTCTATTCTAATGTTTTTCTGACCAGGCATGTGCAGCTATTGCAGATTTTTCGGTTTCTCCATTTTTAACATTTCTGAGGTGTTCTTTTAATCTTGTATTTAGATTCCTTTTTGTTTTTCCTATGTATATCTTTTCACAATCTTTACAATTAATTTGATAAATTCCCGATTTTTTGCAGTCTTCAATCTTTTCATTTTTGTTGGTTTTTATTAAATTACCTAAACTGTAATCATTTTTCGGTGCCAATTTAATGTTGAATTTGTTGAGAATGTCACAAATAATGTGAAGAAACCCTGGGTCTGCTATGAATTATGAATTATGAGGTGAGTGAAATAATAAAAAATAAACAATATTAAAAAATCTCATAGTGTTATTTCCTATCTACATAACTTAACTAACTTTTGGACTTCACAAACAAACTTTTAAAAACATACGGAGAAGATAATTTTTTGTTAAGGACATGTCCACACAAACCGTGGATTGGTCACTGAAACTGGTCCTGTGAAAATCACAGAGTTTACGAGGTAAGACTTAAAAATAAACTGATTATTTTAAAATAAATAATTATTTTAATTAATAAATGAGTTAGAATTTAACACCTCACTTCATAATTGTAGATTTCTTGAAGACATGTTTCAATACTTCTGGATATTAACTTTAGTTCCATCTAAGTGTTAAATTGGTGGTTGCTTTTACTCCCTCTGTTGGCAGACTGATGAACTTCCAAATTAAATATTTTTCCCAGGGAATTCATGATTTTTCTTTTATTTTTGTGGATGTGAATTTTCTCCCAAACTGTAAGTTCCTTAGATTTATCTGTTTCAATAATTTTGCCTTTGTTTCGATTCTGTGTTTTTCTGACCCTCAGGCATATGCAGCTATTGCAGATTTTTCTTTTTTTTAATATTAAGGATTTCCTCTACATTACAATAGTTATCCTCCAGCCTAAATGTATTTTGCTCTGTCAGAGATTTCTATCCTCAGCATCTTTTTCTTAGAGGTTTCTGCTGATCATGTTTCTTCTCACTGTTCCCTGGGTTCCCCCCTCCTCCTCCTGGCTTCAACATTCCAATCCAGCGTTATTCTTGGGATTCTATTATTCTCCATCTCTTCAAGACTATTTCCCCATTTTTAACATTTCTAAGCTGTTCTTTCCATTTGTATTCAAGTTCCTTTTTGTTTCTCCTAAGTAACATTAGGAGCACCTTAGAAATAATAAACATGGGGAAATACATAACTGCACATGCGTGCTCAGAAAACACAGAATCAAAACAAAAAAAACCAAATTATTGAAACAGTTGGATAAATCTAACAACTCATAGTTTTGGAGAAAATTCTCATCCGTAAAATAAAAGAAAATCTTGAATTTTGAAATTCCCAGGGAAAAAGATTTAATTTGGAAGTTTATCAGTCAGCCACCAGAGGGATTAAGAAGCAACCTACAGGTAGCCAACCACCATTTCAACAGTTAGATGGAGTTGAAGATGATACACAAAAGTACTGAAACATGTTCTTGAGAAATGTACAATTATGAGGTGAGTTGTTAAATTCTACTGAACTTTTATAGGAAAAAATCACTATGAGCTTCAATTTAAGATTTAAATTAAAACGTTTTATACCTCACCTCATGTCCTGTCTTCTAATTATACTGCAGTTTCAAAACCTAGGCAGCTTCAGCTTCAGTAATTTCTTGTTGACTGATTGACATAACATGAGTCGACAAGAAATTACTAAAGATGAAGCTGCCTAGGTTTCGAAACTGGTATAATTAGAAATCTTAAATTAAACTTCATAGTATCACTTCCTTTAAATATTATGAAATTTATTATTTATTTATATATTTATTTATCGTGGTGTGAGACAAGGCTGCCCCCTATCCCCAACACTCTTTGCAATTTTTATCAATGAAGTAATATGTTGCTGGAACAAAACATATAAATTTGGAATAAGAATATCAGAAAATAGAAAATTAAACACCATACTGTTTGGAGATGACCAAATAATAATAGCAAATTCCGAAGATAATCTGCAGAAAGGTCTGTATGAACTTAACAAAATTACAGAAGAATATGGTTTGAAGATATCTACAGAAAAAACAAAAATTATGGCATTTCACGGTGTAGATCCTGTCAGAAGTAAAATTGTACTGGACAATAAAATTTTGGAGCAGGTGAATAATTTTACATATCTAGGATGCAATATCTCATATGAAGAAGAAAAGGATGTAAATGCAAAAATATCTAAATTTTTAAGAATTTTAGGGTTAATAAATTCTATCTTCAAGCCACAGTTAGTCCAAAAGCATTCAAGACTGAAAGTGTATAAAACACTGGCTCTTCCAACTCTTTTGTATGGTAGCGAAGTATGGACGTTGAAACAGAAGGATATACAGAGACTTAGATCTGCTGAAATGAGATATCTTCGGAGGACCAGGATACACACTACTAGATCACAAAAAAAATGAAGACATCTTAGAAGAATTACACATGGAATCTTTAGAAAACAAAATTTCTGATTATAAGTCAAGATGGATGTAACATGTTCATCGAATGGAAGATCACAGAATACCCAAACAAATGTTAAGATATCAACCTGCAGGAAGAAGAAGACCAGGACGTCCACTCAAAAGACTTTTGGATGGTGTTTCTCTTGAGGCCGAAATAGGTCAACAAATGGTTTAAATTTGTGAATGTATTATGATGATGATAATGATGATATTTATTTTATTTATGCCAAGCATTTGGCAGGTAGTGTAGGGATGATACATCTCTTGTTGTGGATTGCACAAAGTGGGGAAGAGAGAATTCCAATTCTGTGCAAATGTTTTTGACAGGCAATCATGACCTGTGGTTAATCTAAAAGATACAGCACAACTTTTCTTGGATTTTAAATAATTGTGTGTTGAATGACTCACATGTTTTATTTCTTCAAACTTCGTTAAAATAAATAGACAATGTATTTTTATATTTGAAGAGAAAAATTTTCGCCTAGACCGAGACTCGAACCCGGGACCCTTGGCTTTCTGGGCCAAGTGCTCTACCAACTGAGCTACCGAGGCAAGTTGCGATCTAGACACAAATTTTTCTCTTATATACGTTGTAATTCCCTCGTGCCAAATGCTTGAAACCGTAGCTTCTATCTTGCAAATGGCGGCTTCTTAGTTAAGAAGACATTTATTGGGAATTTAACATTACTTTATAGCCAGTAGGGCTTCTATTGACGATTTTATTATTAATTTAACACTTCTCATTGAAGGATAAATTATATTTGAAGAGAAAAATTTTCGCCTAGACCGAGACTCGAACCCGGGACCCTTGGCTTTCTGGGCCAAGTGCTCTACCAACTGAGCTACCGAGGCAAGTTGCGATCTAGACACAAATTTTTCTCTTATATACGTTGTAATTCCCTCGCGCCAAATGCTTGAAACCGTAGCTTCTATCTTGCAAATGGCGGCTTCTTAGTTAAGAAGACATTTATTGGGAATTTAACATTACTTTATAGCCAGTAAGGTTTCTATTGACGATTTTATTATTAATTTAACACTTCTCATTGAAGGATAAATTATATTTGAAGAGAAAAATTTTCGCCTAGACCGAGGCTCGAACCCGGGACCCTTGGCTTTCCGGGCCAAGTGCTCTACCAACTGAGCTACCGAGGCAAGTTGCGATCTAGATGCAAATTTTTCTCTTATATACGTTGTAATTCCCTCGTGCCAAATGCTTGAAACCGTAGCTTCTATCTTGCAAAAAGTGTTAAATTAATAATAAAATCGTCAATAGAAGCCCTACTGGCTATAAAGTAGTGTTAAATTCCCAATAAATGTCTTCTTAACTAAGAAGCCGCCATTTGCAAGAGAGAAGCTACGGTTTCAAGCATTTCGCGCGAGGGAATTACAACGTACATAAGAGAAAAATTTGCATCTAGATCGCAACTTGCCTCGGTAGCTCAGTTGGTAGAGCACTTGGCCCGGAAAGTCAAGGGTCCCGGGTTCGAGTCTCGATCTAGGCGAAAATTTTTCTCTTCAAATATAATTTATCCTTGAATGAGAAGTGTTAAATTAATAATAAAATCGTCAATATATTTTTAAATCTGAAGTGATTGCATCCTTTCTTTGCTTGCTTGATAACACATATGCAAATTTTAATTATGCTGAATCAGAATATAAACTTAGTTTGTCTGCATCAGGTACTAATTTTTCACAACATAAGAAATAGTAAAATATAATATTTATATTAACTTCTATAAAATTTATGTTATAATCAGTTAATAAATCCACAACATAATATTCATAAGTGACGCCACGAGTGATTTCCAAATTATCAATAAATTCAAGACTCACGAAGTGAGGAGTGAATTTATCTACGAGGATTTGGAAATCAAGAGTGGCATTTGTTAGGACTATTTAACGAATAAAATTAAGCTGTTTACTCACAAATCATTATTTAACTATAGTTATTTTAAAATATTTATATATTTAATGTAAACACCGATGTTTGAAAACAAATGAGAAGCGATAGGTACGCTTCATTTGCTTGTTGTGTTCATCACTGCAACCAGATCATACTATTTATTTCCAAAGGAACGCAATATTGTAAAAATGCTCTCTAGTGGAGAAAAAATGAAACACATCAAACTGTATATTAATTCATTTCTGATGTCCTATGATGTAAATATGACAATTATATTTTTCTGGGAAAAAATACATTTAAGAAAGTGCAAACAGTGGTTTCTTTTTTTGGTCATATAATCAATTGCTACAAATGTTTTTATATTAACTCCCACATGCGGTATGTGTCCACCACTGTGGTCTCGAGCTAGCGTGCTGCCTTGTCACGCAGCAGGCCCGGGTTCGATCCCTGGTTGGGGCAGTTTTTCTGGGTGAGGTTTTTATCGGGGTTTTTTCCTCACCTGTAAGACAAATGTCAGGAAAACTTTAAGGTCCAAACGGTCCCCGAAATCATATGGCCATCATCATCATCATCATCATCCTTATCATTATCACCATCATCATCCTTCACCGGTGTGGAAAGCAACGGGAAGCTACCACACCTACACAATTCCGTAGTAAAGCTGCAAGCATAGCATGAAAATGCTATGATTGCAGTGAAGGACCTGCCTTCGGGCAGAATTACTTACTATGGATGTGGTATGTGTTGACATTCATGCACTATATATACAATCTGGTAGCCGTATTTCTTAGCGATTCAGTCACTGCAAAATAATGCTATGACCTATTCAGAATGTTAAAAAGGAGGTGCTTTCTTTATTATGATAAACTTTAGTTGGTAAATTCTAGGCAAAACACGACTGTGATTGGTTGTAAATAAAAAATCATTGAAATGTGATTGGTCATTGACTCCCATTTGGGGCATGAGTTAAATAGTCATTGAAACAGTTCCCTCATTACTTCATTTTCTCGAATCATGTGACAAAATATTTATTTTTCCTAAAGTTTTCTATAATCTCTTGCTGTAGCCGTGTGGTGCCTGGTGCAAAGCCATGGGGTAGGAAACTCTCATGGAGGTTTAGCCGTTATGAGACCGGTGCCCACCCAGCATCATGAGGCATTTGGATAGCTACAATAAGTAGTACCTTCAGGTTGAGGAAACCAGTTATAACTGCTGGGGGCCTGATTTTTTGACCAAATATCACCTCTACTTTGGCTGGATGATCACCCAGCTGTGTATCATATGTGGATGTGAGACCAGCAATCAGCTTGTAGGTCAAGTGACTTGATATGCTATAACAGGTGTTCCATTGCCTCCCTCGATGTGGCTGTTAATTGTTTTGTTGCGTTTGTTTCAGGACAGAGATAAGGGTGCAACCAAAGTCCACCTGCAAGACACAGTAGAAGAAATGAAAAAATTCAACGCCCGGAGAAAACTGAAGGGTGCAGTTCTTGCAGCTGTTTCATCACCTAAATGGACGTCGTTTTATTCCGATCCTAACAGCGACGGTTTCTCAGATTTTGGAGAAGATGAAGTTACATCTTCGGGTGAGTCTTCACGACGTGTAGGAAGCTCCTGTAGGAATGTTCATAATTTTAAATAAATAGTAATTTCATTTTATTAATAGCAGACTTTATGGTGAGTCACTAACAAAGAGGGGAATTTTTAAAAAATTTGCTTTGCGTTCCCAGATCACAAGTAGTTTTCTTGAATTCTTTCAAAATATATTGAATTAAAAAAAATTCATCATCCATGCAAGTATTAGGCCGTGTGGCTTGTTACGGTCTCAAAGAGAAATTTTCCATCCAGCACTTTTTTGGACGTCCCAGCAATCTTTTGCCTTGGGAGCAGTAATGAAGCATGGCTTTTGGAATTCTATGAGATGGCATTCGTTGAAGATGGGCTTTCCAGTTGTTCTGATAGTTTTGTATATGGTGAAGAATGGGTTCTACAGCCAACTCTTCCTTAATTTTCTCATTTCTTTTATGGTCCCACTTTGTGTAGCCTGCTGTACGGTGCATAAATAGCATTTATTTGCTGTTATTTTCCACAAAAGGCCATCACCTTAGTCTTCTTTGTATTGATTTCCATGCAAATATACTAAAATTGTGTATAAAATTCTATAAATCTGTTTCTGTTGGAGCTATTAATAACAAATCATCTGCAAAAAAGTAAGGAGCCTATTTTTAGGTTTCTATTAATTTGAATAGAACTGTGTCTCATCTGTCGCCAATCTTGAAAATTAAATTTAAAAAATTTAATTCAATATTACAGTGGCACCAATTAACAAATTTAGTCGGGGTAATCTTCTAATCTAATATATAAAAATGAATGTTTGTTGGTTGGTTTCTTTGTTTGTTTGTATTCTATGCGCGGCCATACCGTTGATCCGATTTTGATGGGGTTTTTTGCAAAATGTTCAGGAGATTCCCGGGATGAACATAGGCTATAAGTGAGTTGTGATATTCAACCCCTCACCCCTAAAAATCATCCTTTGTAGTGAAAAATGTTAAATAAAGTTCCTATTTGGACGCTTAAATGGCTTACGCTGCCTAAACCATAACAAATACACAAAATTAATGTACACAGAATTGAATATCTCAAAAAGCTCTACAAAAAAAGTCCGCGACAGCATATGTTTATCTTTTACGGATAACTCACAATAACCGTTTTTGTCTTTTATTGATGCCAAGAAGATCAGGATAAGCTGATTCCCAGACGAGCATAGCAGCACGAGGCTGGTGGTAAATATACATTAACATTTATGGTGAAATTAAATATTTCTTACCTCTCCTCATATAAATATTCTAAGTTGATTGCGATTTCGAACCATAACTGTCTCATCTTCAGAACTTTCTTGGCGACTGATGTTATGTCGATTGGAAGAAACTCTTCTTCTTCCCTCTGTTGGTGGACTGATGAACCTCTGGATCAGGTCAAAATTTGCGGGAATTTCAAAGTTCATAAGTTTCCCTTTGTTTTTCTGAATGTGGATCTTTTCCCAAACCGTGGGTTCCTTTTGTTTGTCTATTTGTTTAATTAGACTGGTTTTTGATTCAATTAAATGTTTTTTGGACCAAGCATGAGCAGCTACTGCTGACTTTTCCACTTCTCCATTTTTGACGTTTCTAAGATGTTCTTTCATCCTTGTTTTCAAATTTCTTTTCGTTTTCCAATATAAATTTTTGTCACAATCCCTGCATTTGATCTGATAAATTCCTGATTTATTTCCGTTTTCAATTCTTTCATTTTATTGGTTTTAATTATCCTATTAAGGCTGTATTCAATCTTTGGTTCATCGGTCCACCAACAGAGGGACGAAGAAGAGTTTCTTCCGATCGACATAACATCAGTCGCCAAGAAAGTGCTCAAGATGAGACTGTTGTGGTCTTGAAATCTACTTAGAAAATATATATGAGGAGAGGTAAGAAACATTTAATTTCACCATAAATTAAACCTCATAGTGATTAATTCATATAAAAGATAAACATTAACATTTATTTAGGAGTAGCAGCTCACGCCGGGTATTACCTAGTTACTAATAAAAAAGGTTAATGTCCCAGATGGTAAGAAATAATGAAATTTATCAAATTAGTTGAAATGTGAATAAGGAAGTAGATATAGAGAAAAGTAAAGGAATTTGAGGATACGTACAAAAGAACATTTTACAAATATTAAAAAAGGTGAAATTGAAAAATTGGCAATTGCAGCTCATTTGCTAAAGAATCAGAAAATTGGAAGAGAAACTAAACTTTTGAAAAATTTAGAGAGCCTTTGGAATCAGAAGTTTGGGAAAAGATTCAGAAGAACAAATATAAATCTATGAATTTTGAAGTCCCAGCGAGCAAAACTTAATCTCCAAGTTCATAAAATTGGCATCAGATGGCAGTTTGAAAGATGATGTTAACGGTAAAATTTCGACAGTTGGAGATTTGACTTACTATGGAGGCAAAGGCCTTTGAAACTGGTATCGTGAAAACATGAAACTTTATGAGGTGACATGTAAAAAGTTTTAACAGACTCAATTTATAATTTGAAAATTACCTCATAGTTTTACTTACCACCGTAATTTTAATTCAAAATGTTTTTATTTGTTTATTTGGATTTTCCAAACAAACCACAACCTTTGACTGCTATAGTAGAAGAGTTTGGGCAGAGATGATCATAAGAATTAAATGAATCGTGATTTCTTCTTACCTCATACTTCTATGTTTTTTTAAACACAGCACTAGCAGTATCGGCAACCCATTGTCACTATCATCAGCTGTTTTCACAACTGTCAATTTATTTCTTTTGCCGGTAATTATCCAAACTGCCATCTATTAGAAAATGATTCATTCAAAAGAACACCAGATGGCAGTTTGGATAATTACCGGCAAAAGAAAAAATTGACAGTTGTGAAAACAGCTGAGGATGGTGACAATGGGTCGCCGATACTGCAGTGCTGTGTTTAAAAAACATAGAAGTATGAGGTAAGAAGAAATCACAATTCATTTAATTCTTATGAATTGAACCTCATAATGTTAAAAATTCCCAAATTTAATATATAAAAGATGATCATGTTTCATGGTCACCGATGTGGCACCCATGGACTTCTTCTTCTGAGGTCATATGAAGAGCATAGTGTATGTGAATCCTGTCAAAACATGTATGGACTTGTGGAATGCAGGCTTTCACGGCCGGTAATCATGGTGATAAAAGATTCCGGGCTATGTGGCCGTGGTCTATAACTGGCGTTTCTTCCAGACGTTTCTCCCTCAACTGCGGAGGGCATCTTCAGTGGCGAGCGCTTACAGCTGTTGTTTCCCTGTCGTAGACTCGACTGCGAGGGAGAAACGTCTGGAAGAAACGCCAGTTATAGACCACGGCCACATAGCCCGGAATCTTTTATCACCATGTATGGACTTGGTTTCTAGGTTTGTAGCAGCCGCTGACGATGTCAATCTCCTGGGATACTAAAGTGTGCGTGAGAGAGTAGGATGGTCCTTGTCTTGCATATAATGATCTTTTCGTGTTTTTCTTAGTTCTCATTCCTCACTGTTGTTCCAATTTATAAAAAAATAACGTATAAAAAATTTCATACACATACAGTGACGGTAACCTATATCTCAGAGCATATTTCTGTTTCTATGTTCTATTCTTAATGAAAGGAGGTACTTACTTGTGTGAAGTCTATTATAATATACATAAAGCATACTTTCCTTGCAGAATGACAATGCAAGAAGAGTTGTAACACACGAAGCAGATTCTAATGCACAGTGTGCATATCATCTCTGCCACATTTCTTTCCTGAAGTCGCAAATAAAGGAACACATTATTGCACCACTACTAGAACAACTGGAAAGCCCATCTTCAACGAATGCCATCTCATAGAATTCCAAAAGCCATGCTTTGTTACTGCTCCCAAGGCAAAAGATCGCTGGGACATGCAAAAACGTGTTGGATGGAAAAAACCTCTTTGAGACCGTAACAGGCCACATGACCTAATTCGTAAATTAATGAGTCATTTTTACATCTTACCCCATATTTTATGTTTCTTCAAACACGGGAACTAGTTTTCAAGAGAAGGATCTCTCTCATTTTCAACCGACATTATGACTACCGGCTTTTCGTTGGAATCTCCATGAATAACGTTACCATCTGGTGTTGATTTGATGAACTTCGAGATGAGGTCACGTTCATCAGGAATCTCGAAATTCATGGATCTAAATTTATTGTTCTGAATATATGTATCTTCTCCCAAATTGTCAATTCAATTTACATTTAACAGATTTAAACTATCCCCAAGAATATAAAAATTCCCGTGCATCATACACTAAAACGTAATTATAGAGGAAAAGTAAGCTAATGGGTTCATGCCCCATTTATAGATGAAGGGCCTCTCTTCTCTAATTTCTAATAATTCAACTAAAAATGTTTTATAAGTTTGGCCTCTTTTCAATTTTATGATTCTCCAACAAACTATGTGCTGCAATAGCTGATTTTTCAATTTCACCATTTTAATATTTCTGAAATGTTCCTTTGTGCAAGTGCCAAATTCCTTTTTGTTTTTCCTATGTATACTTTATTGCAGTCCTTACAATTAAACTAGTTCCTGTGTTTAAAGAAACATAAAATACGCGGTAAGATATAAAAACGACTCATTAAAATACGAATTAAGAACATATTGCCAGTCTCCCATCGGACACCTCCCAGGTGGCGGATAGAGGAATGCTCACCAGATATGGCGGGTACTGGGTAAATAAAATACCCAGGGCTGACCAAAACTAGCGCTGCTGCCTTGCAGTAAGATACTGGACTATCAAAGGCTAGAGGAAGAAAACCTAAAACAAAAATTACCCGTCCCCCAGGTTGGGGGTTGATGCATCGGGCCAGCTCCTCGTTCATCATAAAAGGAAAAACTGCTAAAGAAACCAAACATCATGTCTCGGAAAAACACTCTAGGACGATTAAAGCTTCGGTACTTGGACCTTTGCTTTTTTCAATCTACATAAATGACATATCTAACTCCCTAAAGCATTGCAAACATAATTTATTTGCAGACGACATGCAAATCTACATCCACACAGACAAATATTCACTAAATGACGATGTTGCCAAAATTAACGAGGATCTTGACTCACTAATGACTTGGACAGTTAAATATGGACTGCAATTAAATCCTACAAAGTCACAATCAATCATTATGGGTCATCAGAGACTATTATCTACAATTAACCTAAACACAGTTTCGCATGTGTCACTAAACGGAGTTCAAATCCCTTATAGTGAGACAGTAAAAATTCTAGGAGTATTAATTGACAAAAACTTAAATTGGAATACACAAATAAACCATACATGCAAAACAGTCTTCTCAATAATACATTCATTAAATCGTGTACGAAATTGTTTGCCATTCGCCCTTAGGAAAATGTTAGTAGAAACACTTGCAATGCCCCATTTTGATTATTGTGACACTCTTTTTACAGACTTAAATATTATTTCCACTCAAAGACTTCAACGTGTTCATAATTCTTGCGCACGTTTTATTTGTGGTATTCGCAAATTGACCATGTTACACCGTCCCTGGAACAATTATCGTGGTTTCGTCTAAGAGATCGTAGAACTGTCCATTCCCTATCCCTTCTCTATAAAATACTTCACACATCATCGCCTAATTATTTATCACGCCGCTTCATCAGACTATCCGACACACATAATCTTGACACTCGATCCCATCAGCACATTGTCCTTTATATCCCGCCTCATCACACTGTATATTATTCATTATCTTTTACGGTGTCACTTACCAAAACATGGAATTCCCTTCCACCCTATGTCAGAGACTGTCAAACTATAACATCCTTCAAAAACAAACTAAAGAATTATTTAATAACAAACTAACTTATACACCTCACTGATAGTATTCTTTTAGCAATATTAATATATTTAATTATTTATGTAAATAATATTAAGAATAACAAATATTTTTATTTGTTTTGTTTTAAATATTGTATAATCGTAAAATTAGTTTTCTATATCTCACTATTTTCCTGTTTTTTATATACACTAGACAGGGACAATTTAATATGTCTTGCTTGTATACATTTTATTATTAGTTTTAGTCTTAATTTTAGCTAATATTAACTGGTTGTATTATAGATCGTAATGTGTATATTAGATATTATCTTTTGATCAAATTTTTACTTAGTGTTTGATATTAGAGTTAATTAAGATTGTTATATTCTTATGTAATATATGTTTGTCCTGGTGAGTGGAAGAGAAGGCCACATGGCCTTAACTCCACCAGGCTAAATAAATCTTAAATCTTAAAAAATCTTAAAGCTAAGAAAAAGGACTTTGAAAATTGGCACGTTGGATCTCAATGGAAAGGAGGAAGAGCGTAAGAATGAAGAAAACTTGGATAGAAGGGGTACAAGCAGCTTTGAATATTAGAGGATTGCAAGAAGATCAATGGATGGACAGAGAGGAATGGCATTTGGTTTCCAGAACACGGCAGCAGCTGCCATGTTACCGGATGATGATGATGATGAAGATCATCATAATGTTATTTCCGATATTTAACTATGAACACATGACCTAATACTTACATGGATGATGTTGATGATTATAGCAAGATGGAACAACGTATCGCTCAATAGTACTACGGGTACATTAACAAGACAGCTGTTCCTTCTGAGTATTTGTGACAGAACAGAATACAAACACATTGTTCCAAATTTTGTAATAATACAATTCCTCACTGGTCGTGGGAAATTTGGCCAATACCTTGAGAGATTCATCATCAGAGAGAATGAAAGCTGTAAGTGTCATATTAGCAGCCAGAGTGTTGAACTTGTTATCTTTGATTGTCCTTTGTTCTGGAATGAAATGTTTGAAATCAATCTTCTTCTTCTTCTTCTTAAACTTAATTTGTAGGATTTTCATCCTGTTTATTTCCAAAATCACTCCTCGGAGGAAGACGTATTGGATGTGCATCCACTGTCTATCCATCTCTTGGCAGGTCTTCCTCTTGTTCTTCTCCCGTCCATTGGTCTATCTTCTTTAACTCTTTTTGCAAGTCGGTTTTCATCCCTTCTATCTATATGACCCTTCCAATATTTTCGTCTATCTATAATAAATTTGGTTATGTCTTGAATATGGCATTTGTGCCTAATTTCTGTGTTGTGTATTTTATCAAATAATGTTTTCCCTGAATAGTTCTTAAGATTTTCATTTCACATGTACATAAAGCTCACAACGAAGGAATGGTGCCTGTATCCATATTGGGCGGCCACATCTTCGTCAAGTCTTCAACGGTCAACAGGACGACAAGGAATAGCACAGCTAAACTTGTAGGGCTGGAAGAAGCAGCCCTCTCTTGGGGGGGGGGGTGGATACCAGAGGAGCATGTTTGGAGGCTCAGAGGAAGCAGCCCTTCCACCATCCTTGTCCTGCAAAGCACTCGTAATGCTTCCAGGAGACATTTATCTTACTGAGAAGCTTCATGGAAATCAGCCAGATAAAGACGTTGGGCTGATGCATTATGAAGTCGGAACGGGCAATTGCCTGATCCCTGGAGTGGTGATGATGATGATGATATATTATTTGTTTAGTTTTTGTTGTATCAGCTCTAGTTTCTGCTCCATATACGATAACTGGTCGAACTATCATCTTATAAATAACACTGCCTGTTTAAGTAAACCACCCACAGAGTGCTTTTGACTACAAAAACATTTGACTGATTATTCTTATACAAAGATGGCACTGATGTATAATCCTGGAGGACAAAGACCAAGAAAGCGCTGCGCAGAACAGGCAAACACCTAATCCGTGAAGGATGATGATGAGTAGTAGTACTATTCAAATGTTGTGAAGCTCTTGATTTGTCATCAGCTTCCCAATAATATTCAGCAATTTGGATGGTGTTGCAACTAATTTCTCAAGATCAGTGCAGAACATCAAGTGATCCTTGTTCATTATCGTATTTGTGTCCTTGCATACTATGCAGTGTGGAGAGTCTAGTAGCTTAATTCTATGTAGATGTGCTGCCAAGCAATCATGACCAGTTTCAAGACAAAATGATGCAACGGGGGCTGTTTGGTATTGTATCTGGTTCTAGTAATGACTTCCATATCTTGGTTTCACATTGGATTTTGTTTTATTCAGCTATATGGGATTTTATTTTCATTTTGGTGTAGAGTTGCACTGATTTATAAGACAGGTAATTGATCTTACTCTGTTGGATGAGTGCAAGCATATCAGCCTTCTCATTACCTTCCACGCCACAATGTGCTGGAATCCATTATAGAACATCATTTCTGTTTAGATTTTTCAACATCCTGATGCAATTTTTGGCTTCTATTATTCTATGGTCTTGGATGGCCTGGTTGTGTGTGTAAAAATGCTCTCTAGTGGAGAAAAAATGAAACACATCAAACTGTATATTAATTCATTTCTGATGTCGTTTGATGTAAATATGACAATTATATTTTTCTGGAATGTTATTACCTGGGAAAAAAATACATTTAAGAAAGTGCAAACAGTGGTTTCTTTTTTTGGTGGTACAATCAATTGCTACAAATGTTTTTATATTAACTCCTGCAAGGGCTATGTGTTGATATCTATGCACTATATATACAATCTGGTAGCCATATTTTTATAGGCTCAGTCACTGCAAAATAATGGTCAGACCTGTTCAGAATATTAAAAAGGAGGAGCCTTCTTTAATATGGTAAATATAACACTGATAAATATTTAGTGAAACACGACTCTGATTGGTTGTAAAACAGAAATCATTGAAACGTGATTGGTCATTGACTCCCATTTGGGGCATGAGTTAAATAGGCAGCTTAATCTCCCCCACCATTATTGAGGCATTTATCGAGTTGGGGCACAAGTTTTTCTAGCTCTGGTTGTAGAATCCGCCCGCCTGCGATGCGAACCATTCCCGCACTGCTGTTTTCACTTCATTGTTAGCCTCCGAGGAATGTCTTGAGGTGCAGGTAGGGATGAAAGTCACTCACAGCGAAATCCGGGCAGTAAGGCAGAATGGTCAATTTGTTCCCAGCAAAATTTTGTGATGAGATTTTCGGTGTGGCCGAGCGTTGTCAGGAAGCAACACAACAGCATCCCACGCCTCTTGTTCTGATGGAGCTTCTTCAAGGTCTGACGATAGGTTCCTCTATTATTGGATTCACCCTGAACCGAAAGTGCGTTTTTCGGCTCATTATTGTAGCGACGTTCTCCTCCCTACACTGGAATATTTATGAACTATGCCAATATCCTTTTCTCCTGGTAGTTACCCCCACTCTCCCCTCTTTACCCTTCCTGCCGCGCAATGTCTACGGCGCATCTCCCCTCTACTTCGGAACCTTCATATACGTGGTGCACTAACAGAACAGGATCATTCGATCATTCAAGCAGTCATCGTTTAGTTGTTCAAGCAGATTCAAGGTTTGAATCCGCATCCAGGTCACGATGCGACTGGAATTCTAATAGACAAGCTAGTCTGAGGCCGAGAAGAGGCCTGGTTTAGTTAGTCCGGCAGACCAGGGAAGAAGTGGTCCCTGACTCGGACACAAGTATGAGTGTTGCGTGAAGTATGGTATGTTTTTTCTTATGTAAGAGTATCGTCATTTATTTATTTACATTGCTATTTTGGTTGTATGATCGTAACAATTATTTTTGTTAATTTATTTTTTATTCAGACAACTTGTTTATATTAAATGTCATCTTTTAAACAACTTCCCTGCTTCTTCATTAATGTATACGTAGTTGTTTACAATCCTGTACGGAAAGTCACTCAAGTAGGAAACTATTCCCAGCTCCTTTACTATTATGCTGTTTAGCTTTCTTGAAAGACAATTATTATCTTTTTCACTCACTCTATGTATTTAAGAATCATTATTGGTAGCAGAGCGTGGTTAATAAACGCCACAAATGGTAGCAGAGCGTGGTTCTCTTGCCCACAAATGGTAGAGTAGCGTGGTTCTGATGGAGCTTCTTCAAGGTCTGACGATAGATTCCTCTATTATTGGATTCACCACAAGATAAGAATTCGATGAGTAGGACTCATTTTCTGTCCCAAAAAACAGTGTACATGATCTTGCACGTTGGCATGGTTTGTTTGAATTTCTTTTTCCTTGGCGTTGCAGTGTGCCTCCATTCCATGAACTGCTGGATTCAGGTGTCATGTGAGACGAGACACCCAAGTCTCATCACCTGTCATCATATGGTCAAGAAACTCATCACCTTGTAACGTGTAAGAAAGCTCAATGCATTGGAAGCTCATTTGGCTTTGTGTTCGTTGGTGAGCATCTTGGGTACCCATCACGAGCACAATTTTTTATATCGTAATCAATCTGTTACAATTGTGTAGACAACACTCTGTGACAATTGTGGAAAATTCAAAGAAAGCGAACAAATTGTGAACCTCCTGTCCTCATGAACCTTTTCGTTGGTAACACACACAAATATCGTCATTGATCAAAGATGACCGACTGGTACGCTGTTGGTCATGCACAGAGACGCGGTCCTCATTGAGCTTCCTAACCCATCTCCTTACAGCCATTAACTAAACTCAAAAATCAATTAATAATCAAAAGATTAAAGGAAAGTTTTAAATTAAATTCTTTTCCCATAAAACCACTTTTAGGTGAAAACATATGATTGATTTACTTTGCTATTTATTCACTTTTAACCCTAACAATCATCCTAATCGTACATTCCCTCCAAGTTTTGATTTATTAACCAAACCTTTTTAATTAATAACAAGAAAAAATGATAAAAATCTTGTTATTCTTCACCATTCCATCACTAACGGCACCTCACAAAGTTGATGAAGAATGTCAGCTGGTTTGATGTTCCTCGCATTCAAGAAGTGGATAACAGACCGTATCTCATGGTCAGCGGGTACTCGATCACTTTAAACATTTCAACACACACGGACTGAAGCTCTGAAACTGCAAGCCCAGCTTGCCTGAGGACTGAAAAAGAAAATGCACATGCACAAAATTACGAGTAAGAGAAATCCATTGTTAGCCAGAAATTATCAAGCAAGAGGAAGGCGTGATGTTGGAAGACCTAGAAGACGTTGGGCTGATGCAATATGAAGTCGGAACGGGCAATTGCGTAATCCCTGGAGTGATGATGATGATGATGACAAAATTACAATTGCAGCGATGGAATGGTTATAACTGAAAATGGAACTTACTTTAAAAATATACGTCATATTAGTACAAGTGGCAAGTTGAGGAAAATCTTTTTTTTTTTTTTTTTCATTTTATGTTTGAAGACGATGCCCAACTTAATATATATACATTTTGGGTCATTGTAGACCAGAAAATGGTGTGTTTTATTTGTCTTTTTCGTCTTTTTTCAACATTATTTGGCTTTTTGAAGAGAAAAATTATATGCTCAGACTGGGACTTGAACCCGGGACCCTTGGTTTTCTAGTCCAAGTGCTCTACCATTTGAGCTACCTGAGCAAGTACCGATCTAAATGCAAATTTTTCTCCCGCCCAGGCGGGAATTACAACGTATATAGAGAAAAATTTGCGTTTAGATCGGTACTTGCTCAGGTAGTTCAAATGGTAGAGCACTTGGACTAGAAAACCAAGGCTCCCGGGTTCAAGTCCTGGTCTGAGCGTATAATTTTTCTCTTCAAATATGATTTATCCATCATTGAGATGTATGAAATTAATTGGCTTATTGGTCTTCATTAGCCTTTCTTTAGGTCTTAACAGCTTTTGCAAGTTTACCTTCTTTTGACTATATTTATTCCAAGAATCCGCAGAGTCTAGTCTCAATTCCAACTTCTTTTAAAAACACCGTCTAGTTTTAATTTCCAAACACTTTTCTTCCGCAACACCCTCACAAAATATGTCGTTATTTTAACCAGCTACTGACAGCCTGATATCCATTGTGGGTTCATTCTAGATGTGGAAAATTGTTAATTCTAAATTATCCAAAAAACTTTGTTTTTAATAAACACAGAATTCCTTTTTCTAACTTGTTTTTAATAAACACAGAATTCCTTTTTCTAACTGTGAGTTGAATTAAAAAAATAAATGAAGTATGAAAGAAGAACAATTTTTAGTCATCAGTTTTTTTTCGCATGTACGTTGTATTTCACTAGAATTTTGTAGTTTTTAAACATTTCTGCTATTTTCACTAAGAATGCAGTTGAAACTGAAATCATCATTTAATTTAAATTGTCATTTTATGTCCTTTTTTCGGTTTTTAGGTCTTTTTATGATATCATTAGTTGTTTTTTAAAACTTTGATAGGTGTTTTATAGGTTGTCAACTTCCTAGGCCTGATTATACTGTAACAGTGAACTAACATGATTATCTTTGGTGTAACAATGCAGGTTAAATCACAGCCTTCCTAAGCATTGCTCTCCAGACCTTTCTATTCCTGGCAACTGTCCACCAATTTCATATTTTAAGTCTTTAGACGTTTTCCAAAACTCCATCCATCCATCCACCTAGCTTTAGGTCTTCCAATGTTTCTTCTTCCATGTGGATGATGCATCATTATTTTTTTACCTGCATCACTATTATCCATTCTCTGGACATGTCCTGCACATCTCAATCTAGCTGTTTTAATGTCTGCTGATTTATACAAATGATGTAATTGCACATTATATTGTGTTTGCCATTCTCCTGAATGGGTCCACATCTTCTTCCCATAAACTAGTGTTTAAATTCCTGACAGATGTCTTCTTAACTAAGAAGCTGCCATTTGCAAAGATAGAAGCAGTTCACAACAATGACCATCTGATAAATGAAAAAGTACCCAGTACATGTAACCCCCTCTACCAGATCTTCAGTGAAACACCAGTTTTGAATCCTGCTGATGGTGGGTCTAGTCCCGAAAGTGCTACAGTTAGCTCACTGTGTTTACAAAGAGACCTAAAACACGTCTGGGGAAAAGAATCGTATATACTCAACCTAGGATTTAAGGAGAGATCAGGGCTTGCTTGGTTTAGGCTAGGGGCATGGAAATTTCTAAAAATTAGCGACCATCACGATATGCGAATATGTCCAATGTGCGGGAACTTTGAAGATGAGATACATATATTAGGACAATGTAATGATTTAGAATATTGGAGACGTCAGTTATTACTGGAAAGATTTCTAAATTCAAATCGGGAAAGATTGGCATGCTACGAGTTATTGGTAAACCCAGAAAATTGGATAAACCTCGGTAAATTTCTGAACAAAACGCGGAAAATAAGGACAACACTCATTCATGAATAAATATATGTTATCAAAATGCAATACCATTAATTCTTAACAATTATATATAAATTAATTAGTGTATAATGCTGTTGTGTTATTATTTAATTGTAATATTAATGTGTTTTCTTTATGTAATTGTAATGTTTTTGTTTATTTTTCTTTACACTAGTAGCAATTATTACTTTATTGTAACGGACTGTCAACAGCACGTACGGCTTACTGCCCGTGCGACCCATATTTGTAAATAATATTGTAAATATCTTACTTTTTGTCTAATAAAAGTCCTACTACTACTACTAAAAAAACTAATAAAGTTGAGGAGACGGACCTTTTAAGTAAATATTTCATTGCTGAATGCAGGGTTTCACGGCCGGTAATCATAATGTTGAGTGATTGCGGGCTTCGTGGCCGTGGTCCATTACTGGTGTTCCTATCACATGTTTCTCCCTCAGCTGTGGAGGGGGGAGTATTTCTAGGTGTTGTTTCCTGGTCGGAGGCTCAACTGTGAATGAGCAGTGGGCTGCTGCCAGCCGTAATTTTATACCAGTGGTAGATGCAGGCTGGCTGTGTGTGGCTGCTGTTGGTCGGCTATATGGCGTCTGATTGGTTCTGAGCTGTCTCCTTATTATTGGTTGTATTAATACTTGTACATAGAGAGGAGGATTCAACAAGATCATCTCCGAAGAGGGCTTCCTGTCCACATCGAGGAAACGATCATTACTCCAGACCTATATGCCGAACCAGATGAAAGGGACGCTGTCCGCAGAATAATCGACTCTCACCTCCTCGACAAGTGGCAACTGGAATGGGAACAGGAGCCCTATGGACGCCAGACATTCCAGTTCTTCCCGAGAGTCCAGAAAAAAATGCAGACTACATAGATAACTCCCAGCCACTACACCACACAGATCTTCTCAGGTCACGGACTCTTCTGCTCCAAACTGCACGAAAGAGGACGTCCCGACTCACCTCTCTGTGATTGTTTCAACCCCGACGTAGTCCACATGCTCTATCAATGTACGAAGTACAATGTCTTGAGGCAGGAGCTGGAGGAAGCAGCCATGATCGGTGAAACACAATGGCCGCCCGCATTAGAATTCTGGACCGGGAAGGAAGCCTTCACCAAGTGCACAAGAAGAGTCTTGGGATTAAGAAGAGACGAAGACCAGCGGAGACGAGAGACGTCACCAGTCTACTACTACTACTACTACTACTATACACTCACACACACACACACACACTAGCACACATACACAAACAAACAAAACACACTTTATTTTAATTTTATGTAACAACTAGAGCAGGCACGGGGAACTGCCGAATGAGGGGTAGTATGACATCCTTCCTCATTCCACCCTTCATTGAACTCATAACTGTTGTTATTATCGTCTCGCATACCATGCAGTATCAGTGGCGGTACACCCTTATAACCTGAAACATATATACTGCTCGGGACCCAGCTCCGTGTGTCTGAAAGGAATTTGCTGTCTCAGCTGTTAGTACTATGAGAAGCATAGAAGTGTACCTCCTCCCACTCCCCACACTTCTCCCCGCAAACACACAGAGCTTGGACCCGAGCTGTACTAATCCCTTCCATTCTTACGTACATTACGTGTAACGTTTGAAGAGTGCGTAGAGGACCGCTGATGCCTTTTTCTTGACACTAATTTGTCTATGTCAGGCTGGATAGTACTCTTAGAGATGCGTAATACTGAGACTAGGGTGTCATCGTTTATTCTGGAGCGTATTTTAGATTTGGTACGGTTCAACTTCGAAAATAATTGTTCGCATGTATAAGTCGAACCAAACATTGCGAGAATGTGGCCTGTGGCCTGCAAATCTCTCATATTGGGATACGAGTCTATTGACAAGAACCTGTATAGTTCCAAGTCTTCCGCGCCATTCTGAATACAAAAATAATAATTTTCCCAGTCAGTATTAAAATGGTATCAGTGTTTAGAATTTGCCATGCTCACGCTGAATTGTACGCCACTGACCCTCACTGCGTATTGTCAATCACTGTATACCTGCGTCTGCAGTGCAAGTACAAATGAGTGGAATGGGTATTGGCGGAGAGGATTTGTTATGAGCTCCCGGAGCCCCAGTTCCCCATGCCTGAACTAGACACTTCAAATACCCAAATTGTATATTTATTATGTATTTCAATAAAGATAGGATATACATAGGGACATAGAGCTGACCTGGGGATAAAGGCATTATGCCCGAGGTTACTGAGGGGTGGTGGTGGGGCTCTAAATAAAAAAATATATATTAATACATCTATTGTCTAATGTATGGTGCCAGGCTTTTGCCAATTTGATCCCTTCTTCTTTTCTACTGAAATTTTCTTTATGTTTGTAAATTTCTATAGCCCCTCGGTATATTCTAGGGAAGTAATAGGAAGTTGTGGCTAAAATTAGACAATAGATGTATTAACACTACCAATAACAAGGAGACAGCTCAGAACCAATCAGACGCCATATTGATGACAACTAGCCACACACAGCCAGCCTTGCATCTACCACTGGTATAAATTACGGCTTGCAGCAGCCCACCACTCATTCACACACGAGCCTCCGACCAGGAAACAACACCTAAGCATTGGCCACTGAAGATGCCCTCCGCAGTTGATCTAAACCTTTACAATTGACAGTTTGGGAGAAGATATACATTCACAAAAATAAATATACATCTATGAATTTTGATATTCCCAACGAAATAAATTTCATCTCGAAGTTCATAAATTCAACCACAGATGGCAGCACTGGAGATGGTGACAATACAAGAGTTGACAGCCGAAAAAATTCATCAGTCAGGAGTTATTGCTGAGGATGAACGTGATTGCATTTGAAACCGTGGTATCATGAAAAATATGAAATCTATGAAGTGAGTTGTTTAAAAAAAATGTTCTGCGATGAATTTCAATGATTATAAGAATTAAATTAATGTTTTTTCTTCTAGAAGAAAAAGGATATGAGGTGAGGTAATAAAAACATTAATTTAATTCTTAAATTAAACCTCATAGTGTTCTTTCCCTGTGAAAGTTAAATTCACTGATTAGACACTCTTGATGTCCCAACTCCTTTCAAAAAACGTTAAGCTGAGAATATATAAAACTATTATTCTACCAGTTATATTATATGGGTGCGGAACATGGACTCTTACTTTAAGGGAGGAAAGGAGATTACAAGTATTTGAGAATAAAGTTCTTAGGAAAATTTTTGGACCAACGAGAGATGAACAGACAGGTGAATGGAGAAGACTACATAACAATGAACTACATTGTCTTTATAGGAATCCAGATATAATAAGAACAGTTAAGTCTCGTAGACTGCGATGGGCAGGACATGTTGCGCGTATGGGGAATGAAAGATGTGCTTGGAAGCTTCTTGTAGGAAAGCCAGAGGGAAAATGCCCAGTTGGTAGACCAACAATGAGGTGGGAGAACAACATTAACTATGATTTGAGGGAAGTAGATTATACAGGGAATGATTGGAAAGCCATGGCTCAGGATAGGGATGTGTGGAGAGCTTATGTCCGCGCAGCCATGAACCTACGGGTTCGATAGTGCCAGTGAGTAAGTAAGTAAGTACCTCATAATGTTTACTTCCCAACCTTAATTTAATATTACTTACTTACTTACTCACTCACTGGCACTATCGAACCCGTAGGTTCATGGCCGCGCGGACATAAGCTCTCCATACATCCCTATCCTGAGCTAATGCTTTCCAAACATTCCCTGTATAATCTACTTCCCTCAAATCATAGGTAATGTTATTCTCCCACCTCATTCTTGGTCTACCAACTGGGCGTTTTCCCTCTGGCTTTCCTACAAGAAGCTTCCATGCAAGTCTTTCATTCCCCATACGTGCAACATGTCCTGCCCATCGCAGTCTACGAGACTTAACTGTTCGTATTATATCTGGATTCCTATAAAGACAATGTAGTTCATTGTTATGTAGTCTTCTCCATTCACCTGTCTGTTCATCTCTCGTTGGTCCAAAAATTTTCCTAAGTACTTTATTCTCAAATACTTGTAATCTCCTTTCCTCCCTTAAAGTAAGAGTCCATGTTTCACACCCATATAATATAACTGGTAGAATAATAGTTTTATATATTTTCAGTTTAACGTTTTTTGAAAGGAGTTGGGACGTCAAGAGTCTCTGCAATGAATAATAGCAATCATTTCCAGAATTGAGCCTATGTTTAATTTCTTTGTGCATCTCATTCCTATTTGTGATTATTGTTCCTAGGTATTTGAATTCAGCCACTTCCTCAAAATTTCCCTCATGTGTCATTAGCTGTCCATTTCCATTATATAATGTATTTCTACTTGTGAGGATATATTTAATGTTGATATTTACTTCCAGTCCTAATTTCTTAGTGTTACTCAATAGTGTGTGCGTGTTGGCCTTTAGTATCTCCTCGCTATCGGCCAATAGTACTACATCATCAGCATAAACTAACAGCTTATTAATACCATTGAGTTGTAAGCCTTCCTCATTCTCCAAAGATTTAATGGCATGCTCTAGTACAAAATTAAATAGTAGAGGAGATAGTGCATCTCCTTGTTTCAACCCATTCTGGATTTCAAAAGTGTCCGAAAACTCTTTGCCTACACGCACCCTACTCTTTGTGCCATTTAGACACATTCGTATTTAATATTTATATATATATATTTTTTTTCAAATGCCCCAGGTTGTCTTTTCGACATTCCTGGTTTCTCTCCTGGCATGGCGTACTTGTAACCCACTTCTGAGGTTGGGGCATTATGTGTAGAGATAGAATGTGACTGGGAGCACTTTGTAAGTTGTGTTTTGTCTTGTTCAAGGAGCAGTGAGCTTGGTGCTTGATTCTCTGGACGACATACACTGTCTGCAAGATGCACCTCTCAACGACAGAGACTTCCTGCACTCAGTTCTAGAGGACAGACAGCTCCACGCACTCCTGGAGGTAAGTACCAGCACTTCATCACTTCTCACTCAATTACAAATTATATTTGAAGAGAAAACTTTATGCTTAAACTGGGATTTGATGCCGAGGTTTTTGGATTTGTACTCCAGCGCTCTGCAAGTGAGCTTTTCAGGCATCTCAATTTAAAGAAATTTCTCTTTCTGTTAAACAATCCCTGCACACGGAAGACAATGAACCTTTGTTCCACCAGCCATCTGGCAGCTTCTTTTCAAGAAGACTTTTGTCTTCAAATACCATTCAGTGACAAATACACTTAGGGTCGTATGTTAGAACATTACTCTCTACTCAAATTACTTCCAATCACTAGTGAGCTGATTCACCGTGAGCAATTGCTGAGAACGAATTAACGGCCGACATATCGGTCACGCACGAGAGTCGACGTTTTCGTAATATTGGCAACGAATTACCCAGAATTCTCAGCGATAAAACCACTTCCGTTATTTTCGTCTGCTATAGAGGAATGCATTTATGCTTGCATCCCGCAAATAATACCGTATACAAACACGTCTGCGACACGCAATATTACGCCAATTCTCTGTTCTTCCAGTTGAATTCTTTGGTAGACTCTATCAAATTCCTCTTCTCCGTGTATACCGAAAACATGATGGAAGTCTTCAAGGTCCGACATCTTGGATAAATGTTGGATAAAGCAGCAAAGTACATCGATTACCATCGGTTCCCGTTCAGTTCCCTTCGGGATTTTAATTTGAGTTGCTCATGTAAGGTACCTCCGCAGGTAGCTTACAAATTTAACCAATTATTATCGCATGAACAGATTTCTGAGTAAGCAAAATCGTATTAGCATACAACTTGCTCAGCAGAGAAGGCATTTTACTGTCTAATGCGTCCAAACATACCCTTAATGAATTATAAAAGACTATTAGAAATTGCCAAACGAGAAGTTCGCAAGATCCAACGCCAAACATGGGAAACATTTATTAGCAATAATATAGAATATGTTGTTAATGGACAACAAGTCAAAGCGTATAAAATATTAAAATAATTAATTAAACCTGTTAAAGATAACTTAGACATAAATCCCATCCAAATGACTTAAGCTCAAATCTATGAACGCATTAGACCGTAAAAGGTGTTCTCTGCTGAGAAAGTTGTATCCTAATATGATTTTGCTTACTCAGAAATCTGTTCATGCGATAATAATTGTTGAAATTCGTAAGCTACCTGGCAAGGTGACTTAAGAGAGAAACAAATTGTGAGAATCCCGAAGGGAACCGATGGTAACCGATGTACTTTGAAACCTTGCTGCTTTATCCAAGATGTCGCATCTTGAAGACTTCGATCATGTTTTCGGTATACACAGAGAAGAGGAATTTGATAGAGTCTACCAAAGAATTCAACTGGAAGAACAGGAGAATCGGCGTAATATTGCACGACGCAGACATCATTGTATATGGTTTTATTGCAAGCGTAAATGCATTCCTCTAGCAGGCAAAAATAACGGAAGTGGTTTTATCGCTGAGAATTCTGGGTAATTTCTTGCCAATATTACGAAAACGACGACTTTCATGCATGACCAGTTAGTGGGTAGCTAATTCGATCTTTGCACTTACTCACGGGAAGTCATCTCACCAATGATTGGAAGTAATTTGAGTAGAGACTAATGTATTTGCATGCGGCCCTTAATGAATTATAAAAGACTACCAGCAATTGCCAAACGAGAAGTTCGCAAGATCCAACGCCAAACATGGGAAACATTCATTAGCAATAATATAAAATATGATGTCAATGGACAACAAGTCAAAGCGTATAAAATATTCATCATCATTGTGAACAAATTTGTTTTAGGCCATGTGGCCTGTACGGTAAACTTGGTCTTGATCTTTCCACCGATGTTTTGGTCTTCCTTGGTCCCTATGTCCGGTTGGGGTATATTGGAATGCCAATTTTGGAAGTCTATTTCTTGCCATTCTCCTCAGATGATTTTTTCATTCTTGTTGGTATCTTTGTATATCTTCATTTAAACTTGTTTTCCTCTGATAATAGTGTTCCTTTGGTGATCCAGTCTATTAACTCCTAACAATGGCCAACCCTCTTAATTTAGAAATTCAATTAATAAATTTATTTGTTGAAATTCTTTCAGTAACAATTGGCATAAATCTATGATTAGCCCCGCAAATTTCAGAACATTGTCCATATACGTAAGAAGCGCATTTGGCTTACTTGAAGTTTATGAGAGTTTCTTTTATTTAAAATCCAAATTTCACTTCCGTATTTTAGAGCAGCTTTTGATGTGATGTTATGTAATCTTAGTTTTGTCTCTGTCCTCATCTGTTTACCAAAATGTCTTCGTATTACCCCATTCATTTTATTATATTTTTGTAATTTTGAATCAATGTCACTCTTATACTCTGCAAATACACTTCCTAAGTAAAAGAAATCTGACACTTGTTCTATAATTTTTCCATCAATCTCAATTTTCACCCGTTGTATGTTTTTCCCACACATTGCCATTGTTTTGGATTTTGAAGTGGAAATTTTCATATTATATTTGTTGGCAATTTTGAATAATTGATACGCTGCTATTTGTAAGCTATCTTCGGAATCTGATAATATTATTTGATCTTCAGCATATAATATTGTTTGAATTATTTTATTCCTAGTTATTGAAATTCCACTGTTTACTGTTTGTTTCCATTCTTGCACTATTCTGTTAATATATATATTAAATAAGAGTGGAGATAGTCCACATCCTTGTCGAACACCTTTGCTTCTATTGTTTATTTTTTATTATTTCACTCACCTCATACTTGATAACTTCTTGCTGACCTAGGTTTCATCACAACATTTGTGATATTCTCAATGCTGTGTCACGTTCACAACTGACGTCCAATGGCCTTCTATCCTGCAGACTGACCTCCGCGCCATCTGGTGGCCGACCGAAGAATTTCCAAATCAGTCGTCTCTCCTTATAACCGGGTATTTCAAAATTCATAGTTGTATTTTCATTCTTGCATATGTAAATTTTTTCCCAAATTGTGAGTTCCTTCGGTTTTTCCAATTGTTTAAGTAATTTTGTTTTGGTTTCTATTCTATGTTTTTCTGACCAGGCATGTGCAGCTATTGCAGAAATGTTAAAAATGGAGAAACCGAAAAATCTGCAATAGCTGCACATGCCTGAAAAACATAGAATAGAAACCAAAACAAAATTACTTAAACAATTGGAAAAACCGAAGGAACTCACAATTTGGGAAAAAATTTACATATGCAAGAATGAAAATACAACTATGAATTTTGAAATACCCGGTTATAAGGAGAGAGGACTGATTAGGAAATTCGTCGGTCAGCCATCAGATGGCGCGGAGGTCAGTCTGCAGGATAGAAGGCCGTTGGACGTCAGTTGTGAACGTGACACAGCATTGGGAATGTCACAAATGATGTGAAGAAACCCTGGGTCTGCTATGAATTATGAAGTATGAGGTGAGTGAAATAATAAAAAATAAACAATACTAAAAAACCTCATAGTGTTATTTCCTATATACATAACCTTTGATTGTGTTTATGTGTTCTGTTATTTCTCCATCTGGTAATTTAATTTTGATTTTAGAATTTTGATTTAAGCTTTGTATGGCTCGTATTACATGTGAGTGTATATGTTCTTCATGCAGTATCTGCCAGAGTTTATCTCGGTTTACATTATCATATACCATCCAAATCACTAAGGGTCGCATGTTTGGACGCATTAGACAGTAAAATGCCTTCTCTGCTGAGCAAGTTGTATGCTAATACGATTTTGCTTACTCAGAAATCTGTTCATGCGATAATAATTGGTTAAATTTGTAAGCTACCTGCGGAGGTACCTTACATGAGCAACTCAAATTAAAATCCCGAAGGGAACCGAACGGGAACCGATGGTAATCGATGTACTTTGCTGCTTTATCCAACATTTATCCAAGATGTCGGACCTTGAAGACTTCGATCATGTTTTCGGTATACACGGAGAAGAGGAATTTGATAGAGTCTACCAAAGAATTCAACTGGAAGAACAGGAGAATTGGCATAATATTGCGTGTCGCAGACGTGTTTGTATATGGTATTATTTGTGGGATGCAAGCATAAATGCATTCCTCTATAGCAGACGAAAATAACGGAAGTGGTTTTATCGCTGAGAATTCTGGGTAATTCGTTGCCAATATTATGAAAACGTCGACTCTCGTGCGTGACCGATAAGTCGGCCGTTAATTCGTTCTCAGCAATTGCTCACGGTGAATCAGCTCACTAGTGATTGGAAGTAATTTGAGTAGAGAGTAATGTTCTAACATACGACCCTTAATGGTTAAATTACTATGACCAGCTTTGGATTACCACAACTAATATAACACAGTGATTAAGATCCTATGACCTTGGATGAGTTGAACTTTGCATTATACAAATGCAAACTACGGAAGACACCAGGATCAGTTCATATCAGCACAGAATTATTAAAAGATGCTTCGATCCAATTTTTAAACAAATTTTTAGATCTTATTAATATATGTTGGAAGACTGGCGTGTACCCGATGAATGGAATAACTCGTTTAGTTGTACCTATTCATAAAAAAGGAAACAAAATTGATATTGCTAATTATAGAGGAATTCCATAAATTAACGAGTCTTTTTTAACGTCTTACCTCATATTTTACGGGAACTAGTTTTTGAGAGAAGGATCTCTCTCATTTTCAACCGACATTATGACTACCGGATTTTCATTGGAATCTCCATCAGTAACATTGCCATCTGGTGTTGATTTGATGAACTTTGAGATGATTTCACGTTCATCAGGTATCTCGAAATTCATGGATCTAAATTTGTTCTTCTGAATATATATCTGCCAAATTGTCAATTCTAAAGGTTTTTCCAAATGTTTTAAAAGTAGGGCTTCTTTTTCAATTTTATGATTCTCCAATAAACTATGTGCTGCAATAGCTGATTTTTCAATTTCACCATTTTTAATATTTCTGAAGTGTTCCTTAGTGCGAGTGTCCAAATTTCTTTTTGTTTTTCCTATGTATACTTTATTGCAGTGCTTAAAATTAATTTGATAAATTCCAGATTTTTTGCTATCTGGGGTGTTCAATTTCTTATTTGTTATTAATAGATTACCAAGGCTAAATTTATTTATCAGTGCCAATGTAATATTGAATTTTTAAAATTTTTTAAAAATACATAACAAATTTCAAAAAAATTTCAAGAATGGAAGAACAGATATGGCTGGAGGCCTTGACCTGATGCTTCTGTTCGCTAGAGAACAGGAATCTCGTGTTGTTACAAGAACATTTTAAAAGGCAGTATTTTAAATAAATATTGACTTTACATTTTTCTACAACTCTTCGTTTATCATATATAATTTGGTATCGTAGGAACATCTTGCCACAAAGAGTGCGGTGCTAGAGGCAAACAATTTTTGGATACTTTTGAAATTCACGATATGTTAAAACAAGGAGATGCACTATTTCATCTATTGTTCAATTTTGTACTTGACAATGCTATAAAATCTTCATTGGATGAAGAAGGCCTGCAACTCAATGGTATTAATAAGCTGTTAATTTGTGCTGATGATGTAGTATGAAGATGTATTTTTAGTCAGATCTTCATTATTTTCCACGTTGTGGGTGCAATTTTGAAGAAGTAATTCTTTTCCCATGTTATGACGATGTTTTGAAGCAGCTAACTCTCTTCATGCCCGATGTTGTAGTAACATTTTGAAGGATAAGTGTCCCAAAAAGAATTACTGGTTCAGGTTGGGTTTGATTTTCGGTAGAGCTGGATTCTCTTCTCAAGGTCGAAGTTGGTACACAAGATAGGAAAACACTTTAAAAATCACTAATAACTGATTCTTGTAGAAATATTTGTAAATTTATTTACTATTTAATTTCCCAGCAGATCAAGTAAATATAGGTGGTATTATTCTTCACCGTCAATTAAAATTAAATTATTATTTTCTTGGATCCACTATTTTTCTGGTATTAAATATCACATTTTATCAGGAGAGCTGTTACTGCTTCTATCCTTGATGAAAATTATATGCAGACTGACTAGTGTAATTCTGTTATAATATTAAAGAACATTATTACATCACATGATTTTATATTTAAATTCTATTGGTTAATGGTCCATTAAATACCAGGTTTAAATTTGATTGGTTAAATCAAAAAAGTTAATTGTTTTAACACCCAATCAGAATTTAGTATACTTTTATTTAAAAATATTAAGTTAAGCAGGTGTTCTTATTACAGTTATAACAGAAAGCTTTATATTTCAGACAACAATGACTTAAGACACAATTTTAAAAGCAATATTTAGAAAGACTGTTATATAATACAATTTCTTTAATTGTTACTGAGACATTTTTATTCAACAATAACCAACAATTAATTATTTAGATGTTTTTCTTTATTTAAGTTATATTTAAATATTAAAAGAATTTTAAAATATAAAATTATTAACTTAAACTTTCATATTTATTATGATATTAAAATCCTGCTATAAGTACTATTGGGCGATTGCGATGATATACTAAGGGCCAACACGCATACTCTATTGAGACTAAGGGATTGGGACTGGAGGTAAACATCGATAAAGCTAAATGAATCAATGGTGGGCAATGAACACCTCGTAACTCCATTCTGGTAAATTTTACAGCAGAAACAAATAACTGTTTTAAATAATTATTAAAATAGATACAGAAATAGTTTCCACATATTTTACTACAGAATACAAGTCAAGTTATTAATACATTTGTAGTCCGTGTTCTCAACAGGTTTTGCATCACATATTTCTGTGCTGTGAAGAAGTAATTCTCTTCATGCCCGATGTTGTAACATTTTGAAGAAGGATTTGTGTCCCAAAAAAGGATTACTGGTTCAGGTTGGGTTTAATTTTCGGTAGGACCGGATTCTCTTCTCAAGGTCGGAAGTTGGTACACTGGATAGGAAAAACACTTTAAAATCACTAAATAACTGATTCTTGTAGAAATAGTTATAAATTTATTCATTTTGTAGGTTCCCAGCAGATTAAGTAAATTTAAGTGGTATTATTCTTCACTGTCAATTTAAAATAATTATTTTCCTTTCTTGTATCAACTATTCTTCTTGTATTAAATACGCGTATCACATTTTAACAGGAGAACTCTTATTGCTTCTATCTTTGTTGAAAGTTGTATGCAGAATGACTAGTGTAATTCTTTTATAAATTTAAAGAACATTATTACATTACATTATGTTATATTTAAATTCTATTGGTTAATAGTTCTTTAAAAATATAAGTTTAAATTTGATTTGTTAAATCAAAAAGTTAATTGTTTTAACATCCAATCAGAATTTAGTATACTTTTATTTAAAAATATTATGTTAAGCAGGTGTTTTTATTACAGTTATAACAGAAGGATTTGTATTTCTGACAACAATGACTTAAAACAATTTTTTTAAAAGCATTCTTTACAAAGACTGTTATGTAATACAATTTATTTAATTGTTACTGAGACATTTTTATTCAACAATAACCAACAATGAATTATTCAGATGTTTTTCTTTATTTAAGTTATATTTAAATATTAAAAGAATTTTAAAATACAAAATTATTAACTTTAACTTTCATATTTATTATGATATTAAAATTCTGCTTTAGCTGGAGCTATGTTGTTTTCACTGACTGATGAAGTTACGGGGTTTTCATTACCTACCGTCGGTATGTTCAAACATATAAATACATTATATAAATGAAATGGACAGTTTATGACAAATGAGGGAAATTTTGAGGAAGTGGCTGAATTCAAATACCTAGGAACAATAATCACAAATAGGAATGAGATATACAAAGAAATTAAACATAGGCTCAATTCTGGAAATGCGTGCTATTATGCATTGCAGAGACTCTTGATGTCCCAACTCCTTTCAAAAAACGTTAAGCTGAAAATATATAAAACTATTATTCTACCAGTTATATTATATGGATGCGAAACATGCACTCTTACTTTAAGGGAGGAAAGGAGATTACACGTATTTGAGAATAAAGTACTTAGGAAAATTTTTGGACCAAAGAGAGATGAACAGACAGGTGAATGGAGAAGACTACATAACAATGAACTACATGGTCTTTATAGGAAGCCAGATATAATGAAAACAGTTAAGTCTCGTAGACTGCGATGGGCAGGACATGTGACACGTATTGCGAATGAAAGACGAGTATGGAAGCTTCTTGTAGGAACGCCAGAGGGAAAACGCCCAGTCGGTAGACCAAGAATGAGGTGGGAGAATAACATTAACTATGATTTGAGGGAAGTATATTATACAGGGAATGACTGGAAAGCATTAGCTCAGGATAGGGATGTATGGAGAGCTTATGTCCGCGGCCATGAACCTATGGGTTCGATAGTGCCAGTGAGTAAGTAAGTAAGGGGGAGAGCGCCTAAATCTCTGTTAAGAGAAACATGGGCTTACGAGACAAGACAAGAAGAAGAGTTTGGCTTGCAATGGCTGTCAGTTCCCTTGTTTGAAATTAGGTGATTGTAGAGCACAAAACAGTAATTAATTAGACAATTGATTAACAATGGAAAATAAAGTTTTTTTTAAAAGTTGAATCTTGTAACAAATGACATGACATGATTAATTAGATGTTTGATATCAATTGTTTCCAGTTGACATGGCGCACGTGGTTACCATGGCAACTCTAAGTTACCATCACTCATTGTGACAGCTGCCAGTCCTTGGTTCAAAACTCTCTCACATATAACATCCCTGCCTTCAAATAATTACACTGAGCAACAAAAAAGAATTTTTTTACACGCTTTATATTAGCTTGACCTGTATCTATCTATCTATGTAACGGAATCTTTCAACGCGATTTTCACCCATGTAAAATCATTGGATCGACTTGAAACTTTGTATACTGGTAGAGGACCCGTGACTATACAATAATTTCATATTTATTTTCTAAAATCCTGACCATAATCATCAGAAAATCAAAAAAAGTGTTTTTGTATCAATGAAACGGAATCTTTCAACGCGATTTTCACCCACTTAGAAACATTGGATCGACTTGAAACTTTGTATACTTGTAGAGGACCCGTGACAATACAATAATTGGATATTTATTTTCTAAAATCCTGGCCATAATCATCAGAAAATCAAAAAAAGTGTTTTTGTATCAATGAAACGGAATCTTTCAACGCGATTTTCATCCACTTAGAAACATTGGATCGACTTGAAACTTTGTATACTTGTAGAGGACCCGTGACAATACAATAATTGGATATTTATTTTCTAAAATCCTGGCCATAATCATCAGAAAATCAAAAAAGTGTTTTTTGTATCAATGAAACGGAATCTTTCAACGCGATTTTCATCCACTTAGAAACATTGGATCGACTTGAAACTTTGTATACTTGTAGAGGACCCGTGACAATACAATAATTGGATATTTATTTTCTAAAATCCTGGCCATAATCATCAGAAAATCAAAAAAAGTGTTTTTGTATCAATGTAACGGAATCTTTCAACGCGATTTTCACCCACTTAGAAACATTGGATCGACTTGAAACTTTGTATACGTGTAGAGGACCCGTGACAATATAATAATTTCATATTTTGTTTCTAAAATCCTGGCCAGAATCATCCGAAAATCAAAAAAATGAAACTGGTTAATAGGTTGCGGACTTGTCGACTTTTTAGTCAATCGTTGTAAGAGCTCAGTTGGTAGAGCAGTGAACTCTTAGTGGTATATAATTTCAATAATCGATACGTCGCTGGTTCAAATCCGGCTGGGAGGGTTTTTCTGTAGAAGAATATTACTTTTAGCTCATACTACAATAGTATCGAATTTAAAGATATTTACATTTTTATCTTATTCTGTAAATTATTAAAACTAAAAAATAAATAATAAATAATAGTTTTAAAAAACTAAAAGAACACGCTTTATTAGAAAACTAAAAAATGAAAAATAATTTTAATTTCCAATACACTTGGGGTAAAATTAAAGTAGCCAACAAAAAAAATCATCTCAAACACATATAGAATAAAACTAGAGTTATCAATAAAAAGAAAATAATTTTACCATCAAAAGCGTGGGGTGATTTTTATGATGTTTACATTTTCTTCTTAGAGAGCTTACTTTTACCAATATCTGTTTATTATCAAATATATTAATTGATATAGAGCACCCCACGCTTTTGATGGTAAAATTATTTTCTTTTTGTTGATAACTCTAGTTTTATTCTATATGTGTTGGAGATGATTTTTTTGTTGACCACTTTAATTTTACCCCAAGTGTATTGGAAATTAAAATTATTTTTCATTTTTTAGTTTTCTAATAAAGCGTGTTCTTTTAGTTTTTTAAAACTATTACTTATTTTGTCTGAGAAAGAAAAATATGTGATTCTGATAGTATTTTTTCTCCCGAATTAAAATTTGATATCGGTTTTTCTCCATCACGCTAGGTTTCTGAGAAACAGGAATTTATAATTTCATACATTTTAATATTGGCTTGTGAAATGAGATTCATGCGCAGAACAGCGGGTTACATCAGATGGGATCGGAAAAGGAACACCGATATCTTAAAAGAATTGAAGGCTACGCCAATTTTGGAATATATTAAACAGTACCAACTAAGTTGGAAACACCATCTTGAAAGAATGAGTTCAAATCGGATCCCCAAAGCTGTTTATAATTATATACCAAGAGGACGAAGATCTCTGGGCCGTCCTATGGAACGCTGGAGGGAAAATTTTCTATAGGATCGTAACAGGCCTTGGCCTAATACTTGGAAGGAAGGAAGAAGAAGAACACTTTAATATTTTCTACATTCGTAACTGCACAATATTCGAACATTCGGACTGACCTAGAAAGTAAGAAATGGCGATTTTCTGCTATATTTCGCCTGTGGAGCATCCCTCTTGATGGTCCAACAATAATCGGCCAGCATATTAGGATTCCATTTGCCTTGATATCTCTTTTCCATAGCTGAAATCTCCTGAGTTAGCTCATTTGGTTTTATTTTTCAATGGACAAATGGACTAAAAAATGTTTATTAAAAAATAATTATTTAAATGCATTAATTGAAATTGAAATAAAAAAACTGTGGGTGATGGAGAAATTCCGAATACATATTTGAAAACGCGATAAAAAACTGCATTAAGTACAACTATTGGTACTCATGAGACAAAAATCATGTTGACCTGTGTTATTCAACCTTACAACATACATTTGGAGTTAGCTCAGTGCTAGCTTTTGGGATTCTTTTGTGGCAGCCTCTGGATTAAACCCCGGCGTTAACAATTTGACTTAATTATTTTTACTGGTTTACCTAAATCAGAACATATGCTGGGTTACAATTTAATTTCCAGGTTCTACTTAATCCGTATTCACCATATCATGTATGTATGTACCCCATACATCCCGCATGGGGACACGAGTACTCCGTAGTGAGAGTTTGTTATCGAAGCAAATTTAGTTACGTTTATTTCCCTACATAATATTTGAGAATAAATTTATTAGGAATATTTGTGGACCAAAGCGACATGAACATACAGGTGAATGGAGAAAGCTACATAACAGTGAGCTACATGGTCTTCATAGAAAAATAACCACATTAAGATCAGTTAAGTCTCGTAGACTGCGATGGGCAGGACATGTGGCACGAATGGGGAATGGAAGACGTGCATGGAATCTTCTTGTAGGGAAGATGTCCAGTTGGTAGACCAAGAATGTGGGAGAATAACATTAGCCATGATTTTATTCACTTGTTAAGTAATGTAAAGTGATCCCACTACATGCCTCAGGAGGCCCTTGGGGTAGTAGGAGGTTAAGGCTCCCACTTTTCTGGACAATCGACACTTGATGTTAGCCGGGTTGTCAGCCTTGCGTATCGGGCGCCTTTCCCGCAGAACAAGCGTCTGGTACTCATTTCCATTAGAGGCTGAGTCGACCCCAGGACCATAGTGCCGCCAGAAGGTTTGGGTCAGTTTAAAAATCCTGACCCCACCGGGACTTGAACCCTCAACCTTCCGGCTTGTAGAGGAGTGAGCCATGATTTGAGGGAAGTTATTGAAAGGCTTTAGCTCGGGATAGGGGTGTATGGAGAACTTATGTCCGTGCGGCGATGAACCTACAGGTTCGGTAGAGCCAGTGAGTTAGTTAGTTTTCCGTACATATGTCAACGAGTGGCATTTGGTCAACACATCACGTGAATGAGACATCTAGTAGACAACTAAGGTATTGCTAGAATGGATGAAGGTCGGTTAAATTTTGCTCAGAGGTCTTTTATTCAGGCTTGTCGTTCTTTTACCAGCCTGAAAATCTTCAGAGTCGGTACCTACGGCTTAAAGTCCGTCCCGAAGGAGTTTGTGCTTTGAATTTTTCCATTCTAAAAAATCCATGGACCCCAGCTATAGCTCGGGGCATGTAACTACCTGCCTGCAACACTCAGTATCCAAATAAATGTGAATAAGCTTGGAATCGAACATTTGGAGGTCAAAACAAATCTCCTTAAGGCTTAAACTAAGATTATTTAATTCAAAATCTGTTTTGGAATGGAAACCTGACGGAAGACGAGGCAGAGGAAGACCTAAAACCTCCTGGAGTCAGGGAATATGTTTATACATGAAGGAGAAACATCTACAACCAGGAGATTGGATGGACCGACAAAATTGGTTATTAGGAATCGGACGATGTCAAAGACAATCAACCGATGATCTGTCTATTTAATTCAAATGTGAAATCAATTTTATTATACAACTGTGAAACTTGGAAGCTACAAAACAAATTGGAAAGAAAGTGTAAATCTTTGCCTGAGAAATATCTTGGGTACATGGTGGCCAGAGATTATAACAAATAAAGAACTTTGGAGAAGAACAAATCAAAATTAAATTTGTAAAGAAATCAAATTCAGAAAATTGAAATGGGTTGGTCATGTGTTGAGGAGAGAGAATGATAACATCACAAAAATGGCATTTGATTGGAACCCCCAAGGATTGAGAAGGCGAAGAGGAAGACCTAGAGCAACATGGAGTAATACCATCAGGGATGAAGCTGAACAGACAGGGATGAGTTGGAATGAAATTAAGGCAACAACACAGCTTTTATCAAGGCCCTATGCTTCCCAGTGGAGTGGCCCCAGGACTACTACTAGATGAAGTTCAGGTAATGTGGACCCTTCGGTTTGAGTGGACCCTGTTAATATTTTCTTTAATTGGTGCTGCCCTCGAACAGAAAATGTTTTAACTTCTTCCCCTCATCAATTTTGATGTGTTCAAGGCCAGTTTCTTTTATTTTGTCTGGAAGAAGGGTTTATTTTTTATTTTTATCAAAACGACCTTTTTAAAATGTTTTCAAGCCAAGAATTAATTCTTGATTTCTACTATTCAATATTATATCATCAGCATCATCATCATCATGCGGTAACATGGCAGCTGCCGCCGTCTTCCGGAAACCAAACGCCATTCCTCTCTATCCATCCATTGATCTTCCTCCATTCCTCTGATATTCATAGCTGCTTGTACCCCTTCTATCCAAGTTTTCTTCGGTCTTCCTCTCTTCCTCCTTTCCATTGGGATCCATTCCATAACAATTTTTGGCAATCTTTGCTCTGGCATTCGTTTGACATGACCATACCACTGCAATCTTTTCTTTTCTATGATGTCTATAATGGCCGGCTCCTCTTGTACACCCATCACACTCACTCACTCACTCACTCACTGGCACTATCGAACCCGTAGGTTCATGGCCGCGCGGACATACGCTCTCCATACATCCCTATCCTGAGCTAATACTTTCCAATCATTCCCTGTATAATCTACTTCTCTCAAATCATAGTTAATGTTATTCTCCCACCTCATTCTTGGTCTACCAACTGGGCGTTTTTCCCTCTGGCTTACCTACAAGAACCTTCCATGCAAGTCCCCATACGTGCAACATGTCCTGCCCACCCATAATTTCCCTTATTTCTTTATTTCGTATTCTATCCATTCTAGATTTTCCAGCTGGTCTTCTTAAAACATCCATTTCTGTACTTAAATTTGAATATTATAATTATTGAAAAATGTCCTAAATTTATTACATTACGTAGATGCTGTTTTAATATACTGGGGGGGGGGTCTTGGTTTAATATGCGACATGGCGGCCGTATAAACATTACAAAGGAATTAGGTTAATGTAGACTCTCCACGAGGCGGTTAAAGTGGACCTGGGTCCACATTACACGAATACGTATATTTTATCAATGAGGATGCTATCTGTAAAAAAAAACATGCACTTAATTAATTTTATTAATATCCTTGTAATTTTACTAGACCTAAAGACCGTCGCTGCCTGCAGATGAATGACATGTGAATGTTATAATCAACAATAATTTTTCAAAACATTAAATAAATATCAACGCTTTTTAATTAAGAACAGCCATAAGTACTTTCAGATCAATCTGTGTCTGTCTGTATAAATTAATAGAGCAAATAAACTTAAAAATAGTCTAAAAGCTAAGGAATATGGAGGTTAAAGTGGACCTTTCTTGTAATGTAAAAAGTTTATAAATTATGAAGATGTTTCCATATTTGAATAAAATAACAATGCTATTTCATGATAATCACTATAATTAAACAAAATTCAAATCCCTTAATTAAAAAACAAGAAAAACAACAAATTGAAAACAGGGGTCCAAATTACCCGAAGTTCTTCCACTGCTACTGGAATCGAACGCTGGATCTTTGGCTAAACTTATAAAAAAGAGAGATAATAGAATATATGTGTTTGAAAATAGATGTTAAAGCGTCTGTAAATAAGAAAGAAATAAAGTGTTGTCTGTAGAAAGATGTATGGAGGGTAATTTTGATTTAATACAGAGGGTATATATTAAAAATCGGAGAGCGGAAAAACAAATATCCTCAAGTGGAGCGCCGATAAATTTCACGCCGGGAGCAGGGCAGGGGGGGGGGGTGTCTTTGTTATTTAATTTGTGTCGCAGGACACACGAGACTTAAAGCGGATGTCGGCTTCCTCAAAACATCTCCCAACTTAACTTAAATAGTTCACTTGATCAAAATGTATTATTATTTATTAAATAAAACTATATCATAAACCATATAAAACTTTGATAGTTTCATTTTATTTCAGGATTTTTTCTGTTATTTACCAAAATATGCATTTTTTTTCTTCCACACTTCCCAGTCTTCCGTGTCTGCTTCTGTCATAGTTCTCTTCTTCATGTTGTCTTGAATTCCCTTTATCCACGTTGGCTTTGGTCTACCACGTTTTTCTTTTCCTGCAGGTGTCCATTTCAACACTTCCTTTGATTGTTTCTGTTTCCCTTCTTCTCATTACATGTCTATACCATCTTAGTTGGATTTCTTCAATCTCTTGTACAATATCCTTTTTTACATAAATAATTTATCTTATTGTCTTCTTCTTCTTTCTTCCAAGTATTAGGCTAAGGCCTGTTACGATCCTATGGAAAATTTTCCCTCCAGCGTTTCATAGGACGGCCCAGAGATCTTCGTTCTCTTGGTATATAATTATAAACAGCTTTGGGGATCCGATTTGAACTCATTCTTTCAAGATGGTGTTTCCAATTTAGTTGGTACTGTTTAATATATTCCAAAATCTTATATTAATTTTTATTTTGTCTGATTTTGATATTCTTGCCAATCTTCTTAAAAAGTCAATTTCTGTGACTAATAATTTATCATAAGTAATGCCACGAGTGATTTCCAAATTATCGATAAATTCACGACTCACGAAGTGAGGAGTGAATTTATCTAGAGAATTTGGAAATCAAGAGTGGCATTTGTTAGGACTATTTAACGAATAAAATTAAGCTGTTTACTCACAAATCATTATTTAACTATAGTTATTTTAAAATATTTATATATTTAATGTAAACGGCGATGTCTAAAAACAAATGAGAAGTGATACGTACGCTTCAACTGCTTCTTTTGTTTATCACTGCAACCAGATCATACTATTTATTGCCAAAGGAACGCAATATTGTAAGAATGCTCTCTAGTGGAGAAAAAATGAAACACATTAAACTGTATATTAATTCATTTCTGATGTCGTATGATGTAAATATGACAATTATATTTTTCTGGATTGTTACCTGGGAAAAAATACATTTAAGAAAGTGCAAACAGTGGTTTCTTTTTTTTGGTGGTATAATCAATTGCTACAAATGTTTTTATATTAACTCCCACATGCGGCATGTGTTGACATTCATGCACTATATATACAATCTGGTAGCCGTATTTCTCGTGGGCTCAGTCATGCAAAATAATGGTCAGACCTGTTCAGAATATTAAAAAGGAGGAGTTTTCTTTAATATGGTAATTATAACACTGATAAATATTTCATGAAACACGAATCTGATTGGTTGTAAAACAGAAATCATTGAAACGTGATTGGTCATTGACTCCCATTTGGGGCATGAGTTAAATAGTCTCTGTGATTTATTTCTTAAATATATTTTAATATTGCACAAGATTGGATCGGATAAAGCATGAAGATATAAGAACAGAGTTAAATATGTATCCATTGGATGAGAAAATCAAAGAATATAGAGATAAGTGGTTTAGACATGTGGAAAGAATGAATGTAACAAGATTATAAAAAGCAGCATTTAACTACAAGCCAAGAGGTTCAGGGAATATAGGAAGGCCAGTGAAAAGATGGACAGAACAACTGTGAGGCGGAACAGGCCCTTGAAGTGTATTTTAAATACCTTCTTCTCATTGTTAGTTATATCAGTTTTAGTATTGGTTTATATCAAACTGTTATTCTTCCAGTTATATTATTTTAATATCCGCAACTAGTGTCCAACTCATGGTCGGGTCGAGGGTTCAGATGGGATCAAGTCCCCTATATATGTCTCTGAATGACACCGACCGACCAAGCCTGACGCACCATAACAGAGGCAGATGATCCAAATGAAACGAAATGGAATAGTATGGACAAATGGTGGAATGAAACTCTGGCAGGGGAAAATGGGAGCAAATCCCTAGAAAACCCTGTCCAAGCTCCGTTTCGTCCACCACGAAACTCACAGGGAGTGACCGAGATTCGATCTCTGGACCCCAGCGGCGAGCGTCTAACCTCTTGCGCAATGGAGCCGCCCCAGTTATATGGATGTGAAACATGGACTTTTATTTTAAGGGGGGGAGAAAATATTACGTGTTTGAGAATAAAGTTCTTAGGGGAAAATTTGAACCAAAGAGAGATGAGCAGATAGGCGAATGGAGAAGACTACACAACAGTGAACTACATGGTCTTTAAGAGAAACCAGATATAATAAGAACAGTTAAGTCTCGTAAACTGAGATGTGCAGGACATGTGGCAATGAAAGAGGGTCATTGAAGCTCATTGTAATAAAACCGAGGGAAAGCAACCAGTAGGTAGGCCAATAACAAGGTGGGAGAAAAACATCAACGCTGATTTGAGGGAGATAAATTATACGGGGATGATTGGAAAACATTTTAGCTCAGGATATGGGTGCATGGAGAGCTTATGTTCATGCTGCCATTAAGTATGGGTTCGATAGTGCCAGTTAGTTTTAGTTGCCTATAGTTAATTATCTACATAACAGTCAGCTACATGGTGTTTATAGGAAGCCAGATACAATAAGAACTGTTAAGTCTCGTAGACTGCGATGGGCAGGACATGTTGCGCGTATGGGAAATGAAAGACTTGCATGGAAGCTTCTTGTAGGAAAGCCAGAAGGAAAACGCCCAGTTGGTAGACCAATAACGAGGTGAGAGAATAATATTAACAGTGATTTGAGAGAAATAAATTATAAAGGAGGTGATTGGAAAACTTTTGCTCAGGATAGGGATATATGGAGAGCTTATGTCCACGCGGACGTGAACATATGGGTTAGATAGTGCCAGTGAGTTAGTTAGTTTGTAAAATTAGTATTTTTTACATTAATCATTGTTTTGGTTTCTTCATCATCATCATAATGAACCTATTTAGGTTTAGATCGTTTGAGCCTGTTCCTATGAGATCTCAAGATGTAGTTGTTCAGTCCATCTTAATTTTGGTCTTCCTTTATCTCGACGTCCTTTAGGTTGATACTGCAATGCTCATTTAGGAAAGTGAGATGGGTCAATTCTTTGGACATCTTGTAACCAATTGCTTTGACTCTTTAACTCACGCCCCAAATGGGAGTCAATGACCAGTCACATTTCAATGATTTTCGATTTACAACCAATCACAGTCGTGTTTCGCCTAGAATTTACCAACTAAAGTTTATCATAATAAAGAAAAAACCTCCTTTTTAACATTCTGAGTAGCTTATAGCATTATTTTGCAGTGACTGACTCTCTAAGAAATACGGCTACCAGATTGTATATATAGTGCATGAATGTCAACACATAGCGCATGCGGGAATTAATATAAAAACATTTGTAGCGATTGATTATACCGCCAAAAAAGAAACCACTGTTTACACTTTCTTAAATGTATATTTTTCCCCAGCTAATAACATTCCAGAAAAATATAATTGTCATATTTACATCATACGACATCAGAAATAAATTAATATAAGTTACAGTTTGGTGTGTTTAATTTTTCTCCACTAGAGTGCATTCTTACAATATTGCGTTCCTTTGGCAATAAATAATATGATCTGCTTGCAGTGATAAACAAGAGAAGCAAATGAAGCGTACCTATCGTTTCTCATTTGTTTTCAAACATCGCCGTTTACATTAAATATATAAATATTTTAAAATAACTATATTTAAATAATGATTTGTGAGTAAACAGCTTAATTTTATTCGTTAAATAGTCCTAACAAATGCCACTCTTGATTTCCAAATTCTCTAGATAAATTGAAAATCACTCGTGGCATTACTTATGATAATTCTGAATTTCTTCAACTATATTTTGAACTTTTAATTTATCGCGTATTTCTTTGCTTGTTCGTTTTTGTCAAACCCAGGAGTGGACGTAAATATCTCATCTGTGCCGCTTTGAATTTTGATTTGTTTTTAGAATTTAGTATACAATTTTCGCTGCTGTATTTCAGCCCTGATTTTGCAGTTACATCGTGTAATCTCAATTATTTTAGTTACATTTGATCCCTTAAAATGTTATGTAACCAGCCCTTTTATTATCGAAAATACATATCAAGGATTATAAAAACTCATTCACTCAAAAGTGTCCCTTTCAACAAACTAGTATACATGTTATGATGCTTGCTGTACAAAGAACTGACATTTTTAATTAGCGTCAGGAATTGTATAGCATTGATGGCCAGGCAATTAATCCAGTGTGCAGTGACTACGTTAATTAATATATAAGCTGTTTTTACAGAACAAATTAATTGCACTTCACTATCGATTCATAAAAGAGTCGATGTGTGACGTCATATCACAGTTTAAATTATAAATGGTTATTTGTTAAAAATCGCCATCAGCATTAAATATGTGGTGTTGATGATGGTGATTCGATGGACGAGTGGGGACGAGATGCTTGGTGGACTCCTTGGTGCTTTTCAACGGGAGTAGGCTGTGTACTGGCTCCGGGGTTCGCCTTCTCCTTTTATATTTGTCATCATCCCTCACACAACACACTTTACACTACACTCCTCTCTGTACACAGTACAAGAATACATCTTCTATGTAGAGTGGTCTGCTGAAGTGGTGTGTAAATTGAAAATAGATAACATTAACGCCATCTATCCGCATAGCGTGGGACTGGAACCATGAGAAGTGTAGTGGATGTTATTGGAAAACACGCCAACAGACACATATAGCCCGTCCAAATTAAATATGCACGTGGAAAATAAGCTACGGATGTCCTGTCGATTTCTCTTACTTTTCTTACTATGTTTACATTTGAAAATAAATTAATTCTTCTACATTTTCGAAGGTAAAAAACAAAAAAAACCTTCTTCATTGGTCTAATTTGAAATCAGGAAGTAATATGAACAATTTATTTACTTTTTGCTAGAAAGTAATTGTATGTTTTTCAAGTTTTCACTTATTAATTTTTTTACATTTCCTTTTCAAAATAATAATAATAATAATAATAATAATAATAATAATAATAATAATAATGTTTATTTGTATACAGATTTTCAATGTTTACACATCTTTCTGTGTCACGTTTTATTTTCCTTCTCCACTCGTCTGTATCCATCCACTCCATTTCCTCCAGCCCTCTTGTTCTAATTTCACTTCTTATTTCTTGCATACACGAGTTTCTAGGTCTTCCTTTCCTTCTTTTTTCCAGGTGGGCACCATTCCAATGTTTTTCTGGGTAACCTTTCTTTATCAGTTTAATTGCTTGTGTCTTATATAATCTACATATATTCTAATATTCATTTTTAATCGTATGGCAGTTTTTCTCAATTCTTTTTCTAATTTTGAACATCGTGTTGCTCTCCTCAAGAAATCCCTTTCCATCGACGTAAATTTTAGTTCTAAGTTTTTGTTGAATTTCCAAACTTTAGCTCCATATGTGACAGTACTTCTCACTATTGAATTATATATTTGTAACTTATTATTTTCTGGTTATATGTCTGCTCCATAAGACTCCATTTATCATATAATAATAATAATAATAATAATAATAATAATAATAATAATAATAATAATAATAATAATAATCCATCCATACATCCATCCATCCATAGTAATTCTGCCCGAGGGCAGGTTCTTCACTGCAATCATAGCATTTTCATGCTATGCTTGCAGCTTTACTAGGGAATTGTAGGTGTGGTAGCTTCCCGTTGCTTTCCACACCGGTGAAGGATGATGATGGCCATATGATTTCGGAGACCGTTTGGGATTTTAACATTTTTCTGACATTTGTCTTACAGGTGAGGAAAAACCCCGCTAAAAACTTCACCCAGAAAAACTGCCCCGACCAGGAATCGAACCCGGGCCCGCTGCTTGAGAAGGCAGCGCGCTACCTCGAAACCACAGCGGTGGACATGATGATGATGATGATGATAATAATAATAATAATAATAATAATAATAATAACAATAAATAATAATAATAATAACTTATTTCAACTGGCCGCTTCTCTTCCACTTAACAATTACATGAAGATTGGCAAGTTTTTAAAAAGATCTCTTCGAGGTAGGCCTACCAACTCAATATCATAATTCCTTCGGAATTAGGTAAAATCTAAAAGTTTGAAAACGTAAAAAAATAAAAAATAAAAAAAATGTTTATATAAGTTAAAACAAAAACATAAAAGCAGTTTCTAACAACAAACTAACAAAGTATTGTTTTTTTTTTGTTACCTCTTGACTCAGGACGGAAATTGACTTCAAATTAGAATAACGAAGGAGACATTTTTTATCTTCGAAAAGTAAAAGATTCAATTTATTTTCCTCGGTTTTTGAACTTGCCCCACCCCCGCTAGTTATCAGAAAACATATTTATTTTTAGGATATTTGTGAATAAACATACCACGAGTTAACTTGTGTCACTGATTAATGATACTTTACCCTAAATGAGACGGGTGAGGAGGACTGGGCAAGTGTTTGTGTTGAACTGTCCCAACCCCCTGCCTGTCAGAGTTACCGCGTCCGTCAAGCGGGTAGGAGCTCCAGCTGCGTGTGTCGGGGATTTCCCTCTTAAAGTGCGTTAATCCTGCGCATGTCTTACCTCGGGTCACGTGTTCAAACCTACTTTCATCTGTTTAATTGCTACGAAATTCCCAGTTTTTTGTGGTATTGTTTAGTAGTGACATCTATTTCTTTCTGGTGAAAAATGTGCGCAAATATACAGAGTGTGATGTAACACACCAGTGAAATGTAGAGGGGGTTGCGGATAGTGAATACAGGGTGTCATAAAAAATATCTAAGTTATCTGCTGTTTGTATTTTTTATATTAGATATTTATTAAATAGGAGTCTGGATCTGAGTTCGAGGCTCGGTCATTGCATCTAGGGTTCAAATCGGAGCCAGGCAGGTTTTGTCCCGTTTTCCTGCCGAAAACTTAATATAGTTACTTCCTCTACACTCATTACATTCATTTTTACTCCTCTTCCTTCAAACATTTTTTTTTCCGAAAATGCAGTTTTTTTTGGGTCACGCTGTATATAAAATAGGTACTTTTAAAGACTTTTTTTTTTTAAATTTAGTGCTCCCTTTACAGAGCAAGGGAGACCCTTGGAGTAGTAGGAAGTCATGGTTGCTCCTATATTTCTAGACAATCGACAAGATATATTAGCCAGGTTGTCAGCCCTACTTACCGGCCACTTTTATCCCCAGAATAGTCCAATGATAATAACTGTAATTAAACAAAATTAAAATCCCTTAATTAAAAGAAGAAAATTCAAAACAGGGGTCCAAATTACCCGAAGTTCCTATATATATCCATCGTAATTCTGCCCGTGGGCATTTTCATGCTATCCTTGCAGCTTTACTAGGGAATTGTAGGTGTGGTAGCTTCCCGTTGCTTTCCACACCGGTGAAGGATGATGATGATGGCCTTAAATTTTTCCTGACATTTGTCTTACAGGTGAGGGAAAACCCCGATAAAACTGCCCCGACCAGGGATCGAACCCGGGCCCGCTGTGTGACAAGGCAGCACGGTACCTCGAGACCACAGCAGTGGACATATATATATATATATATATATATATATATATATATATATATATGTTAAATGTTGACCATCCTCATTGGCAAGTGATCAGAGTTACTAACTACTGTTCATGACGTCCCGGGTTCGATTCCCAGTCAGACCATATGAATTTTTCCTTAAAGGGAAGGTTGCCCACGATGTGGAATCATCGGGGTAACGTAACTCCGCCTTCCAGGTGCCCCAACCTAAGAAATTATTGACAATTCTACCAATGTCAGGGAAGAAAACCAAAAATGTCATAAAAGACAATCTGGTGGCATTAGACAAAAAAACATTTATTTTTTTGCAAGTGCCCCAGGTTGTCATTCGACATTCCTGGTTTCTCTCCTGGGATGGCGTACTTGTAGCCCACTTCTGAGGTTGGGGCGCCTGGAAGGCGGGGTTACGTTGCCCCGATGATATGATGGGTGATGATCATAATAGTGGTGCGCCAGGAGAGTCCCTAATCCTAAGCTTAACCTAAGATGAATATGAATGATGATGATTGCGATGGCCATATGATTTCGGGGACCGTTTGGGCCTTAAAGTTTTCCTCACATTTGTCTTACAGGTGAGGAAAACCCCCGATGAAAATCTCACCCAGAAAAACTGTCCTGACCGGGGATCGAACCTGGGACCACTGCGTGACAAGGCAGCACGCTACCCCGAGACCACAGCGGTGGACTCAAAAAAATATATATATTAAATGCCGTATTATGCTCTGTTGATTAACACAAATAATTTTAGTAATGTGAGGTAATTAGAACCAGAGGTATGATTTGTTGATTTGCAGTTACTTTTTTCCTGTCTCCACAGCCCATTCTCTTTAAATCCGTTATGAATGCCAATAGTTTACTATGAAAAAACTTTGTCATATTTTAAATTCTTTAATGATTTTCTTATTAGAAAATATCTAGGTCTGCTTGTATAAGAATAAAATGAAGTGTTCTATCTTTTCCTTTGTGCGATGTTTGGAAAGCCGGAAAATTTGACAATAAGTAAAAAAGTTTCCAATTTAAAAACCGTCATTGACATGTTATTGACATCTTCACAGTTCTGACTTGTTTGCGTGCACCTCGTGGATAAAGTGAACGATTCAAAGATGGTGACAAGAAAGATATTTTAGTTTCTTGAAAATATAAGAGATTTTGAAGTTTTTATTGTGCGAACTTTTTTAAAAATTGAGTATAACGAGTGAAAATCGTTTTCTGAATAATTAGGAGATGGTGCTTCATATTTACCAGCTGGTTTTCCTTCTTAATTCTTCCCTGGCTATGGATCTCGTCACAGTAGCAAGTTTTCTGGTAAGTCCTGCATTGTTACCCCATTTTTCTTTCTCTAATGAAGTAAGGACTCTCAAGGGTATCAAAATGTTTGACCACTAGAAAAAAAATAGAAGAGCGCGAGCAGATAAAAACAAGTTTCTTTATTAAAAATATTGTAAATTTATTATTACATTAGTTCGTAATTATATTGTCAATAATAATAATAATAATAATAATAATAATAATAATAATAATAATAATAATAATAATAATAATAATAATAATAATAATAATAATAGTAATAATAATAATAATAATAATAATAATAATAATAATAATAATAATGTTAATAATAATAATAATAATGATAATAATAATGATAATAATGATAATAATAATAATGATAATACTTACTTACTTACTTACTCACTGGCACTATCGAACCCGTAGGTTCATGGCCGCACGGACATAAGCTCTCCATACATCCCTATCCTGAGCTAATGCTTTCCAATCATTCCCTGTATAATCTACTTCCCTCAAATCATAGTTAATGTTGTTCTCCCACCTCATTCTTGGTCTACCAACTGGGCGTTTTCCTTCTGGCTTTCCTACAAGAAGTTTCCATGCACGTCTTTCATTCCCCATACGCGAAACGTGTCCTGCCCATCGCAGTCGACGGGACTTAACTGTTCTTATTATATCTGGCTTCCTATAAAGACCATGTAGTTCATTGTTATGTAGTCTTCTCCATTCACCTGTCTGTTCATCTCTCTTGGTCCAAAAATGTTCCTAAGAACTTTATTCTCAAATACTCGTAATCTCCTTTCCTCCCTTAAAGTAAGAGTCCATGTTTCGCACCATATAATATAACTGGTAGAATAATAGTTTTATATATTTTCAGCTTAACATTTTTTGAAAGGAGTTGGGACATCAAAAGTCTCTGCAATGCATAATAGCATGCATTTCCAGAATTGAGCCTATGTTTAATTTCTTTGTGCATCTCATTCCTATTTGTGATTATTGTTCCTAGGTATTTGATTCAGCCAATTCCTCAAAATTTTCCTCATTTGTTCATTAGCTGTCCATTTCCATTATATAATGTATTTCTACGTGTGACCATATATTTAGTTTTACTGATATTTACTTCCAGTCCTAATTTCTTAGTGTTACTCAATAGTGTGTGCGTGTTGGCCTTTAGTATCTCCTCGCTATCGGCCAGTAGTACTACATCATCAGCATAAACTAACAGCTTATTAATACCATTCAGTTGTAGGCCTTCCTCATTCTCTAAAGATTTAATGGCATGCTCTAGTACAAAATTAAATAGTAGAGGAGATAGTGCATCTCCTTGCTTCAACCCATTCTGGATTTCAAAAGTGTCTGAAAACTGTTTGCCTACACGCACCCTACTCGTTGAGCCATTTAGACACATTCGTATAAGTCTAACTAACTTTTTAGGAATTCCGAACTCCAGCAGGATACTATATAACTTCTCCCTCTTAATTGAATCATATGCTTTTTTTGAAGTCTACATATAGTTGATGTACAGTACAATTATATTCCCATTTCTTTTCTAAAATCTGTCTTATACTAAAAATCTGATCTGTTGTAGACCTGTTTCTTTCTAAATGCACATTGATGATCTCCTAGAATGTCATCAATATAGGGAGGTAAGTCTGCTTACTAATATATTTGTTAGAATTTTGTACGAAGTTGAAAGTAATGAGATGCCCCTATAGT